>CAVLEF010000215.1:630000-1120000 GCA_963661955.1 Leptosia nina
GTTGCTAATTTGTTAGGTTGTAACATTTTCGTGGTAATAATTTTTTTAATGATTATGTTTTAAATGATGTAAAAAAATTTCGTGACTGTTTGTCTATCTTATAAGATTAACACGCAATAAAGACGGAACGCAGACGACGTGGGTAACAGGTATAATCTACACTTAATATATTATAAATGCGAAGTAACTCTGTCTGTCTGTCCGGCTTTAACGCCGAAACTATTGAACCGATTTGAAATTAAATTTGGTACGATGATATTCTAGAGCTTGAAAAAGGACATAGGCTCTTTTTAATCCCAAAATGCGTTTCAAGATGTTTGAAAGGGGGGATGAAAGTTTGTATGGAAATTCGTGATTATTGAAGCTAGAACAATGAAACTTTCTTCTTTGGCTTTTTCTGGCTGCCTTAAATGCGCCCTTTTATAAATAAAATAACAGCCTAAATAATTAAAAATTCTACCCAAAGCTGCATCGACTTCACACCGCGCTTCGTTCAAGTCGCGGACACAGCTAGTTAATAATATAATAGCCGAAACATCCATTAGACGTAGACAAAGTCGAGGGCATAGCTAGTCAAAAAATGTTCATTTGCAGATATTAAGGACGAGAAAAACCGAACGCTATCGCCCGATGAAACCTATGAAAGGTATCAGAGGCTGATGAAAAAGGAAGCTCTGAAGAGAGAGAGAGAGAGAAAGAAACAGCGGAAAATGTATTTGAAGTTCGGTATCACTACGAAATCACAAGAAAATAGTATATATCGGACGAAGAAAAGGTAGAAAGAGGTTTTTTAATGATAAAGAAGGACGAGCCCCCATGCTTGTCCTTCACTTGATGGTAGGAGTAAAACACCTATGTTGGTATTGGGTATTCCGAAATCCACGGAATCCGGACGGAATTTCAATATTCCGATCACCCATTTCCAGATTTCCAGACGAAGTCGAACATGTTTCGTAATAAATTGACTGGAAAAATGTTGGGCCGTTGATTTTTAGCCGTACATTGCTACCATTACCCCAAGGAGCCCATCAAATCGTTCCTATCAATGTGTAATTCTTCTGAAACCTGTTTAAATTCATCTAGAAATTGGTGGTAGAGGTTTTGAAATTGCGTTTAGGTAATCGCGATTCGGTTTAAGTCTGTGGGTTTCCGGTTGTTTAGAAGCTATGGGCTAAGTATCATCTCTGGATTTCCCTCTCATAAAAAACAAACTACAAATAAGGTTTTGGGCGATGTCAAAACTCAGATAACATTTATATTCGCATAATGTTTTAGCCTTCCTTATCGTTTAACCGACAAACTGTCCTTTCTTGGAGTTAGGTTTTGCCAAGATCTGGCCAGACCTGATGTTCCACTCCACGTCGTCTTTCCAACGTGGGTTCTTCCTACCATGTCTATAAATTTTCAAGCTAAAGTCTTTTTTTTTTGTAGATCACTTGTGTAAAATACGGATACAATTACGATAGTTACTTTTTCTTTTAAATAAAACACTTTAACGGTTTAAAACGCGATACATTTACTAGTTAAACTTGTTTGAGAATTATTTTTAACTACGGCCCGACGTTTCGGATTCATTGCAGCAGCCGTGACCACAGCAAGTTAAAAATAATTCTCAAACAAGTTTAACTAAAATATTTCGCGTTTTAAACCGTTAAAGTGGTTTATTTAAAGTCAGACAGTATTTGGTTTTTCTTTTGTTTTTCAGTCGTTTTCCTCTGCACTACGGTTGGTCGCTTGAAGATTGGCCTCCCAAACCAAAGGGGTATAGACCTCAAAAATAATTTGCATTAATAAATAAGGAAACAAATAAGCTTAACTGTTTAAAACGCGATATATATTAGTTAAACTTATTTGATTCAATTACATTGTTTTAACTGCGGCGTGACATTTCGGGTGCTTTGCAGAAGCCGTGGGGACCGTCACGGGGAGACCGTCGTATATCGATAAGTTTGACTTATTTATATCGCGTTTTAAACCGTTAAAGTGTTTTATTTTAATGTGTACTACTCGCGTAAACTACAGACAAAACAAAACAAAGAGTTGTTAAAAAAAACATTTTATCCCTTTTTTATTTAAATACTGTCGACTCCGAGGCTTATCTATACTAATATATAAGGCTAAAGAGTTTGTTTGATTGAACGCACTAATCTCAGGAACTACGGGTTCGAATTGAAAAATTCTATGTTGGTTAGAGCTTTTTTGAAGAAGGCTATAAAACATCGCGCTGTGACTAATAGGAGCGAAGATACAGCGGGAAATGTGAAAAACACGGAGGAAATTATTAATTTATCTCTCTGGGTTACCGTGTGTATACGCTGCGAAAACGGTTCAAGACAGCCAAAAAATGTATATAGAAGAATGATCCCTCGATGATGCATGAAAAAGTCCGCGACACTATACGTCTATCATTCAAGATTAATTTGCAAGAACGTCGGGTCGCGAGCGACGGGACGCGACCGATGTCGTGCGCAGCTTAAATTTATAAAGATCTAGAGAACTGTATGCCCAAGTATAAAAGAGATAGATATAAAATAAGCAACTTATCAGAGAAAGATATTGAAATCGACCAAGTAGTTGCCGAGATAAGCGCGAAACAAACAAATTAATAAGATACTATCTTAGTATATACATAGATATGTACTATCTATAGTAAGCCTTAGATATTTCTTATCACCTGATAAGACGTAGGGAACTCCGCGAACCGTGGCTTATTATAAATATAATATGTCTAATAATTTTTAACATAAACTATTTTTTATTAAATGCATATAATATAAAAAAAAACTTACAGTTATAGTTAGTACCTCAGTATGTAAATACTAAAAAAAATACTTATATCTTATCGATCAGCTTATCGATTTTTTTTTAATCTTCCCCCCAGATTCGAACCGTAGACGCCTAGAATCCAAGACGAAACTTTCAAAGCGATTAGGAAGTACAATTTTTATCATTAGATAGCGCGCTAAAAATACATACGCGAAGTTACGTCAGTGTGTTAGTCGCGAGCGAAACGTCGTCCTGTGCGCGCGCGTGTTAATATACGACAAAGCAAAACGTGTCTGTTTTTTGTGTATCTGTTCTGTGATTTACGGATTGCGCAATTGTTTCAACGTAAGTATTGACAAGACAATATAATTATATGTTATTATTTACTAATATTTTGTGACGTAACTGTCTAGTAAAACTATATGGAAAAATGTATGTTTGTTAGTTTGTAGATTTCTTAAAACAAGAGTTGCCGGGTTCGAATTCTAGCCTATAAAAAAGCGGACATTTAAATGTGTCTCCCCATCCCTGTTATATAGGTAACAGAGATATATTGTCGTATATTTTAATAATAATCGTAAAGATAAGTGCGTATCTTTAACGCGAAAATATTTCGTTATTCGGTAGCAATAATAAAACTATATCTATCTCTGTCTATCTAATGTGTTTGCATATGTTCTGTTTCACGGAAAACTACTACTTTTAGACGATTAAACGCGTTATTTTAAAATAAAAATTATATAACGCGCATGTTTTTAATAGTTCTACAATTTATGAATAAAAAATCGATTTTACATTTAAAATAATTTACGATACATAAATTATGAAATTACGGACATGAATTAAGGACAGTTAGGGCAAAGTAATTTCAACTTTATTTAACACTTTTTTAGGTTGAAACTGCATTGCGCGAGACATGCATGTATCAAAGAATTGTTAGACAAATAAAATTTTATAGGTTAGGGCAACTGTACGGAATGCTGAGGATGCAGGATGAAGTCCTGCCCGTGTCGTAAATTTTTCCAATCTAAAATTGATTTTTAATTTAAAGCTTCAATTAATTTAGAATGCAAATTCCAATATTCAGTCGTCGCTGTCTCTGCGTCCACGCAGTACCTACCTATATGTTTTCACACTTTATATAGGTATTTCTATTGCCGCTGAACAAACAAGTATTATATTTACTTTTGATTGACACATCTTTTAATATTCTGCATATTTATTTTTCCTTTCGACTATAATTTTTGCAGATTTCACCCAAAAATTATAAGCATTTAAACATTAACAAAATACAAGTCGTTTTGTACGTCTGTTAGTTTAAACATCAATTTGTACTAACGTAACTTTATAGTTGACTAGCTGTGCACGCGACATCGTCCGCGTGGATTAGTGATTTGGGGTAGAATTTTTAATTATTTAAGGGCGCTTATTAATTTATTTAAGGCAGCCAATTTATGTTGTAAGTGCTACTTACTGCCGCAACACTCTCACCTCACATCACCTCTAACCCTAATTCCCATTAACCTACATCACTCCCACTCCCACTCCTATTCCCAAAAAGCCAAAGAAGAAAGTTTTATTCTTATACCTTCAAAGACCACGAATTTCCATACAAACTTTCATCCCCTTTTTCAAACCCTATCAACCCCTATTTGGCATTAAATAGTAGTACATGTCCTTTTTCAGACCTTTGAAAATATATGTGTACCAAATTTCATTTAACTCAGTTCAGTAGTTTCGGAGTTAAAGCCGGACAGACAGACAGGGTTTCTTTCGCTTTCATAATATTAGTAGATATAGATGTTACAAATATACCATAAAACATTAATAATATGCCAAAGTGCTTATATGATAATAGTGGAAACAAACAAATACACAAAACAACAAGCAGTTAAAAATGTTTTATATAGAAATTGTGTATGTCCGTATGTTATTAGATAAATAATGTAAATAGCAATATAAGATTTTTATAAATCGATAAAATATATAAAACTAGCTGTTTCAGCGACTTTGTCCGCGTAAAATAGTTATATTGGACATTAAATTTGTTACCCTCGAACTGTTTACGTAGCGTACGCAATGGAAACCCACAAAAATAAATATTTCCCGCTATTTTTTCGCTTGCATTAAGTATAAAGAATAGCTTTAAAGGATTCTAATAAAAGATAGCTCAGTTAAAACTCATCAAATATCTTATTAGGAAATAAGTACAGTGTTGCGTCCCATGCCCCATATCAGGGTACCGGGTCTAAGTACTTCCCATGTGCTGACAACGTGAACAAAAGCATAGACGAATTAATTGACAAGTGAGATGTTTACACAATTGGGATATTCTGACTTGCGCACGCGCTTATTACATCGCGATTCTGTTAAACGATAATAGGGTTGCCCAAAGTGTATTTGGGTAAAATATAAACAAAATATTGGAGGTATATAAATAAAATATGTCATGTTTAAATTGTATCAATGATTAGATATATATATCTACATGACAAGCGTTATAGAAAATATACTTAATTATTATTACCTTTATCTATGTACTAGGTAATCCGGCGACGTCGTCCGCGTTGAATAGTTATTTTGAAATAAATTTTTACCAACCTCCTCCTTATTTATATATATTATACTTTTATCCACGACTTCGTCTGCGTTCCTGACGTTATTGCAAATTAAATTAAATTTATAAACATATACTGTCGTCGACATTTTTTTAGATCATTTATAGAGGAATCATTTTTACATACATGTATTTTGGTATCTTGAACCGTTTTCTTTGCTGCATACCTAAAAAAATAAATAATTTTGACTGAATTTTTTCCACATTTTCCATTGTTACTTGATTTGATGATTGATTGAGTCACGGACTTTTTATTGCTTCTATAAACAATGTTGCCATACGTAGGTGACATCATTTGTTTCTTTTATTTACATTTTTCGTGGTAGTTATATGTCTTACCTATAGATGGGGGTATTATACAATATGTCAAATTGATTATGAAACATTGTGCAACATATACATTTCTTCTTTATCCGTCAAGGTTGACTAATTTTAGCAAAAATGGATACCCCGCTATTGTAATTTGAAAGAAAAGAAAGAAATCTCACCAGTCACAGATAATACAGATAAGTATAAGCATTCGCAAATAAATACACAGTAGATAATACAGAGAATAGACAAGAAAATGAGAATACTATAGACAATAATGGAGATTAAATATAATTAAAAAAGAAAAGTATTCTGTTCGTAAGTATCAACATGATTTAAATTTTATTCTAAGTTCTGATACGTGCTCTACGATAAAGAAAAGCGAATAGAAGGTATCTGTAAACCAAAAATGTAGCTATACCAACACGTTTCAGCTAGGTAGATTAAAACTAATAAATTGTGTGAGGCTTTCACGGCCATCGTTCAGCATTGTCTTTCTGGCTGTTCGGCCGACGTGAGCGAGGAGAGGTTCTCGACGTTTCGCCATCACGTATGGACGGCATCATCAGGAGATGTTAATCCCTCGATAGCTCGAAGAATTAAAATTCTTATTATTCCTTAAAGTTAGAAAGATATGCTAGATTAAAACCAGTGAGTATAGAGGCGCTTGCGGAGTGATGATAGCGGTGACAAAAAGAATGAATAGTGACTTTTTTAGATTAGCTTATAATGATAGAAAATATGTAAGGACAACAGGTAAGTAGCGGTACTCAGTAGTAGAAATATCGATTTTTTGTGTGCCTTGAACCACTATCGTATAGATAATAAATAGGCTAAGATGTTATATAGGTTTTTGTATTATTATTTACGTCTCTAGTGATTTGCCGGCTAGGGACGATGGGGTCTCTCCTTACTTGTTCAAAAAACACGGTGTTATATTGTTGGGGTATTCAATTTTTCCTCAAGCTTACTCCATGCTGCTCTGTCCTACTTATAAAAAAGTATACTGTATTTACAAAATCTTGTTATCTCTATGTGGGACGGACATATTATTGTGTCTATTCCATTGATAAATAGTATTTAAAGGCCGGATATATATGCTAGCCAACACGTGTTTGATCTTTGAACCACTGTAGCGTATAGTATACATTCTGTATAGTATTAAGTAGGTACTATTATTGGCGGGAAAGCCGCGCGTAGTAGATTATAAATTATTATGCGTTTTATTGAGTCATCGATACTACCACAGACAGTTAATACAGCACGTAGGGCTGTCAAAACAACTAGTGACGTTATAAAACTAGTATGACAACACAGATAAAAATATAAATATTAAAATTGAATTGAAAACACAATAAAAAAATCTAATATATCGCGCTTTAAACCGTTGAATTGTTTTATTTAGATGTAGTGGTACATACACTCTAGTATTTGGAAACACAATCGTTAAAAGCGGGACTCGAAGTCTCGAATATCTTTTAATGCTCTTATCACAATTTTATCAAAATCCTTCTATCCGTTTTGTGAGTACATATAATCAATCAATACTTCACAGTAATGTTGACATTATAGTTATGTACAACCCTATAACACGAGTTAAGGAAAACATGATTGATTCAATAAACAGCGTAGACGATTGTTTATTTAGGTAAAATACGTTTAAATAGCAAATATAACGCGGTTAGCTAGGAATTTGCAGGAAACAGAACTAACGCAAAATAAACTTAGGTTACATTACAACTTTAAGGCTTTAGCAGACATTATGGCAACAAACTTATCACAGTTAAAAAAAAAACAATGTTTCTTTGGTTATTAAGACGGAAACACAATGTGAAATTCGATAATATTCATTTACTAGCCAAAATTAGGCTTAGCCGACAAAATGCGCGCCATCATTCGTATTTGACAGCTCCCGAGGTAGTGCGGGGGCGCGCGCGTTATTCGCGTCGGACTAGTGGTGTGTCGTTCTCGCTAAGCCTTATGGAGGATAATTCATATCACAGTGTATGAAAAACTATGTGTACTTTTCCAAATATTAGTTTGTATCATTTTTTTTTTAATTTTACTTGAATATACTTCGCAAAAAAGCAATATTTGAGAAAAATCCTAATTTCATATTTGAGAAACAAATGCCCGAAACCTTTTTTCCTACGGCACGAGATCGCACAAGTACTACAAAACTACAAAAAAATATTTGTTGAATACAGTCAATTTTAATAAATTTAATTCAAATTATGCCGCTGAATGCAACAATATACGAATGATTAATATTTATTTCGACATATAATATTATGTCGCCATCTGTCCTCTCCTAGTTTAATTTTTTCTACGTATATTGCGACGCTTAAATGTCTGTACTTTACGCGAGTAGTACACATTTAAAATAAACGGTTTTAAACGCGATATAATCATATTAAACTTATTTCAAAATTATTTTGAACTTCGGCCCGACGTTTCGGATGCTTTGCAGCAGCCGTGGTCACAGGGAGACTGCTATAAAATATCGGGCCCTTGTTAAAATACATTTTAAATAAGTTAAATTAATATATATCTTGTTTTAACCCGTTAAAGTGTTTTATTTAATTGCGACGTTTATTTAAAACTATCTTTAGACTGCGACACTATAATGTTTGGGCTATCCCTTTTTATAATGACGAAGTGATAACACTTAATGTGATATTATTATTTGCGACTAAATTATTTTAAAAGTAATGAAAATTGATTTTTGCTTGATGACCTTCTAACTGATATAGATAATAGAAAATCAATTAAGACCTAAGCCGCTTTGATTTGTTGGATAAGATAACCATCTTCTATAGGAAAACAACAGACACAAAACACACTCTGTGTCTAAATATACTTTAAATATTTTAAAGTTTTGAGGTTAGAGGCAGAGTGGCCTAATAACAAAAATCACGATTTTCAATAAGGAGGAAAATTATGTTAGCAATTTTCGGTCACTGCGCTCTCGTAGATTGTCATTTTTAGACTTTGAAAATATAAATAATTCAAGGCAATTAGGCTACTCTGACTCTAGCGGCCTAATAATAATAAAAAATAATCATAATGTATGTAAGAAAGTCGCTATCGCTGTCTGTCCATCCCTAGTATGCTTAAATTACGCAAAGGATTGTGAAGAGTTATTTGTAATACACAGAACTCGTCGGTCTTACAAGTTAATCTAAAAAGATAGACATTGCTATATACTTATTAGTCTCTGACATTTTTTTAAGATTAATGCAAGAGAGATCATTGTTTAATGTCTTTTCTTGAACCGTTTTCGCAGACTAAAAAAAAATATTTTTTTTTTCAAATTTGTGCAGTGTGTGCACATTACATTAGACGTATCTAATGTAATGCCATAAATACACATTTCTTTGTAGTTTAAAACGGTCAACCCCACGAGACAAATCAAAATATTCTACATTATTGTACACCTTAAAAAGTCAATAAATAAATCAATGTAATTACTTAATTTGACTTGATTTAAATTCGGCTCTCACTATATATATTAAATAAGTTAACATGTCGCATTTTAAACCGTTAAAAGTGTGTTATTAAATGGGATTCCATTCGAGTGAATTGCGTCGTATCCCCTAATCAGTTAAAAGCATTTTAAACAATCCCCATATTGGTTTTGTCAGCCATCTCTTAATGAACGTGGGATCAAATTAATTGGTTGATAACTGGTGTAACCAACCTGGTTGATTAAGCTTTTTAACCGACGACGGTGGATATAAAAAGGAAGAGTAATGTTTTCAGGCGTTACTTTTAACTACTGAACCGACTTTACTCGTAACAAGCTGTACTGTAAATTGTATAGCACGTTTTACATGGTTACATTTTCAGGTTAAAATTTACCTGAAAATGTAATTATGAAAACCCTGGTAACTTAAGCATTTTTGTATCAAACAACATAGCGATTTGAGTGTTGTAAAGATTTAAATAAAACACTTTAACGGTTTAAAACGCGATATATTAGTTAAAAATCATTTTCAAATAAGTTTAACTAATATATCGCGTTTTAAACCGTTAAAGTGTTGATTTAAATGTGTACTAGTCGCGTAAACGATAGTGTTGTAAAGATTTCTTTTTCATGTGTTTTTAGGGCACTGTATCCTAAGTATTTTAAAAGAGAGGCTTCTGCAGGCACTGTTTTTTCCATACTTCTATACGGTACTGTAGAGCAGCAGCACGGAACGCTGTGGATGCTGGTTCGAGTCCCGCCCGTGTCGGCAATTTATTTAAAACCTAAATAAATGTTCAATTTATGCCGACATGGCATGCGAACAATATTATAGTTTTCAAAATCTTAGGCTTGTACTCCTCAGTGATAAAAGAAAAATGGCCGACAGTCGATTGAAATTCCAATCGTATCGCCGTCTTATATAAATTTTCAATTTGCATATTCTTGTTATCTATACATGATATATTATACGTCTAATTTAGTTAATTTAATTTTGTAAAAAAATTCAAATATGTATTTAGTTATCGCGCTTCTTGAACCACAAACTGGAGATAGACAGATCAACAAAGTCGGTTACATATTTCCATTTTGAACATTCCAAAGTAATGAATTCCGTCCGGGTAACAAACTATCGTCCATAGATGTCTATCATGTTTCGATTTCAATCTGTGGATCTCCGAATATTCAAAGCAGGTCAACAGCGCACCTGGTTTAGTTGTTGGAAATTTCACCTCCCCTCATTATTGTCTGTCCTCCTCTGACACAGAAAAGTGTGATTTTAATTTTAAAACCATGACTTATTCCCGTTTAACGTTAATTGTAATATGTTAGAATATATCTCGGATTGAGATTTTACGTCACAGATTGCGATACAGGGAATCCGCAACTAAGCTACTAATAAAACATTCACTTATTTACACGTGCTTTAGATAACCGCTAAAGTGCTATGTCATTGAAGACACATCTTGGATCTATTAGTTATTTCGACATATTTTGCAATTAGCTTCGTCCCCGTCCCGTCCCCGTCCTGTCCCCATCGTTGTTACAAGTTAATCTTAAAAGATAGACATGGCATATACCGTCGCGGACATTTTTTTTAGATGATTTAAACATGCCCATCAGTTCAAAATCAATCCTTCATAAATGTAAAAAAATAAACCCTTAAAGATGAATTATTTTTCGTTTTCTTTACATTTTCTTCGCTCACATTGGCCGCAGTGTATTGTATAGCTTAAAGCTTTCCTCGATAAATGCTCTAAGCAACACAAAAATATTGTTTTAATTCGAACTAGTAGTTCTTGAGAGTAACGCGTTTAATCGCCTCAGCTTTATAAAGTTAGTATAGAGTGATACTAGCCCCAAATTTCACTACTATAGCACGGAACCGTAGATACGAAAATATATACGTACTTAAGTCGTATATATTTCGTGAGAGAAACTGCTAAATTTGTACCACCACAATAAACAACTCTTTTGATCACTTGCCGCGTACGTAGATACGTTTTTCGTGTCGTAACGATAAAATAAAACCAAACTCCAAGTGTAAATATTGTCTGTAATTTACGGGAGTAGGTAGTACACATTTATATAAAACACTTTAAACGGTTTAAAACGCGATATATAGTCTCAGATAAGTTTAACTAATATATACCGCGTTTTAAACCGTTTAAGTGTTTTATTTAAATAAATCGAATGTAATTCAATTGACAATGGGTTGAAAAAACTTGACGATCACCTGTAGGATACGGTAGCTCAATTGGTTACAGCACGGAACCCGGCGGATGCCGGCTCAAGTTCTGCCCGTGTCGTCAATATTTTTCAATCCAAAATTTATTTTTTCTTCGCATAATGCCACCATGTGAGAATTAAAGTTTTTCAAGGCTTCGCTATTAGAGAAGCAGTGTACAAGGCTCTACACTGATTTCAGATCTAGGCCCTGTAAACGTGTAACGTCAAATACGAACTAACAAATTTCAAAATTATATAACGAAACAATAAATAAATCCAAGATATATCTTTAATGACATAGCACTTAAGTGGTTATCAATACCACGTGGTCAATTAGTGAATGTTTTATTTGATTCCGGATTCCCTTTATCTAGTTTTATGACGTGAAATCTCTTACCGAGACTTGTAATTATAACATATGTATTGCAATTTAGTTCAAAGGGGATTAAGCTACTGTTTCATATTTTTTTTTATAAAGGAGAGACTTGGAGTTCGATTAATGGAAGGTTACCCTAACCAACAGTTAAACTAGATGCGGCGACTTATGATAGTTGTGAGTAATCGTGGCCCACTTTATTATAGAATTTCGATGTATACATGTTAAAGTTGAAATTATATTGCGCAAGAGTTTCATGCGTCAACGGATTGACATTTTCATAGTAGAACGAGACACGGTAGCGCAATTGCTTAGAGTGCAGCGGATGCCGGTTCAATCAAATCGATGTTCTTGTTTGATAAAACTAATTTTTTTGCACATGATGGCACTATATAAATTAAAAATGTAATTTCTTCTGTATTAAGGTTGAAGTTACATAACGCGAGAGGTGCATCAATAAGTTGAAAAAATTTACGATGAGGTGTAGGACTCGGTAGCTCAATTAGCAAAGCAACAGCACGGAACACGGACGATACGGGTTCAAGTCCTGCCCGAGTCGTAATTCTTTTAAATTTGTAATCGCTTTTTATGTTGTTTATTTTTTCCAAGTCCCGCCCCTTAATATATGTATTACATTTTCTTGATTGACGAGTAAGTTTAAATACTTATTTGAGCGTTTACTTTTGACAGACTTTAACGATAATTCTCATTTTCTGCGTCGTTTATCAATAAAATTGACCTCCGAATTATCAAGCAAGTTTTTATTGCAAAAAAATGTAATTAGTGGATACAAGTGTCATATTGTTATCTTTGTTTACACACTGAGTTTGTGTGTCCGTCTTTGTCTATCATTAAAAAATACTAATATTATAAATCTAGTTGGTTTGTTTGTTTGAATGCGCTAATCTTAGGAACTACTGGTTTGAATTTAAAAATTCTTCTAATAATGACTAGTCTCTTCTAAGACACACTTTTATATATTTACGATTATAGAGCTAACTAATGTATAATACTGTCTGTAGTTTACGCGAGTAGTACACATTTAAACAAAACACTAACGGTTTAAAACGCGATATATTTTAGTTGAACGAAAATTATTTTTAACTACGGCCCGACGTTTCAAACAAGTTTAATGAAAGTTGTGCACACCTTTAAGTTAGATACATAAGTAGTATTAACTATTCTTGAAATAGATTTTGTAAGTTTAATTATGTATGTAGTTGGTGAGCCTTGTAAATAAATAAATAAATAAATAAACTTAAATATATCGCGTTTAAAATCGTTAAAGTGTTTTATTTAATTACTGTTGTATATATAAAATTGATGTGTATTTATAATGCATGACACAGTGAGTAGATATTTGCACGTTGTGTAAGTCAGTTTATGAATGAAGTAAGTGGAATGTGTTGTATGTACATCTAGAGATCAGCTGTGTCAGCGACTTCCTCCGCGAAGAATAGTTATTTTAGGCATCAAATTTGTTTAAATAAAACACTTTAACGGTTTAAAACGCGATATATTAGTTAAACTTATTTGAAAATGATTTTTAACTATGGCCCGACGTTTCGGATGCTTTGCAGCAGCCGTGGTCACGGGTCACGAAACGTCGGGCCGAAGTTAAAAATCATTTTCAAATAAATTTAACTAATATATCGCGTATTTAAATGTGTACTACTCGCGTAAACTATAGACAGTATTTAATCAAATTTGTTTTTGCTTCCAACTGTATGAATTCAAGCTGTTACCCACGACATCGTCCGCGGACCATCGTTCTTGCAAGTTAATCTTAAAAGATAGAACATATACTGTAGCGGACTTTTTTAGATCATTTAAAGAAAAATCGTTCGTTCACATATATGTTTTGTGTATCCCGCTATTTTCACTTTCCCCACTGTTTCTTCGCTCCGATAAGTCACATCGCGACAAACACGCGACTAACACAAAACAATTTCAATGCGAACCAATAGTTCCTGAGATTAGCGCGTTCAAACAAACAAACTCTTCAGCTTTACATATCAGTATAGATTTAGTGACCTTTAACAACTGCTCAAAAATCTATTTACTTCTGCACAAGCTGTTGTGGTGTGTCATTCATGATCACGCGGTGGAACAGGAAAAACATTGCAGATACTTTGAATGGCGTTACGAGAAAACCAATGACGTCATCGTATTTAATGAGTATCTCTTTGCATATACTCGCTGCGCCACCGAGTAGTACTTTATACCCGTGAATATAATTAAAAATTGATCGTGGGTTCGATTTCCACCGGGTGGGTCCAAAATGTGATGTGGTGGTTAACGACTTTATAATTTTTCTAAAACATGTTGGACTTCGTATGGATATCTGGATGGGTGGTTGGAATATATAAAATTCCGTCCGGGTCAAAAACCAATGCCTATAGATAAGACGTTTAATCGCGTTTCGGTTACAATTTGTGGATTTCCGATTATCCAAAGCCATAATGGGTCGACAGCGCATTTATTTCAGATGTTATATGGCTGTGGTATTTCATCTACGGTTTACTTATACGTTCATATTGTGTATGTCGATAAAAAGACTGCAAAATAATGATGATTACATTATATCGAAGTTAAAGGTCACAGATTGTCGGTAATGTTTCGTTATGTAACATCGTTATTATGACTAGTAAATGTCCGCCATGTTGTGTTACTATAGTCTATTTTTTTTACATTTTTGGTAAACAGACACACAACTCACATACAATCGTGATTTTCTCACAAGGTTTACACTAAAAAACACTTTGAGACATTGGATTTATAAGCATCCTAACGTCAAGCCGTAGTTAAATTAATTTGCAAAAAAGTTTAAATTAAATAATACATTTCACGTTTTCAATTGTTAAAAGTGTTTGATTTAAGTATTACATTGTACTAGTAACAGAGGTTGTGTCATTTTTGATTCGTCGTGTAATGCTATTTAGAGTTAAGGTACAACATCCATTATACGTTTAACAGTCCCACAGCTGGGACGATTCCTCGGAAAGTACCCACGTAAAGCTGTCAATTGGAAATTTAACGTTTAAGCTATAATAGACTCGCAATAATTAACGGGTGGTGGGTTCGTTCTCCAGTGGGTCCAACATATTCCAATCAATTCAAAATTTTCCAAAACATGTTGGATTTTGTCTGGAAATCTGGAAATAGTGGTAGGAATGTAGAAATTCCGTCCGGGCCACGACCACCGTCCACAGATGAAAAAGCCGTTAGCCTAATCGCATTTAGGTTACAATCTGTGTATCTGTGTAATAACACACATAAGCAAACAAGTATGAATACAAGATGTGCTGTCGGCCTATTTTGCTTCCTACATTCAAATAAATACAAACAGGAACCGAAACACACTTCACGGCTTCCCCATCTTTGGGTGTGTTCACCGCAACACAAACAAATTATCCTATATTATTATATAACACGCAAAACATAACGAAACATTATCAGATTTATATTTCTAAGTATCGATATACATGATAAAGGTTATGTCTGGTAAGTAATATTGTAAACTTGTCAGTAGGCAAAATAATATTTATAGTACATATAATTTTTATTTTTATGTTTTGATGTTGGATAACTCACAGTGTTTTATACGTTGGATTTTAAACTAGCTGTGCCCGCGACTGTCGTCCGCGTAGAATATATATTTTGGGCATCAAAATGGGGCTCGCAAACTTCATCTTTATAAATTATAGCTGATAACCACTCCCGCGCCTCGTCGTTCTTGCAAGTTAATCTTAAACGGCAGATAAACTGTTGCGTGCATTCTTTATGATCATTGCAGTCTATGCCGTAAAAAAAGATCAAACAATTAACAGACATTAAAACAGCGCGTCTAATCTACTTCAGCTACTTCCACATTGTTATGACATATGGCATACTACTGTGGGGTAACGCTGTCGACATTGAATGTATCTTTGTGTGGCAAAAATTGGGCGGTCCGGGCTATCTATGGTATGGGATCTCGGGAGTCATTAAGAGATACCTTTAAAAATATCGGCATACTTACTGTGTACTCGCAGTATATTTATGAAAATGTATTGTATGCCCTTATGGGCGCAAAAGCAAGTTTAGCAAGAATAGTGATAGGCAAACTTACGAAATAAGGATAACGTAGCTATCCCCAAATATAGGCTCCATAAAATATCTAATTCATTTGCGGGGAATAGTATTCGTATGTACAATACATTGCCAGTCGAGGTTTCAAATTATTGATAAATCAATTTTTAAAAGTTATAAAATTTACTTTGTCTCAAAAGGCGTATTATTGTCTGAACGATTTCTTTAATAACAAGACTGTCTTGCAGTAATATGAATTGCTCCTGTTAATAAATTTACAAAAATGTATTAGTTTATGAAACATATTTAAAAAAATACGGACTGAGTTTCTTGGGTGTTCTTCTCAGTTATGTTGCTCTTTTGAACACTCTGTAGAAACACGACGAACAGAAAGACAAACGAAAAAAATTGACGAATCTTTTTAAAATTTTAAAGAGAATAAAGTATTTTTTATTTCATTATTTGTTTTATTTTAAAGAGGAATCATTGTTTCATTCATAAATTAAGTATTAATTTAAATAAAACACTTTAACGGTTTAAAACGCGATATATTAGTAAAACTTATTTGAAAATGATTTTTAACGTCGGGCCAAAGTTAAAAATCATTTCCAAATAAGTTCAACTAATATATCGCGTTTTAAACCGTTAAAGTGTTTTATTTAAATGTGTACTACTCGCGTAAACTATAGACAGTATTTAACAAACAGTAAAATAAATAAATCTTTTATTACAAAACAAATAGTGGTCTCCAACGACTCTTATCATTATAGAAACAGAGATTATTTGTTATCACTTATCAAATTATCAGGGAAACATACTCGAATGGATATTATTTGAGTATGCGATAAGTAGATTTTTATCCGTAACGTTTCCGCAAAACGTCCAGGAAAAGTAAGGCCGAGCATTTTAGAGCCGCATCTATATTTGAAAACACTTTAACGGTTTCAAAACGCGAAATATACTCGTTGTACTTGTTGAAATCGTTGCCGACGAGGATAATTAAGATGTCGAAGTAAAAACTGCTACTGTAAAGTAAAGGCGGCGTCTAGTAAAGTGGTTTGAACAACAGCGAAATGTTTCTGTCAAGTAGCGCATAGAGTTCAACTATTTGCCCGTAAATATAAACTAAGATTGAACAGACAAGAAACTGACTATCACTTATATAAGTCCGATAGTCGTTTTGGGCATCGAAATTTGTGTTTGCAAATCTCGTCTTCATCTGTATAGATTTAAGCTGTTACCCAGGATGGCTATGTTGACTGCGTCCCGTAGTTCTTGCGAGTTAATATTAAAAGAAACTCTTCAGCTCTATAAAAGTAGAATAATCTCTCATAATCTAAACTTATATTAATAGGGTAGTTGTAAAATTAATTTTTGACTATCCCCTTATTACACTATAACATTTCTTTGTCTCTTTACATAAACTAACATTGATACGGAAAAATTACAAAAGTCTCGTTCTTCTTCAGATCCAAGATGCAGGAAGAAGTTTTACCAACGATGAGAAGCCTAAGCCCAGATCCGGTGGATGTAGCCGCTGTGAACAAGAAATATATTCAGGTAATATTTAGTTTATTTTTATTTATTTATTCGGGTTTACAACAGCTTAAAAACTTAAATTAATTAAAATTAAAATATATTGTAATTTTTAATTGTAATTAAGTAAGCAGAGCTTAAAATTTCTTAATGGTTTAAAACGCACACTGTGTTAGTTATTTATTTTTGATTTTTTTTTAAGTACAGCCTGACGTTTCGATTCCAATGGGCCACCGGGATCCCGGTTCAAATTAACCTATTGTTGGAAATCATCAGAAAAGCTCAACTACCCGCCACACTGAAGGCTATATAAGCAAGCCTCAAGCAACGGCTCGTACACTTGTTTCGTTGCTCGTTGTACGGAACGGACGTGCTGCCCGGTCGATAGGCTTTTGTTGAATTTAAATTTATTTAGTTGTTGTGTTATTTTGTTTTTATTTTAGTAAATTTGCTAATGATTTCTAAAATCAGTTGTGGGATAAAGATTTTCACGCCCTCGGATAATTATAATTTTTGCTTCTAATATCGAGATAGTTTTGACCGTTATGGGTAGATCAAGTGTGTCCCGATCGAAAGGGAAACGTATACGCGTAGAACGCTCACGAAGTAGATATTCGCGAGGTCTAGGGGTTACAACGTGCGTGTTCTCAGTCTTTAGAGACTATCGCCAGTCGCCACCGAGTCAGGTGAAAACCGTGAAGCCTTACGAGAAGTCGGAAGACAAAGGACGGCCGAACGGTTGACGCAAAATGATGTTGAACAGCACAGGCGGGTTAACGAGGATCGGCTTCCACTACGAACGTACGAGGAAGGTGACCTTGTGTTTGTTATCAAATACTCGCAGTCGCAAGGGAAACTCGACCCAGTTATGCGGGGACCTTACCGGATCACCCAAAGGTCAGCAAATAACCGTTACAAACTGTAAGTCCTTGCTGGATCATACGGCAAGACGACATGTGCTGCAGCGCAGTTCCTGGTGCCTTGGAAAGGTGAATTGATCCCGGATATGTGTTCGACATTCTTTGTGCACTCTTTGTGTGAGTTATGATTTTATTCTTAACACTTTACTGAAACTGAAAGTACCTATGATGTGTAATGATATGTTTAATGATAAATTCATGTGAGGCGTTTGTCTGCGAGGTCCTTGGGCCCGGAGTAACCATGTCTTGGAGGTATATCGGAATGGTTATCCTAGGAGGGACCTCGAGAATAAAGTAACCATCCTGGAGGTAGATCGGACTGGTTACTTTAGTGAGACTCTCGGCCTAACTTGTTGGAATTTTAGATTCAGAATAACTTTGTCCTGGAGGTAGATCGGACTGGTTGTTTATGTTAATTGTTATTGTCGATCTGATTGCACGTTTCATTTTAATTGGAGGATCAGGATAACCTCGTCCTGGAGGTATATCGGAGAGGTTATCCTGGGCGGACGTTAACAGGGGATAATCGTTCTTGGAGGTATATCGGATACGATTATCCCAGAGGTTAAATGTATTGGCTGGAATAACTAATTCTTTTGAAATGTTAGCTAACGGCACTTTTCTTTTTTTCTGTCATTTTTACAATATTCAATAATGTCAGTATGTGTAATTTTCCCTTGGTTGTTTCTTTGGTTTTCCTTTGCTGCAGATGCAGACAATGAAATGGAGGCTACTTCAGGTATCGACCTGCCTGTTGATGTTCTACAAACTATGGAGGCGTTCGAACTACAACCGGGTCCTTCTGGACACAGAGACACTCTGATTGCATAGCTTCCACTTCCAATGAAGAAAATTCACTGCCAATTCTTGACACGGATCGGGAAAGTTAAATTAATGGAGTCCGAGGACGGACTCCTGTCAGGAGAGGCCGTGTTGGAAATCATCAGAAAAGCTCAACTACCCGCCACACTGAAGGCTATATAAGCAAGCCTCAAGCAACGGCTCGTACACTTGTTTCGTTGCTCGTTGTACGGAACGGACGTGCTGCCCGGTCGATAGGCTTTTGTTGAATTTAAATTTATTTAGTTGTTGTGTTATTTTGTTTTTATTTTAGTAAATTTGCTAATGATTTCTAAAACTATATATTTTAAACCGTTAAAAGTGTTTTATTTAAATGACTTGTGACTGACATTACAACTGTGCGCTAAAAAACTTATTCCAAGTAAAATCTAAGATAAATGTGGACTAGGATTTCACAAGCAACATCTGGAAATCCAAGTTTTTCTTTACTAATAAGTCTAATGTTTTCAAACACAGGCGACCTTATCTAGTAGGTACTACTAACATAATGAACTATGCAAAATATACTAATTCCGTTCAGCCTTTCGATCTTCTGAAAACTGCGCTAAGGCTTAGACATTACTGGGAAACATATTGTTAAATCTTTTTATAATAAAACCGAAATAAGATAAATATGGGAAACAAATTACCATATAAACGAAAAATAAGAAAATTCTTAACTTATAATATTTTTTATTAGTATGTGTTAACATTTTTTGTTTTGACATCGAGCGGTAAGAAAGATAATTCTAAAATACTCGTGTTATCGGGAGACAAAGTAAAAACTAACTTTATTTCTATGTCAAACAAATAAGTTAAGCTTAACAACTAGTTATATTTACCATTACCATTTTTTATATTACAATGGCATTATAATAACCACGTTAGAAGAGTAAACAGTTTGTATGAAATAATAAATAATTAATTTCACCTTGAACAGTAATAATCAAAGCTCACGAGAGTAGCATTCAAATTTGACGAAAACGACATCTAGTATTTACTTATCGCGACGATTAACGTTTGTAAATAACATCATGCCGATTGTGTAAATCAAAATATTTCCACAAAATGCCACTAGATGGGTCTTAAATACATGCACGATAAAAACGACAATTATTAAAGTAAAAATACAAAGTTATATGAAAATTATCTGCTAGTTGTGTAACATTCGTATTATTATTTACGTGATAAATTATTATTAAATATAATATTGATTTTGAACGTGATTCATCAAGTTTCTCGTGTTTACTGGGAACTGTGCTTCGTGTATCTGTCTCGCTCTAGTCTATAGCGCTGTTTCGCTCTACCTGTCAAAGCAAATGACGTGTCATCGGCTGTTTGTGAATCAACGTGAAGTCAGTTGCAAATTGTAAACCGTATAGTATAGAAGTTTATTATTATCAAAACTTTATAATTATTGTGAAATTGCGTATTACGAAGAGAAAATATCTATTTCAGATAACTATTTACATTATAAACAGTGCCCGTGTTCGTATCTAAGTGCGTAATAGTGAACATAAGTTGGTGTATAAATCGAGGTTTGGATCAACATAATTCGCAAGTTTCCTCATGTTTTTTATCGAGTTCAGCACGTAATTGAGGGAAACTGACCGTAACTTATAATAATACTGTCTTGAACAGAGGTTCTTTACTTATATATGTATTATTTTTCATCAATGATGCCCGTAGTTACAATCTAGTAAGAAGTAAAGAATTCACCAAAATATCTAAAAACCGGCTTTTAACGCTATTTAGTTATACTAAAAGTCTTAAAACTACGCTATTTTTGAGAAATCCTCGCCTTTCATTGCCCTTGCATAACCTATGTGCATAGTACTTGTGAAGGTTATGTTTTTAAACAAAAATCTGATTCTTAGTAGAATCTTCGATTATACTTTTTAGTATTACTAAAAACATATAATCGTAACTGTATCTATTTGATTCATAATTAATGCAGTGTCATTTATTTTAAAGTCATAATAATTTTAATTAATTTTATCATTTGCTATAGATGACTCTATTTTACTATTTCTGAGTATCCCTTCTCATTACTACAGTTCGTTATCGATTCTACTCATTTACCTGTTTAGTAGAAAACAATCTCTTGGACTTGCTTTTGCTACCATGCTACTTTAGAAATTTAAATAGCTCTATTCAGCCAATCTTGTGTTGACTTTAATCCATCTGTCCTAAGTGATAATAACATTGTAAACTATGAAACTCAAAGCAATCTTTGGTCCCTTATTGTTTGCTTGAAGCGGGCACAAGATGTGTCTCTTTGTCTTTGAATGATAAGGAGGACAATTATGGTGTTCTCTTGTTGACAGGTAATATGCCTCAGCTATAACATGTAACCCATGCTTAGTCCATCTACTTTGGCTCTGGATATGCGGAAATCCAATGACTGAAACCAAACTCGATAAAACTTTAGCGCTTTTCATCTTTAAGCTGGATGGACTTTGAATAATCCTGCCACACATTTAATATACATGTTTCTAAATTCTAACTTGTTTTATATACAGTGATTATAAACATGTTGAATTCATTAAACATCAAACTCACAACTCATTGATTATAATATAGTAACTATTTCAACAATGATCCCACCATTGGTGTACCTATCCCCACTTAGACAATTCACTATTTACAATTCATATTGCAGAATAATTCATTACGGTTAAGCAATTGCTTAGTAATTTCTTAATCCCTCACAAATATTGATTAATATTTTTCCATTTATACACGGTTTTGGAATTTTAATTTGATTGCTACATAGCATATGCAAATACATATATATATATATATATATTTTAAGACCCTTTTTCATATTTTACCTATAAGTGTTATTGAAATAAATATATATCTGCATAAATTTAGATAACTCAATGTTTACACTTGACATCTTACTGGGTAAACTAAAGCATCAACATTTTATTTAACACCAACAAGAGTAAGGGGACAAAGGGGTGGTTAAGTGATGAGTGGTACAAGATGTGTAACAAGTTTGATTCTCCAAAAATAATAACTAGCTATTTAGACACAGATTGTGAGCGGATGCTGCATAGTATCCGCAGCGTCTATCTAAAAATAGAACAAAGTTAGGTAGTTGGGCTTCAGACTAGATATCCAGGCACTAATATTATATAGGAATAGGCTTCTTCTCTGTTTTCTGACAAAAAATGGACAAACATAGCTATAATATTAATATGTATTACCAAATAAATCAAAGGCCAGTCATACTTAATTCCTCTATGAGTATATTAATGGAGATTTCAAAATGCCATTACATTATAGTTAAATAAAACATTGACGTGCGTTTTACATAATTAATAATTATTATCTTAACCAGTTTCTAGCCTTAGAATATTAATTTAAGTTTTAATTATTCTGATGACCGTTTGTTTAACTTGCTTAAGACATAGAACGATAAACGAAACTGGCTTAAAAGTAAGTCTATTCTATTTAATTTTGATAAGCTGCGCAAAGACAACTTTCTGTGGAAGTTAAAGCTAGCGAAATATCTTGAATCACCTTTAGAAGTGTCTACCAAATATAGTTAAATTTACCCGCCATATGTCAAATTTGCAATGTCAATTGTCAAATCTGAAACCTTGGCCGGTCGATGTCCCCATTTTTTTTAATAGATCGTCCTTGTCAAGGCGAACGGTCGAGATCGGTCGACGCACCACAGGCTATGTAATCGCTAAAAATATGTTTTTACCTACAATTTTGCTTTGTGCAGATTATATTCAATTCATAGTTTTGATGTATGTTTGTTTCGCAATCAGTCTGATCTGTATAAATACATTTTTATTATTATCTATTTATTATGTACACCCTGTACATCAGTAGAATCGGGTTTGAATCCTGGGAAAACATAATAACATAATTTCAGTAGGCATACACCAGAGTTTCATCAACTTATCTTCTCTTGAGTAAATTTGGTTACGAAATCGTTTTCTTTTGAAGAATGACTTGTGTACACAAAGTCCCATTTGATATTGCAAGATTATTGTTATGGACACAATAATGTGACCTCGATATAATTGATGACAATTATAATTCTGGTGCATACTCAGCTGAAATCTTTGTAATGGCGTTTGGTCCATATTTTATGTCAGAGGATAGTCAAGCCCTTTATTGATACAATTTATGCACTTTGAAATAACCCCAACTATATACTAACTAAACAATTGAGACTTATTTTGGTTTTAGACTTGAAATCCACTGATTGAAAACTGAAAAACGTTAACGGATTTTTAACTCTGTGGGCGGTGATTCCCCGGTGGTTCCCCCGGACGGAATTTCGATATTCCTACCACGCACTTGACAATTTTATTTTCCAAAAGAGGTCTCCAAAATTAAAAAATCAGGGTTTTGTCTTGTCTTGCATTCTATTCTGGTATAATGAGTACGAAAGTTAGTGGACATTTATCACGCTTTCACTTAATGCTGAAAACAGACCGCCTCTGTAGCTAGAGAGTTAAATGTAATGCGTTAAGAAAGGTCCTAGATTCGAATCCCGGGGAAACAATATTGATTGTTTGGGCCGGGCAGGGCATAGAAGTCTGATTCACATCAGCGTGTAAATAAAACCGAACAGTAAAACGGATAAAGAAATTGGTTCGCCCCATGCCCCACGAGGGGAAATAGGATTTCTATTTGTTTTATAATGAAAAGTCTTTCGTTTTTTATTATCGCGAAATATATGATGGTTATAATATGTGTAATTCGTTTTAAACTGTTATATTTTGCGTTATTTAAGTGTTAACATAAAGAACTAAGATTTTGAATCTGTGTATCAGTATACACTTTGATTTTCAAACATCGTCCTATCATTTGAACGCCTTTATTTGGCGAGACGATTCGCTCGTCTTGTGTCAACAAAAATCCGATACTCAGTTCAGTAACCTTATTCATTTGTTATGCAAATGTGTTTAGGCGTAACAAAGTAACGAGTGATTCTAAGTTCGAATTTCAAATTTCGGTGTTAATTTCTCGGGGCCAACGAACGGATAATATACATATCTAAGTTTAACGCATTTTTTGTGGTTATTAAAAAACTCGCAAATCTTGCATACCTATGTACTTATGTGAGGACGTAAAAAATATTATATTTAAAAAGTTCTGAAATGTACGTAAAAATTAAATAAATATATATATATATATAGTTATACTTATTAGAAATTATTTTAACTACGGCCCGACATTTCGGATGCTCTCCAATAGCCGTGTTCACGGGGAGACTCCCGTTAGTGTTTTATTTAAATGTGTACTACTCGCGTAAATTACAGACAGTATCTTAGAATTTTTTTATATATATTAATAAACCGTTTCAAACATGTTCATACGACGCTGGGAACTCGTAATGTATAACGTAAATATTCTAAAAACGGATGGTAGTTCTTCTAGGACTAACATATACTGAGCTACATCTGAACTGTTTTCTTTTCCCAGCGGTGGGAAGCTTAGTCCTGTTAATCCATCATGCACAACCCATTAAATCAGAGTTGACTGGCAGCGTAGGTGGTAAGACAAAAAGGTCGCGCGGCCATCTTCCTGTAATAAACAGTGCTGACGAAAATATCTCCTTTGTTTGATTCACTTTTGAGGTTATTTGAAAATCGTATGCGCTTGCGCATAACGAGATGCGCGAGATGCTGCTGTAAAAATAACACGAAAAGTTATATTTTGTTTTTATGGCATGGAATATCTATAATTTTAGGGGAACGAATTAAAAAAAAAAGCTCGGAAAAGCTCGGGATGATTAATCTGACATAGCTTTTAAGCTCCACTTTTCATCCCTTTAATGTTAGTAAAATAAAATTATACATAATATTATTAACCGAGCAGTTTTCATTGATTTATTTTTTTGGAATTACCATTTTGAATTTGAATTACGATTTTTTTCAATTTATTTATAGATTATTTCAATACACAAGGGCTTAAACAAAAAATCTTTACAGTCGGCTATACAGTGGAATTACTATTACAATAATTAAGATTAATTTTGATTGAGATTTGCGTTTGACATAGGTACACCATCCATATTCAGGTAACTAATATATTTCTCGTTTTAAACCGAAAAAAGTTTTTTTATTTCATTTGCTATTCAGGTATACTTAATGAGGTTACCAGTAATAAAAAAAAGGTTTTTAGTTTTTTTTTAATATCTTGAAAACGTTCGCCTTCTCTTTATTTGAAATATTCTAATTCCGAATCAGTCTTAGACGATCCGCAGGAAACATTTCTCAAATATGGCGCAAGGTAAAACACACTTTGACCTCAAAAGTGCATCTGTAATGGCGCCAAGGTGACGCGGGAATAAAATAACGCGATAATCCGAGTAATTCCAACTATTTCTGTTGCACTAATTGTTTGCGGCAAGGATGGCACAGTGCTTGAAGGGAAGGTTCTTAATTTAAAAATTGTTCTAGTTTTGAGGGTACTTGAATATTTATATAAATTATTATCTACTTATAAAGAAAAAAGGTTGTCTGGAAAAGATCACATTAAAAAGAATCACATTAGAAAGAAGATCACACAGAAAGAATTACATGTGGCTATAATTTTTGTTTCCATGAGTCTGGATCTAGGTTGAATATATTTTACGACATGGACAGGACTTGAACAGACATCCACAGCGTCCACCGTCCGTCATCGTATTTTATGAACCTATTTTCTAGCAGTGAAAATTAATTTGAAGTTGAAACCTTATAGGTTAATCTTTGCTATAAGGAAATAGTTTTCCATTGAAGATCCGCCAAGCAACGCCAAATTCAAACATCTGGATACTGTATTAATAACACTTTATCATTTACGGAAGTTTTAATGTTTACGCTCAACGTCTAGTACCTTGCAATTTAATCATAACTATTTATATTAACTACTGTGTAGTTTAAATAAAACACTTTAACGGTTTAAAACTGTGTAGTTTACAACTAGTAAACATAAAAGAAACTGAACGGTTTGAAACCCGAAATAAATAAGTATTAAATGCAAGTTACAACTATAAATTTCATAATTCAAATTTAAATATTAATTTAAAATTCAATTTTTTTTTTCGAAAATTAATGTTACGCACACACAGCGTCGCGTGCTATTACCAATTAAACTACCGTGTTCTATACGTTATCGTCAATTTTTTTCAACCCATGATTTTTTTAAATATAAAATCGATATTTAATTTATATATTATGCCATACATGTGTAGGATTTTTTCATTCGCAAAACGTTCTCTAACTATACATTACAAATATAAATAACATAACATATAAATGTGTCAAGCCATATGTTATAGCCTTAAATGCGTCGAAATTTATGTCTTTATTTATGGAGTCAAGGTGCCGTGCCCTGGTTTCGTTAAATACATTTATTAAAGAGATTATTCATATTAAAAGGTGGGAGAATATGTCTGTACTACAACTAACAAGTTATTTGAATACCTCGTTTGACCTCACATCGCAATAACTTTAATTTGCTAAACACTGATGAACATGATTGGTCTGCGAGACATTTTGGAAATTGTTTTATTTTATTGCTCGCGGTTAGAAAAACAACTACCTTTTCTAAATACTGTCTATAATTTACGCGAGTAGTACACAATTAAATAGAACACTTTAACGGTTTAAAACGCGATATATTTATTTGAAAATGATTTTTAACTTCGGCCCGACGTTTCGGATGCTTAACAGCAGCCGTGGTCAAGGCGAGACATCAATCATTTTCAAATTATTTTAACTAATATATCGCGTTTTAAACCGTTAAAGTGTTTTATTTAAACTACCTTTTCTCTTTTGTTTTCTTGTCATTGTTTTTCTGTTATGTTATCTCATTAAAATATAGTTTGATTTCCGTACTTATTATTGTTTTAAATAAAACACTTTAACGGTTTAAAACGCGATATAACGCTAAACTTATTTGGAAACTATTTTAATTAAGGCCCGACGTGTCGGATGCTTTGCAGCAGAGCAGCCGTGGTCACGGGTCAAGGTGAAAACCGCCGGCGCCATCTGTTTCGTAGTTGGTATTTGATAAAACTGGCCGGCTCCTTTCAGAATTTATGGATGTTTGTTTCTCTTTTACGCTCAAACGGATTGACGGATTTTCATAGAATGTGTTAACGTAGCTACTATGTGACTTGGAAAAAATCTTTTTGTTATGTTGTTGCTATAATAATAACAACCAGTCGAGATTTCACGTTATTTCTCTAACCGGTTTACATGAACAATAGCAGCTGTCTTAGAACTGTGGTTGGCCATTTTTTGGTACTGATCGTGTTCTTCAGTGCACTAACCAAAGTGACAAGTTGTCAATGAGAAGTTGCCATGCCAAATATGGATATGGCCAGAGTGTCCTTTTAAGACGTATCGGGTCAACTAGTGCGGTATATGGTGTTGGCCGGCCAATATTTTAACGATGTCACATCGGCCATATGGGCTCTGTTTTGATATGTTAGATACTTAAGTACTATGCGCCGGCGCAGCCTCAGTTACAAATGGCATAAATAAGTAAAAACAATATTTGTAGTCTACACGAGTAGAACAAATTTCAATAAAACACTTTTGACGGTTGTTAAAATAAATTAAGTAATACATTTCGCGTTTTAAACTGTTACAAGAACAACTGGATCTGTGGATGTGCCGAATTTACAAAGCCAAAATAGGGCGACAGCCCAGCTCGTTGCGATGCTAAAGGCTGGGTTATTTCAACTACCATCAAGTAAACGCCACGCTCTTCTGTTCTCCTTTAACATTAAAATAAATCGATGTTAGCATGGATAGGATTCGAACGGCACAGCATACCACACCATATATACACCCTGTATATATAAAAGACTGTCTGCTAAATAATTATTTACACTTTGCACTGCCAAAGGTGATTGTTTAATTATCTGCGGTCGACGGCCTTTCAATATTGTATAATTTTCGTTTAAAAGTTTCGCGCGTCTTTCTACGTCACCGCCATTTTGTTTCCAGTTCAAGGGCATTGTGACAGTTCAGTTTTAGTATAATCGCGTTGTACAGATTAGATATTGTTTGTTTTTTAAACTGGTTTTATTAGGTAGAATATATAAAAGAAAAACGGTTATATTGGGGTTGATTTCCTATTGCTTTATTAGCTTTATTAACGTTTGCTTATCATAAAATAGTACTTTTATTTTGAATGAAACACTTTAACGGTTTAAAACGCGATATATATGCAGCAGTGACCATGACCATGGCCGCTGCAAAGCATCCGAAACGTAACCAACGCTTCGGATGCTTTGCAGAGTTTTAATTGTTTCCAAATAAGCTTAACTAATATAATATACTAAATACTGTCTGTCTGTTTATTTAGAAAAGATGTTTTTTTTTTTCTAAAAATCTATTTATTTTACACAGATTTTATAAAAATGAATTATTTTTTATATTTATTGTTTACGACTCGACGTTTGAGACTTTTTACCGTAGGAGGGTCGTGGGAAAACCAAAAATGATTGGCATCTCTAATGTCAACCGCTACGCTGGAGCCATCTGCTTCCTCGTAAGTTTGATACTTGCAGAAGTGGGAAGTGACTCACTGTGTCCTTATGAGTCAATTCCGTAAGGTCGGATCGTAAATACAAAATATCTCGCGTAATATTTTTCTCGTTTTAAACCGTAAAAAAGAAAGTACCTACAGTTAATGGTGAAATGTAAAAGCGTAGTTATTTTTATTGCGAAAGTCGCGCCATTTTGAGACGTTTTCGTGTCACGGTTACTAACTAAGGAGGTTGATAATTTTAAACATGTGATGGTTACTATATGTGGTACATATAATAGATGATATATTAAAACGTAAATTTTAACAGATTAAAACGCAAATATATTAGTTGACATGGAACATCGGTACAAAAAAATAATATATTTCTCGTTCTAAACCGTTAAGTATTTTATTTATCCTTACACTTGTAAATAAAAAGATCAAAAGAATCAATCATCGCAAGTGAAATAAAAAAGCTATTAACATAATGTATGCATGTAGCCAAGAATGCGACTTTAATCTGTGCTTCTGTCATTGATTTGACATTTTGAGTCTGTGGATGCGTTATGGCGGGAATCCAAAAATAAAAGGACCAATACTGCAAGTGTTTGGGCGTAAACAAGTGCTTTTTTTACGTAACTAAACAACCCGTGTATCATAAAGAAAAACTACTTGTTGTTAAGGATTCACCTTCCCGCGTTATGTCTTAAGCCAACGTTTAAAAATTTAAATCACCAAAAAACGGTTCTTGCCAGGTATTCTTAAATGATAGACCAATACAGCCGTGGACATTTTTTAGATCATAAAAAGAGGAATAATTCTTTAAAAAATATCACAGTCATACAAACAAACTTTTCAGCTTACTAATATGAATGTCATTGTTAAATAAAATCAAGAAATAATTAAAACAAGAACGACATTAGGAAAGAGAAGATTTAATTAAATATTGTAAAGAAAAAGTTATGACATAAAGATTATGTAAGTCTTAGTAGCTGAAAGACGCTGGTAACACCAAAATGTTCCACATTTAGAAACGAACAAAGGAGAAATTGTTTTACGTAAACAAGACTAAGTAGGGCGTAATTATTAATTGTATTTGACAATTATTAAGCACGTGTTACATGACGACAAATAATAATTATAATTGAATACTAGTTTTGACCCCTGGGGTTACTTGTAACTTTTTATGTCATTATTATTCGTCACATTCTCTTATATTGATTTTTGTAAAACCGCTGTAGTCATCGGTCGAGTCGTTTCGTTGATGGTTACGAACAGACGAAAATAATGAGAACAGACTCAATATTAATATTAGCAGAAGGTGGGTTTGAATTCCTATTATAGTCGTAGAGAAACTTATTAAAAAATACCTAACTGTCGCTTTAAAAATGTTACAGATATAAGATTAATGAGGAGACAGCACTTTTCTTTTAAATCGTGGTGAGCGTTTAGTATTGTTGCTAATTCAAAGTAACAAACTGACGAACATATCGTTTGTTTGTATAGATTGTACTTTGTTGAAAATTGCGTCTTTCATCTGCATAATACAATGTGTGGGTGCGCGTGATTCAAATGAGGTGTTCGTACTTTATAACAAAACAGAAAGTATATAGAATTATAACAGATAAAGAAAGATTATTATATGAAGCGATGGGGTGGGTCACTTTATGCACTAATGGTTCCTAATATTGAAGCGTTCAAACAAACAAACAACGTAAGTATATTAATATGATAAAAAAGTACTTTCGTTAAATTATCGTTTTTATAATAATAGAGTTAATTAAATACTGTCTGTAGTTTACGCGAGTAGTACATTTTAAATAAAACATTTTAACCGTTTAAAACGCAATATGTATTAGTTAAACTTGTTTGAAAATGATTTGGTGTTTGGGGACTCTCTCCCCCCGTGACCACGGCTGCTGGGAATCATCCGAAAGGTCGGATCGTAGTTACTCTTCAAATAAGTTCAACTATTATATAACGCGTTTTAAACCGTTAAAGTGTTTTATTTAAATAATAGAGTTAGATAACTAGGTTATACGATTAGTAGATACAATTGATATTTAAAACGGACACATAATTATGTCTGCCCTTTAGTTTGCCATTTTATATAATTGTCCTTTGTAAGTGTCAATGTTATCGATATAATATTTAATTTATCTTATCAGTATGAATCACGGCTCTATATTGTTAACTTTATTACATATCAATTAAAATACGGACAAATCATTAGATACTCAATGTCTTCTAAATGAAGGGGAAAGCTACTAAAATAAAATACGCGAAATATATATAATATTAACTCAACAGTAACTATTTGATGAATATACTAAAAATTAGAAAGGTTTTTATTATGAGAGATAATCACTTGATGGAAAGTAGCCACATAAACCCAGGAACTACTGGTTCGAATTAAAAAAATCTTAGTGCTCGTTAGAGCATCCAATTGTAGTGAAGACAGAGGGAAGTGTAAAAAGAACGGTCAAACTTATCGAGAAAATATGTATGATAAAAATTATCCTTCTTTAAGAGTATCTATCTTTAAGATTAGCTCGCGAGAACGACTGAAGAATTTATAAAATGAAATATTCTGATCTTTAAGCAGAAGCAATGGGATTATAATATAACCAACGTCTGTTGGTTTGTGTTCCTTTTAAATCTACGGATTTCAAACCTAGAAGTTTAAAAGTAATATATGCCACAGTTACATTATGCATAACGGGACAAAACACACTTGAAACTGCGCAGTTAAAAAGTTTCTTTCTTTGTTCTTGATGCGTAAAAAATAAAGAGCTATGCTAATAATATTAACAACAATACCATATCTATTATATTAGCCAAATTTAAACCAAGTAATATTTATTGTGCGTGTTGTTGCCTTTACGATATGACACCTTATTTTTAATAACCCGATCGTATCTTTTCTTTAAAATCATTTATTCAATATTTTATATCGTAAATCGCACAAAATATGAGGCCGCTAGAGGCAGAGTACTGCAATATTATGGCTCGAGTTATTTAACCGAAAATTGTTAACATAATTGTTACGTACAAATTCATCTTCCACCTTATTTAAAATCATTTTTTTGTCGATATAATTTCCGAGGTGTGAAGTTGCGCGCGTGCACTAGTCTTAGCAGTTTTTGGCGTTTCGCGCTCGTCGCGTTGGTCATTGAACGTGTGATTTCATATCTTCAGTTTGTATTGAATAAGTACGCAGTTATCTGTGGTTCGTCGGTGCGGGCGCGCGGCCCGCGCTTCACTTATCTTCAGCGAACGGAATCGAATTCGAATTCTGAAAATTTTCTTCGCGTGAACTATTGACGTATTGTGTTCTGAATTCAAATTTTATGCGGGTGCCGAACGCGAAAACCATTTAAATTTATGATTCGATACACTGTGTATTGTGTAAATAATTTTTCAAATTTATTTTTTCTATAAGAGAATATTTTATATCTGTGGCTTCTATTCTAATTACACAAAAAGGCGGGAATTTACAATCTACATTCTCTACAGACTGTATAAACTAGTGTTTGTTTTGATATAGACAATCAGCTGTTCGTGGTTTGCAATGTTCTAATTTTAAATTCTGACTATTGAAACGACGCAGTATTACTTGTTAAAATAATATTTTCGTTTCGTCGTAAATTACGTTTAATCAACTTTCTTTAACTACTTAATTAGGTATTTAAAAGTCAGATGTTAATTAAATTCGAGGTGCGGACTACGACCGCTCTGTTAACTACGAATTTTAATTTTAAATTATCGTATGTACTATGTTCTGAAGCAAAATATCGCAAGGGGCTATATAAGTTGTTTCTGTGGCTTTGTGCGTTCGAAATTTAAATATTCGCATAGTGTTTTTGCAAACTATTTGAATCTCCCGAATAACAGTACATAATTCTTCAAAATAGTACATTTTTTTCTAAGTCCTTCACCATATACAATCGTTGATACAGATAACAGTTTTATTATTTTATTCGTAAAAAGATATAATTCAATATATGTAGCGTACAAAAGATCCTTTGTTCAAGATAGTCTAAAACCTCAGGTGGCGCACGGCCTATCGGACTTTGTCAAAATATCAACTGACTCAACATGTGTACGAACAAAATGTGCTCCCAAGTGATAAACGGACATTCGTGACATTACACCAAAATGTCACCGGACAAACGAAAAAAGAGCGACGAAGTTAAACGGACTCACATATAGCAGTGTACTATCCAAACTTGTACTACCCAAGTGTACGATCTCAGTATTTAAGTGCTCAAACAAAGACTGAAAATGATTGCCTTGAAGAAACTGTATGGCGACGAACTGCTCCGCCTAGCATTAGTATTAAGCCTTTTAAAGGCTAACCCAGAGGAGTATCTGGAGATAGAGACCCAGCAACTGCTCACGGGCCTAAACATATCCAACGGCTCCGATTGGTCTCCGGAGCAGGAGGCCAGGACCTTAATTAGACCGCGGTACGTCCACCCCAAGTCCCTGGACAACATACTGATCAACTATGAAAGGGAACTCTTCGAGGAGCTAAACTCCTTGGGCCGGTATAATTATCGGATTAACAATGACCGGATGTGGTATAATGGTGCGGTACACACGTATTTAGTTAATAACGTGTCGACAGTCGCACCGGTACCGCCGAGTGATACGGATGATGCGGCCGTGTCCTCCGACGACAATGTAGCGCAAGAAGTCAAGATCAGCGAGGAGGAAGAACAGGAACAACCCATTGCTGTTGTCACACTATCCGCGGATTTCTTCGAGAACCGCACTGAGTCGGATGTATTCGCGGAAATCGCGAGCCGGACCTTCGACGTCAACGAGTTCCTCGTGACGGACGCAATGCAGATCAAGAAGGAACAAGACAACGATATGATAGTAAGAGTAAAGAAAGAAGCGGACGATGATCTATACAGCGATAATGCGACGGATGATTTCGTCCCGTACTTCGCTAAAGCGGAGAAGGACTTAGAAGAAGATGTGTTCCGCCAGAATCTAGCTGATCTCCAAGACTACGATGAGTTCTTCGATGATGTAAAGGATCTAAGGAGTGGAATCGAGAATTTGGATGTCAAGCAGCAGGAAAATTTAGAACAGTACCTGCTGGAGAACACTCCGTTAGAAACAGAGATTTATGAATTGGCGCCGATTTTCGAAGATGAATTTGCGTTGGGGGTTAAGAGGGAACGAGCTAGCACTAGTTTTACGTCAGCTAGCTCCAGTGGTGTGAGTGAGATGGATGTATCCGTCAAAGATGTGGCTACTCCTGATGTCAAATTGGAGCCTGATGAAGGTCATCATACTGGGGACGAGTTGACACAAGAGGTGAGTTCATTTGCGATAGATTAAATTTAAGATTCTATAACAAAAAAAAAACAAATCACAATTGGTTTCTTTCGTGTTCCCCGTGAAAGAAAGTTGTTGCCAAGTATGAGTTAAAAATAAGGAATTTTCGATACTGGACTTGATATCAGTCACCAAATACTGTTTTTTTACTCACCATATTATATAACAATATAGTATGTTTGTCCCTTTTATATACGTTCTAAATTACGTACGTGAGACAAAGATGGTGTATAAATAAATATGTTTTCAAGTAGGTGTGCGTTCTAATTATGCGAGTGACGTTCTTATTAACTTTTAACCTGAATACTTTATGCGCCAAAGGATAGGTAACCCAAATAAGCCACTGGTAGTTAAGGGACAGTTTTAGGGTTCTGTATACAAAGGGTGAAACGGGACCCTTTGTCCCTTCTAGTGGCCTGATTTTGGACGAGAAGAAAATCTTGTAAACTTGTTTGTACATAAATTGTCATTGGAAAACTTTCGATGGGATCTTTGGTCTCATGGTAGCAATATATGGCTAATGATCAACGGGTCGTGGGTTCGAACCCCACCAGGTCCAACTTGTTTCACATTTTTCTGAAACATACTAGACTTCGTGTGGAATTGTGGATATTAAATGGGTGGTAGGAATATAGAGCACCACCACCGTCCACAGATGAAAAAACTGTGAAGCTTAATCGCCTTACGGTTTCAATCTCTGGATTTCCGAATATCCAAAGCTGAAATAGGCCGACAGCGCATCTTGTTTAGATGCTATAAGCCGGGATATATCACCAACCATTAAGCGAACCCCATGCCATGTCTTTCCTCCTGTATCATGAAAGAACTAAATTTTCTCGCGAAAACATTTCTTTGGAAACCCAGATGCTTTTAATGCTGGCATCGAGCCAATGCAGCTGATTACAGCTAACATGTGCTAGGCTTAGGTCATATTCCTGAGGTCATTCTACCTGCATGAGGTCATGTCTTGGTGACCTTTGACAGTCGACTAGGTAGTCTTCCTGGCTTAGGGGTTCATCCCTTTACGTAGCATTGCGTGCAAGAAAATAAATTGTTTTATAACTAATATAGCACTTAAGTCTGTAATATTAGATCACTGTAACAAGCATAGAAATATGTCTGCCTAATGCCGACCTATGGAAAACGGGATAACTTTTTAAATAAAAGGCATATCCTTGAACAGTAATCCAAATTACAGCATCTAATTATGACTGTGTATAGTTTACACGATATATCGCGTTTTAAACCGTTAAAATGTTTTATTTAAATCTAATTATGATGTAATTATTGGTATGGATTTTGCAGCATTTGATATTGTATCAAAGAAATATATAAGCGGGGCGTTCACCCACCTGATATGCAAATAAAATAAACAACGTTACTAGGCAAAGATAGTGGCCGAGTGCGTTGGAGAAAGAAAGATTATAAAAAAAGCTATGTTAGATTTCAAATATGTGATGACACTACTAAATAAACTCAGTGCGACACTGTGCTTTAATTGCGAAGTCAATAGCACGAAACGTTGTGGTCCTAGATTCGAGCCCCGAAACGCTACTAACCCTCAAAGCTTTTTTATCTGTGGACGATGGTTCGCTATCCGGGCGGAATTTCTATATACATTACCGATTTATTATTCAGATTTCCAGACGTGATACAGAAAAATTATAAATTGATTAAAAACATGTCAAACCCACGACCCGTTGATTGTTAGCCATACATTACTACCATTACACCAAAGAACCCGTCAGATTTAAATAAAACACTTTAACGGTTTAAAACGCGATATATTAGTTAAACTTTAATGCAGCAGCCGTGACCACGGGCCGAAGTTTAAAATAAGTTTAACTAATATTTCGCGTTTGAAACCGTTAAAGCGTTTTATTTAAATGTGTACTACTCGCGTAAACTATAGACAGTATTCAACCCGTCAGATGTTTTTCATATTTACAGTTCGCTAAAGTCTTATCTAGAGCTAAATCTAAAATCATGAAGTTCAGTTAATTGCGGGATCAGACGAGACGGTCAACAGTCTAGACTCCAGACACTCGCAAAGGTAGTTTACAGAAGGGTTGAAGAACCTTTGTCACACATATAAATGTAAGATTGGTTCTGATTTAAAATATCCTTACTCTGTCTGTAGTTTACGCGAGTACACATTGAAACAACACCCTTTAACGGTTTAAAACGCGATATATTTATATTTAACAGTATAAAATAATGTTGTGTGCTGCTACTTGGTATCTTACTCGGCTGAAATCAGGCCCTTTGTTGACCTGAAACTGATTTTTAAGTGACTAACTCTTGTATTTCACACGTGAACAACATAAAGATATAAATAGCACGATTTATAGCGAATGTGTCTAAGTGTAAACAAATAATAGTGAAAGTGGCACGTGTGTATGTATATACATACAAATGATTCAATAGTGTACAGGAGCCAAACATCATAGGGAAGTTTACGGCGACGAACCACCGTCTACAGATCAATTCGTCAAGCCAAAATTGGCCGACAACACATCTTGTTGACATGTTATATGACTGGTGTATTTTATATCCCATCAAGTGTAAAATTTTTATTAAAATTGTATGAACTTACTAATTTTAACTACCTAGGTATGTCAAGTAGGTATAACTCTGTACAAAATAGTTTTAAAATTGTCTAAAAAGTCTATAATATTCCGCAATATTAAATACTTGAACTAATAATATTATGTTTTGATGCTTCAACTCGATTTATGAAAAGACATAAACACCCAATGCTTTTTAAACCTGCAAGGGTTGCAAAATATATCTTGTACAAACTTGTGCTATCGTGAAAAATCTCGGTTTTTACGTAACTATTTTCGCGGCGCAAGCGCCATTGACCCGGTTACCTTGACCGTCAGCTAGCCGATGCGCGCGCGCAGTCAGAAATACAGCAATACGTCAAGATTTCTTCTAGAACACGCGCGTTTGAAACAGCTCCATCTATTGGTGGCATAAGCCAATAAATTATATTATTTATTATGGCACACTAAGAGATAACTTACATTTTTTATTGTTAACTTCCTCCTTTTCTTCAAATGCTTATGTCAGTCAGTACTTAATTATTCTGTCGTAAAGTTATGTGCAATGTGTGTGTAAAAAATTGGCGTAAAATTAATATACACTTAATATATATATGCATCGACAAATTCTGAACTAATCACTCGTTTAATAAACAACGTTTAATAACAAAAACTTATACAAGTCAAAAATTGTATAAGTTTTTGTTTTTACCACCCTCTGTTGGTAAGTCACAGCTTATGTATGTTTTGCGATAGGACTGAATATGAATGGCGAAATTTTTTTTTTATAACGGTTATTCAACAGATGTCGTGAAAAAAATATATATAGTAGGTATTATTTTACTTTAAAATGTTATGCTTCTCAATGTTTTTGTAATAATATTTATACATTCAAGATGCTGCAAGCTTTTTCGAAATTGACGTCAGAGTATAAGTATTTGGTAACATACTAAGTATCTTCGAAAAATGACTAGATTCAACGAAGAACTATTATTTTGGACATTCTCAATTCATCAAGTCAAGTGGAAACTACTCCGATTGGTTCTAGGTTCTATTTTTGTGAATAAGATATTTACAATATAATTTTTCTCTTCTTTTTAGGACATGGATCTCATCGAAGTACTGTGGAAGCAAGATGTGGACATGGGTTTCTCCCTGGAGGATCCTATGCAACCGGTGAGTTCATGTTTTACTTATTAAGCTACTGAGTCGCCTTGGTGTAGTGGTAACTTCTTTTGATGTTGATGTTATTACGTAAAATTGCACGACCGGAGATCAACTCTGTCCTCATACATTTTTTTATTTTGGCGCGTGCTTTTGGTCAGATATAACATCAATCACGCAAGGTTGAACGCGGTTGAACTTAAACGCCAATTAATTTTTTTTTGTAATCGTTATATGTGTTACAGCGCCATCTATCGATGAAATTGCAAAGCAGTAGTTACAGTTAAAATTGTATAAGATTTAAATATTCCTTCAATAGATGGCGCTCAAATTTATTAGCTACTAAAATATCGTTCCCAACGGAAGGAAGCGTTTGTCGCGGGTTCGAGTCCCATATTCTGTGCCATCAAATGTTTTACTTTATAAATATTATATTATATTAGGGTAAAAAAGAGCTATTATAATTTTTCATTTGACTTACGTTTCAGGAGGGACCCCAAGCAACCAAAGTCGAATTGGCCAAAGAGCTGGACAAAGACCTTAAGATTCAAGAAGAGAAGAAAATGCAAGAAGAGAACGAGAAGATTGAAAAGGTCAAGGCGTGTCTTCTTGACCCCGACAACAAAGAGGTAAATTCGTAGATGCTATAAAACTCATCAGATTAAAACACAGAGCATTGAAGATTTTTTGTTTAGTTCAAAAGCTGCTTCTGGAGCAAAATGATTATACGTGGTTAGGATTCGAATCCCGGGGAAACCAAAAACTGTTTCGTTCGGGCTGGGCACAAATATGTAATCGTTCTATGAAACTGACATGGAAATTTTTTTGCCCCCATGCCCAACTAGAAAATACGGGATTTTAGATACATATAACATTGTTTTTGCAAATAACTAGTTTTTTAGTGGTAACTACTAATTCAATTTTGTGGGTGTTAATCGGCTTTTTTTATCCAAAATGGGCCGACTGCGCATCTTGTTTAGATGTTATAAGCTGGGCTATTTCACCTACATTCAAATGAAACCGATCTGTCCTTCTCTATGATAAAGAAAACTTAATAAGAATGCTCATTTATGTGTCTGTCTACCAATATACTGTACGCTTGTGTTTTTAGGACGATCCATGGGCCGGCCTCTCCTACACCGTCGACACTGAGACAGGTAAGTCTAATCTTACAATAGTTATTAATTATGATTTCAGTATACGTCCCACTCGTATTTTGTGGAATATTGAATATAGGATTATGATTCATGACAATATCTATATAGAGCTCATGGTATTCTTCTTCTTCCAACTAAAAGTCACCTTCTTCCTTTTTTTTTCGTTATATAGAGTGGACATATCTTTATAAAGAGTGTCAAAGTGAACTATTTTTTTTTAATGACTATTACGTATTGAGTCTCGACGGGACCTCAAATACCAATCAGGCGTTTCCGGCTAGACCAAGGGTGCCCCGAGGGGGGCATCGGCCTCGGCTTGGACCGCCGCAATGCGGGTGGAGGCTTAAGGAGCCGGACGGAAGCTCACCCGGGTGAGCGGTACGCGTAGAGAATGACCTCGCGTGTACTGATGGGACCGGTATAGTTGGCGGCCCGGGCCACCAGTGGGTTCGGATGCGACGCGGCTTTTTTAAAGAAGCTTTCGGAACTTAAAGTGAATTAGATAATAATTCGTCAATACAATCTTTTATTCGTTATAAATTTAAAAAGTAGGTATTTTTAAAATAGGAAACGTTTGTGTGGACATTGTGTGTTTGTCGTTTATACCAAAACGGATTGATGGATTTCGATACAATTTTAACATGAATTTTAACTCTTATAAGTGTAATAATATTCGCCTGTTCCAGGATCGATTACCGCCTGTTTCATAGATAATTACATACTTCTTCAAATTTAAATCTTTTTAACGTTCAATCCGATTGCAGTTAGGCTACTCTGCATCTAGCGGCCTCACATACTGTACTTTGTTCACGTTACCTATACCAACTCACTCAATAGGACCAGTAGTTACCCTCATATTATCAAAGTAAATAAGGGTGCCGCCCCCTATATAAAAGCTACGCGGGTTCGGTCAGAGATATACCCAATTCCTGTTAGTGATATTGGGGTGTGGAGTGAAATATATTTTTGGCTCTTATTTAGTAACGAAAACTAATACATGTTATTGGCTAGTAACTGCGGATGCGCAATTGTTAAAAATGACACATCACTTGACTCATGATATCTATACTCTATAAGCTGAAGAGTTTGTTTGTTCGCTTGTTTGTTTGAACGCGCTAATCTCAGGAACTACTGGTTCGAATTGAAAAGTTCTTTTTGTGTAAGAGCATTTATCGAGGAAGGCTTAAGGCTTTAACTTCGCGCGACCCCTAGGAGAGAAGAAACAGTGGGAAATGTGGAATAAACGGGGAAAATTCATCTTTCAGGGTTTCGAATGCGTGTGCTGAAACGGCCGCGACCGAACTTAATTGATTCTGAAACTTAGCCAGTTATTTGGTTAAGTTTAGTATCAACTTACTACTGTCCTACTACTGGATATATAACACCTATACCACATGTGCTGTCCTATTTAGACTTTGGATATTTCGAAATCCACAGATTGAGACCAAAACGCGATTAAACTTCACCGCTTCTTCTTCGGTAGATGGCGGTGGTGCGGGATGATTTGATATCCAGATTTCCAGACTTATAAATTGATTAAACACATGTTGGTAGGGATCCAACCCACGACCCACTATTAGGTATTAGCCATACATTGATAGGTACCATCAAATTTCTTCTCCTTCTTTTATTTATTTGCAAACTCTTTCAACGTCTTCACAAAAGTCACATAAACGCTGTACCGATAGCTATACAACGGCGGTAATCATTTCGATGGGATTTTTTTGTATATTTTAATAATTTCGAAAACCCCTCGAGTGCACAGCGGGTCGACCATTAGTTCGATGAGTCAGCGTTATTTCGGGATAGAAGTCCGCCGAAGGGACGTGCATTCGATGCCTGTTTTAATTCTACTTTATGTAGTTGAATTTCCTGATATTACATTGAGTAGGTACCTAATTTTATTTGAATAGCTTATAGCTTAGTCATTTATAATCCATACTGTTAAACTTACTCTGTTATCTGGTCAAAATGTTTTACCTAAAAGTGACGAAGATGGGACGAACACATTTCTATGTCCGTTTCATCGATCCGTTCTTTAGCAGGCAAGTAGTTGATCAGACTTCTAAGCCCTGTCCGACCGAAACACAATGCTAGGCAATACGTTTCGCCATTTGGTTAGAGGCGGTAGAATTGTTGTAAGCTTAGTATAATTGCTTCTTGAATACATCATACTAATTACTCAGAAACCTTCTCTTGCTTATTTCTGACGTCTATATGCCCCATTGTATGGCAACACCAGCTGAATAACATATAATATCGAAATATTCATAAACCGATTCCCAATAAAGGAGAAAAAAAAAACGAAAAGTATTAATCATTGAGAACAGACGACGATGACTCGTGGAAATAGTTCGAAAACGATTCTTTTTGAATTTCGAACGCGGCGCGGCTGTCACTCGGCGATACGCCCATTTTATATCGAGCTCTCGTTGCGAGCGGACGTGCCGGGGGCGGAACCGTTTACAATTTGTCGGTACGACTTTGAAATAACTATCGAAGGGCCAAATATATTGATTTTTCCCATAGACCTAAAATAAGAACACCTACTTAGCAAGATATAGCAGAGAAAATACCGCAAACCTTATAGCACGCTATCGTTCCGTAAATACTTGTTTTCTAGTAGTCAAAAGCACGTTTTAAAAATAATAGCACTCGAATATAGAATAGGTACCTATTCTATGTCTGCGCTACGTTATTTTCATTTTTTTTTAATAAAACACTTTAACGGTTTAAAACGCGTTGTAACACGTTTTACTTAAATGCGTACATCGCGTACTATTCGCACACACGATCTGTGTTGGTTAAATCGTGTCGTAAGAAATCGTCGTACCGACGTTCTGTCAACGCTCCCTCACCCTCTACGCGTATAAACGTAGGCTTCGGTGTGTCACGGTAAAATGGCGCCCGATTATTCCCGGGGCATCGAAATACGTGTCGCGGCCGAAATTTCGAAGATCGACTTATTAAACTTTTTTCTCTCCCTTTGTACGGCAATCATAACTTGGGGTTTTCTAATGAATAAATTATACTCGAAAGGTTTTTTTTATGTGTAATAAGTATTAGCGCTTCGCTGCCTTTAACTTGTTTTACGAGGTTTCAGGGAAGATATAAGTCGTAGCTAAAACCTAGTTATACCTTTTTTTTTGGTATACGTTAAGTTTTTTTTATTATTATAGAGTAGAACAGAAAGCATGTCCTTCTGGCATTGGCGCTGTAGGTGAAATACTTCAGCCTATAACATCTATACAAGATGCGCTGTCGGCCTATTTAGCCTTTGGATATTCGGGAAGCCACAGGCTGAAACTCGACGGCTGATCATCTGTGGACGCTAATCGTTACCGAACGGAATTTCGATATTCCATCACCCATTTGATATCCAGATTAGACCTAATCTAGCAAGTGGAGGTCAAGCCCACGACCCGATGATTCTTTTAGCCTATATTGCTATTAAATAATGTCTATAGTTTACGCGAGTAGTACACATTTAAATAAAACACTTTAACGGTTTAAAACGCGATATGTTAGTTAAACTTATTTGAAAAATGATTTTTAACTTCGGCCCGACGTTTCGGATGCTTTGCGGCAGCCGTGGTCACGGGGAAACATATTGCTATTATCACACCAACGAGCCCGTGCAATGGTATAGGGCTTTCGCGTCCATTTGGCAAAGCATCTTGGGTTTTCGAGCTTTCCGACCGGGGTAAAAAAGTTTAGGTTTCACGATTTTGACTCGGGAGCCGAACCCACTGATCGCTCATTTAATGAAACACTCAAGAGGTTATAATGTGAAATAAAAATGTATGCATCCGTAACGTCGGGTCGTAATTTGAAGTCAAGTATTAATTTTAATGCGTTAGAAGTGTTTCAAATAATATGCACCACAGTTTAAACTGCAGAATGTACTAAATTGTAGAATGATCTTACTGGTTTTTTCTTAATACTTCTTAGGTACTTATTACTAACGATAAGAGATGTGTTTCAAAGTTACATTATTTTGGATATCTATATATTTCTATGCTAAAATTATAAAGCAGAAGAGATTGTATGCTTGTTTGAACGCGTTAATCTCACGAAGGGTAGACTAGGTGTTCGATTTTTTTTGTGTGTATAATGTTACAGTGCGATGCGAAAAACAGTGGGAAATGTGGAAAAAACCGGAGAAAATTATGCATCTTTGAGGCTTTCCGTTGCGTGCGCTGCGTAAACGGTTCAAGATACCCTATAAATATGTATGACTCTTCTGTACACGATCTAAAAGTGTCTGCTATGTCTATCTTTTACACTACATAAAAAAACAAATTTACGCGGACGAAGTAGCCGGCACAGCTAGGTGCTATGTATGTGTGTATTGTAAATGCTCCCTTCCACCCCTCAGAGGTACATAGCATACACACAATGGCTGAATCGTTTCCGATGCAACAAAAGCGTTATTAATGACCTAATCCCGCGGGATTGAGATGTCAGGCCACTATTAATCAATGCTACACAAATGTTTTATTGTTGAATAAAACGAAGTGCGTTTGGGATGTGTACTTAACCGACTTGAAGGAAAGGTGATTTTGATTTAAAGTTTTAATATTGAAATAAAACACTTCAACGGTGCAAAACGCGATGTATTAGTTAATCTTATTTGAAAATTATTTTTAACTTAGGCCCGACGTTTTGCAGCAGCCGCAGTCTCCCCGTGACCGCGGCTGCTTCCGCCAAGCATCCGATCCATCTTTAAACCGTTAAAGTGTGTAGGTACTACTCGCGTAAACTATAGACGGTATTTAGTTTTAATATTTTCAGCCAGTTCGCGGAATGGATTTCAGCGATATAATCGCATTAATTTTATTTCAAAAGAATAAAGGTTAATGATCAGCTTTTTTTGATCCGCAAATTATCTATAGACAATCATGAGTTTCTCTTGATAGGAGGATGTCCTAGCTCGTTCAGATGTTATAGCTAAACAAGATGCGATATCGACCTATTTCGGCTTTGGATATTCATATAAGACACAGCTAGATCGTTTATAGCCCAAAGCCTTCGTGGATAAATGTTCAAACCAACACAAAGGGGTGATAAGGAGTTAGTTTTTTTGAACGCACTAGCATCTTCGAAATGATTGAATCGAAGCGAAAAATGATATATATCGAGGAAGGCTTTAGTTAGGTACTCTATAAAACCTGGCTGCGACCAAAGGACCAAATTAACATAGGAAAGTGTGTGTGAATCTTTTATCGTTCGAGATATCAATTTAACAAAATGTCCGCTACAGTAGATAGGTATATGTCTATCTATTAAGATAAACCGAGAAGAATACTCTTCCTGGTAGTCGAATTTAGTAGAAATACTACTGCAAGGAACGTTTGCAATGTCAGCTAGTTTAAAAAATATATACCTGCCTTCTAGAATCTAGATCCTAGGTAGTCGTGGCCCATTTATTTCCCGACCGTCCAGTTGTGGGCTTAACGCCGAGTTCAACGTAACCTATATAATGTTTTGATGACATATCAAATTTTTTAGTTACGTTCCACTGAGAAGCGAGCTATCACGGTGTCTATGCATTTTTCACGGCCTTGTACCGTACTATACACGTAGCCTGTTACGTTGTAATTCTAGTTGGTAATTCACCTAATCTATACAGTAGTTCTTCATTGATCTTGTCTAGAGTGAATTAGATCAAGTAAAACACTTTAACGGTTTAAAACGCGATATATTTAGTAAAACTTGTTTGAAAATGATTTTAACTGCGGTCCGACGTTTCGGGGTATTGCGCGTGGTTTTCGCGCCAAATTTATGACTTATATTAAACTAAGGCCCAACGAAAGAACAAGATCAAAATGTCGGGTTCACAGAAGTTATATGCAGTCAAGCCATGGTCGTATGATTTTTAAAGCGCATGCGCTTCACTTGATGGAAGGTGAAATACCCCAGCCATATAGCATTCAAACGAGATACGCTGTCGGCTTATTTCGGCTTTGAATATTCGAAAATCTACAGATAACCGAAACGCGAATAAACTTGACGACTTTTTCATCTGGATTGTGGATGTATATCCAATTTAATATAAGTTTCCAGACGAAGTCTAACAAGTTTGGGATTTTTTTTTTTTTTTTCAAAGGTTTTGGGGGCCGGGGGGGGGGCCCCCCCCCCCTCCCCCACAATTTTTTTTTTTTTTTTTTTTTTTTTTTTTTCTTTTTTTTTTTTTTTATACAAAAAAAATTTTTTTGGGGGGGGGGGGGGGGGGGGGTTTTTTTTTTTTTTTTGTTTTTTTTGTTTTTGTTTTGTGGGGGGGGGGAGTTTTTTTTTTTTTTTTTTGGGGGTGTTTTTTTGGGGGGGGGGGGGGGGGGGGGGGGGGTTTTCCCCCTTTTTTTTGGGGGGGGGGGGGTTTTTTTCCCCCCCCCCCCCCCCCCCCCGGGGGGGGGGTTTTTTTTTTTTTTTTTTTGGGGGGGGTTTTTTCCCCCCTTTTTTTTTTTTTTTTTTTTTTTTTTTTTTTTTTTATACAATGCAATATCATGTGCAATAAATGTGTCAAAATTATCGTTTTTAAATACACTCGCTTCTACTTTCGTCCTCATGAATAAATCTGATACCTTACTATTAAAATCTAGTACAACTATCAACTGAAAAACTGCAAATTCAAGTGTAGATTTCTTCCTGAAAACAAACGCACCCCAAACAGTACCCTCCAAATCGATAAGACAAAACAAGATGGCGGCGCGGTTTCCCGCGCGTTTCATTAAAATAAAACAGCGCCACCATTAATAAAAGGGAAAAGATTAATGTCCGCGCACAATACGTAATAAATTAGTCCGATGGATATAAATTTTCAGGCGAGGCCGCCATACTTGCGAATGCCGGCTTCTGATTGGTCGACCGCGTACTAATCAATACTGGAGCTCTACACCCACAACAGCATAAGCGCCACACTCCTAATAATCAACATTATACCTTATTCCCTTTCAATATAGTTGATTGTTTATTGACAAGAAATGTAAGGCATTTTTACATCTGATTCTCGACTCTACTTCCGTTGGTTTCGTTTGTACCTAAAAGGTATTGTTTTAAATAATTTGATTGAGCACGTCGCGTGATTGTCGACTCTAAGTGAGTGGAGTACGGTCGGTTTTGTGCTGTGCGCATCTGACAAAGACGCCGCAGGCTTTTTAAAATAATGAGTTTTTTATGCGCCTCTACTGGCGTGAGATTGAGGTCCCTTTAAAGGGAGCGGGTCTCGTAACTAACAATTTACCCACTGATGTATTGGTAAAAACGAAAATTTACTCAACTTCAAATCAAACTGGATATGTATTTCAATATTTCTTACTTACCTAGTACTATATATTTTTCAATAATGTAGTAATTTATTTAAATAATAAACATTTTAACAGTTTTAAACGCGAAATATAGTAGTTAAACCTTTTCAAACTACGTTACTACCGTAAAAAGCATTCGAAACGTCGGGCCGTCGTTAAAATACTTACATTTTAAGTTTAGCGAATATATTTCGCGTTTTCAACCGTTAACGTGTTTCATTTAAATGTGTACTACTCGCGTAAACTACAGACAGTATGTAAAACAAGTTAACTAATAAATTTTTCATTTTAAACTGTTAAAAGTGCTTAATTTATATATATATATATGTTGTTTAAGAGGCAATACCTAAGTTACTACCCATTTAATTTTTCCCTTTTCTTTGACGTTAGTTAAGTTTCAGATACTGAACCGTACTATAGAAATATTATTTACAAGAATTGGATTAAAATTATAGCAGTTATTGTACCAAGAAATTACAGATAATAGCTTGTTCTATAATAGAGAATCACAAAGTATATATGTGATACTAGTAAAGAAAAACTATGGAAAAACGGAAAATATGGTTATCAACACATAAAATCCTAATAATATAATACATATTTTAAGTAGGTATATAAAACTTTGGGCTTCCAAATTTGTTTTTGAAAACTTCGCCTTAATCTTTATAAATTTAAGCTATTTACACACGATCTCGGTCGCGTCCCTTCGTTCCTGATTATCTTAAAGGACGGACATAGGTATAGTGTCGCGGACATTTTTTAGATCACTTCAAGTCTTGAATACATATTTTTGGATATCTTAAACCGTTCTTTAGTTATATCCCTACTCGATAAATGCTTTAACAAACACAGAAAAAAATTTAATTCGAACTAGTAACTCTATTCCATCCTAGCAGTTCCTGAGATTAGCGCGTTCAAACAAACAGTCTTCAGCTTTATATTATTAGTACCTAAATACTGTCTATAGTTTACGCGAGTAGTACACATTTAAATAAAACAATTTAATGGTTTAAAACGCGTTATATTAGTTAAACTTATTTGAAAATGATTGTTAACTTCGGCCCGACGTTTCGGATGCTTTGCAGCAGCCGTGGTCACGGGGAGACTAAAAATCATTTTTAAATAAGTTTAACTAATATATCACGTTTTAAACCGTTACAGTGTTTTATTTATATTAGTACCTACTAGCTGTGCCCGCAAATTCGTCCGGTGGTTAATCATTTACGTAAGGGCACATTAAAGGCGGCCAATCTATGTTCACACTCTCACCTCACATCACTCTTATTCTAACTCCCATTTTCACTCTCCATCTCACTCTCACTCCCACTCGTATTCCCAAAAAGCCAAAGGAGAAAGTTTCATTGTTCTAGCTTCAAAAACCACGAATTTCCATACAAACTTTCATCCCCTTTCAACCCTTATTTGGCATTAAAAATCTATATCCTTACTTAGGCTCTAAAATATCTGTGTACCAAATTTCATTTAAATCAGTTCAGTAGTTTCGGAGTTAAAGCGACAACAGCGAAACGGACAGACAGACAGAGTTACTTTCGTATTTATAATATTAAGTATAGATATATACTACAATAAGTTAACTTATACATATATAGAAAGTCGTACAGTTCCGTCGTACACAAACTTGTCAATACTAATCGTTCAAAAACAACAGTGACCGCAGAACACATTTTTTGTTGTCAAAGCTACAATAATCGTTAAAAGCCCATTTTTTGTGTTCGCTTGAGATTATTATCTTAAGTGCTAATATTTCCTAATTGATGCATCCCTAAATTTCTTTAAAACGGGTGTATTTTGTTTTTGAAATGTTTAACATTAAAATGATTTGGGTACCTATTGGCTATTTGGGTATATGTTTGTAGGTTTTTGGGTATATATTTGTAGACATTTGGCCCTTGACTTTGTGACCGCAACTGCTGCTGGGAGACATTGGAAACGTCAGTTCTGGGTTAAAAGTAAACTTAGCATTTTGGGTTTATAGCCGTTAATAATTGTCTTATTAAATTTGTAAAGTTAATATAAACTCTTAAGATAGAGAATATCCTGCTGCAAAGCATTGTAAACCGCAGCTCGGAGCTAAAAATTATTTTAAATTAGTATTTCGCGTTTGAAACCGTTAATAATCGTTTTATTTAATGGGTAACTCACTTAAACTACCTTTGAACTCCATCTCTAGCTCCTTTTGGTCGTGGCAGTTGCTTACTCCTAAATCATTTGCGTATAAGGCAATAAGTACTTAAAATAAGCCTTCGAGCAAGGTAATTTAAAAAAGTCAGTTAAATATGCCGTTTTAGTCTTATATAAACCCCCAAGATTTGATTTTAGAACACTTGGTTTTGAATCGTATCCTTATGTACAGAACTATGTATTTGACTATAAAGGAGAAATTGTAGTGGAAATAAGAAAATACCAGTTAAACCCGACGTCGTTCTAAGATTTATAAAATAAAGCCGGTAACTAGAAAGTGCGTTGCATATACCTTATATAAAAATGTACTTATCATCAATACATACTGTATCAGTATGAAAAGACTGAATGCCTAACGCGAGTGATCGTTGGTTCGAATCCTAGAAAACATCGTGAATTTTCTAGCAACATCCGTTCATAAGTGAAATCCCGTTACTTCCAGCGGGGCATTGGGCGAACACACTTCTGTGACTCTATACCATGTCAGATAGAAACATTCTATTGTTTCCCGGGGTTTCGAACGAAGGACCACTCGCGTTTAACACAATGCTAGGCAACACGTTTAGCCATTTAGTTGCAGAGGTGGTTCATATAACCTGCTTTTTGAAGAGGCTAAATCCTTCTATTATTAGACCGATGTTCAGAAACACGAGGATCACGCTGTACAGCTGTGTTAACGTCACGGTGACGTCACAATATGGCGTCACGTCATGGCCAATCAGCGCTTTTGGGCTAGAGACTAATTTTAAATTCTACTAATATTATAATTACGAACGAGTTAAGGTGAATGAAGACATTTGGTGTCCAAGTGGCTGACACTCTGCAACATAAATTACCTAGGTAACAAAATGCATTCTGATTTCAAATTTAACGGTTTAACGCGAAATATATAAGTTAACTTGTTTAAAATGATTTTAACTACAGCCCGAAGTTTTCAATGCTTTGCTCCAGTTGTGGACGATGGAACTTTTTTTTGTGTTTCCCCGGAATTCGAACCGAACATCTATAGTTTCACTTGCTGGGTGTTTTTTAAATAAGTTTCTAAGGTTAACGCACCTTACTCTCTCGAATTATGAACGCGAAATTAACATGTCATAAAAACTTTCTAGAACCATCGCCACTATGTTAACATGACACTAATAAACACAGACTATAATCAAAATATCAATAAAATCATTAAACGGTGTTACCATTGTTGGTGTTGCTTTCAAATTTTCGTGTATGGCAACACTTTCACTGCGGCGGCGACATTTCGAGTCATCGTGATTAAACAAAATGGCGGACAGTCATGATCTATCAGCCTTTTTGTGTATCGGTATCAAAATTGAAAGTTTCGTTGTTTGTTTAAATAGTAGAAAACATTCTTAACTAGAACAGTAAAAACTTAACTTACAAGCTATAAAAATTAAACAGCTCAGAGATATATTATTTGTTTAATAATAACATAGTATGATCAAACAAGTGTTTACAACACATACATACAATTTGGAACAGTTTTTTTACACATAAAAGTACAAAAAACTATAATAAAACTATTGTATGTATAGAAAAGATGAAAGACTTATTATACCATAGTTATCACACTTAATTTCAACAAAATTGAGTCGTTACATCGTTACGTTACGAACAATATATTACATAAATAACTTAGAATAATCCTGGTAAATATTAGAATATTCTATCAGTGATGTGAATTTTGTCTATGTAACATAAAAGGACACGAGAGACATATTTTGTGTCCGTTGCATTAAGTTCTAATTAGCTATACCCACCTACTTTTTATTACTTTAACTTCGATAGTGCATTCCAATCTATAACTATATATTTAAAAAACAGATTTTAGATTGAATTACTACTGACTAGAACCGGAATTCACACCGTTTCGTGTTGTTGCTCTACGCCGATGGATGGTTCAGTCCCACCCTTAAAAAAGTCTATATAAAATCGATTTTAATTTATATAGTGCCATCATGTGCAAATATTTCTTGTATTACACTTTGCCTACAGTTTATATACCTATAGCGACCCATAAGGATAACCTATACCGAGAAATCGAACCGAATGTAGGAAAAATACATCCAATTAACTCCATATAAAAACCTGTACGTCCTTCTTCGCGCGTCTCTGTCTCGCGTACGTAAGCGCACGAGTGTGACTGGGACAGGCGGACGCACCGAAGGCCGCACGGCCACGCCCGCCGGTGGGACGGACGGACGGTTTCGGGAGATATTCCAGTCCCGTTTTGTGCTCAGCGCGAGGCATATCCTTTTGAGGTTTCCCCCACTGTGTAGTGACTGTTTTCTGTGCTAAGTGCTGTGAAGTGTCTCACTCGGTAGATTCGGTACGTATTGTAATTACTGTAGGTTTAAGGTTTAATAGGTCATCTTAAAAACTCACTTAGGCTTAGAGCTGTTTAAAGTACGGGAGCGTTGTAAGATACTATTTTATGATAGACAGACCAGCATGGCGTTCAATTGACGGTACGTGAAATACCCCAGCCGGAAGATGCGCTGTCGGCCTATTTCGGCTTTGGATATTCGGAAATCCGCCGAAACGCAATTAAAGTTGATGGGTTTTTCATACCACCCGTTTAACAACCAGACTTCTAGATGTATTCCACCATGTGCCATAAATTATAATTTAATTAGAAAAATGTCGGACCAGGGGGAGTGGGGACCCACTACCCGTTGATTACTAGCTATACATTGCTACTTAGAATTTAGCAACAGCCGTAAAACGCATGCTATTAATCAGGATTCTCACTTTAAACAAAGATTTTGATTTAAATAAAACACTTTAACGGTTTAAAACGCGATATATTGGTTAAACTTATTTGAAAATGATGTCTCCCCGTGACCACGGCTGCTGCAAAGCATCCGAAACGTCGGGCCGAAGTTAAAAATCATTTTCAAACAAGTTTAACTAATATATCGCGTTTTAAACCGTTAAAGTGTTTTATTTAAATGTGTACTACTCGCGTAAACTATAGACAGTATTTAAAGATTTTATGCCGTTTTTGACCAAAAGATTTCAGTAATTTTCTTCTCAAACCTCTCGCCAAATACAAAGTAATACGTTTTACTGTCAAGTAATGAAACACCAACTGACCAACTAATGTTAAGTAATGTCTCAAGTTTACACGAGCCGTAGAAAGTTTAAAAAACTTACAATTTAAAACGCGACATATATTAGTTAACTTATTTATTGTAACTACTGACTGGCTGGATTTTTTAAAAGTTTTTCAACGTCGGGCTGTATGTGACATAAGTTAAGTAATATATTTCTTGTATTAAACTGTTTAAAAGTTGAGGAAAGTAAATCAAATAATGACGAACTATATGTCTATTCAGATACATAGATAGAGTACTAGTAACTGCATCCAATAATAGGCCGACGGATAACGCCAAATCGTACTGTGTCTTAGGTATATTTTTTAATATCCGAGTAATAATTATTAATAGTGTAAAACTAATATTTTATTTTGTACAAAGAACAAAGTGTAAAATATTTCTCCTTTTTTACGACGCAAGGACTTTAAATTCGAGATCTATACCCTTTTTCAAAAGATCGGAAACACTTCTTCAAAACCCCTGGTGATGTAGATAGCTATGGGCTGTTTGTAAAATCACTTATCACTATCAGATCATCTTGCTCGTTACCCCCCCCCCCCATTATATAAAAAAGGTATCCGTAGTGGCTAGTGGCTGATGCAAGTAACCCGAACGTAGTCAAAATAAATTACGACTTAGACTTCAAAGTCTCTCTCTGGATTCTAAAAAACAGCATACGAGCTACATTTTTTAATTCATTTATTTTAGGACTTTTATTTAAATTTTAGGGGTTTTTTTTATTAAGTACATCCTTTTACATCAAAATACACAAAATATAAGCATTTAAATAAAACACTTTAACGGTTTAAAACGCGATATATTAGTTAAACTTATTTGAAAATGATTTTTTACTTTGGCCCGACGTTTCGGATGCTTTCCAGCAGCCGTGGTCATGGGGACGGGGGGTCAACTCTGGATCCCAATAAACAGCATACCGGCAAACCCGAAGACACCGTTAGTCAATTCTGTAATGTCAATGTGTACTACTCGCGTAAACTATAGACAGGATTTAAAATATAAGCAATCAAATTAAAATATTACAGGACAAAAAGTAAAATACATTTAGCGCGTAGAAAACTTTGCATTGTTGACGCGTTGAACTCTTTTGTATGGAAGTCGTGAAACAGATTTTAAAATTGTTGTATAAAGGCTTATGAAAAAAAAACACTATAAGGTATTATCTATACTTTATCTGCATTCTCTATACTGATATTATTGTAGTGTAATCAGACTACAAATGCAGTTTTTTGCTTTTATTAGATGTTGTTTTAAATAAAATTACTAATTTATTTAAGTTTAGATACCAACATGTATTACATTATTCGCACAGCAAGTCTTCTTAATACAAACATATTTATAAGTTAAATGGAATAAACTGTAAATATGTTAACATAACATGCTTAACAAAAAAGCTAAATTTTAGCAATTAATTTTATAAATACTTGATAGCATAATATCAATTTTATTTTATTAATTTAAAGACCTTAACACAAGATTAATAAATTAAAAATCGATTTTAAATTTAAAAAAAAATAATAACAAGGGCCGGACTTGAACCGGTATTCGCAGTGATCCGTGCTGTTGCTTTAACCAATTGAGCTACCGTGTTTTGTGTCGCATTTTAAGTTATATAATGCCATTATGTGCGATGTGAAAAATATTAAAGTTTTCACGAGAAAATTCAAATGATTTGAGACTTCGTTCATCTATTTTATAATTTTTTACTTATGTTAACCTCCCCAAAAGAACAACTAAAATACCTACTTAAACAAGGTGGTACTCAGGTTTTTTACCTTTTAACCGACACCAAAAAGGTCATTGTATTTTGAAAGAATGTTGTTATAGGACGCATCGATTATTCAGATGCGCGCGCGTCACGTTTTTCATGTTGCATTCTGTTCAATTTGAGATCGGACATTTTTATGCATCTAATGATACTTCGATACAAACTATTTTTGATCGCTTCTATTGATCAGTGTTTAAAATAATACCTGGTACGTTGGCTCTGCGGAATTGAATCTCGAGGTGCCAAAAATAACCGTTTATATTTTTTTTTATATAATATAGTAGGAAGCGTATCTATTTTTGGCTTCCTTTGACTCATGATTACTGAACTCTTTAGAATGTTGACCTGCGAAACAGACGCAAATATTTTTGCGCTATGCACCACGTGGGAGGACGACGTGTTCGTTGGTGACATGGTTCTAAAATATGTCGGACGTCGTCTGGTATTCTCTTAAATGGTTGGTAGTAATATCGAAGTGCCGTCCGGGTCACAAACCACCGTCCGCAGATAAAAAAGCCGACGAGTTTGATCGCGGTTGTGTCGCGTTTTTACTGAAATTATAAGGGTCTGTTAGTTGTAAAAAGGAAAAGAAATACATTGGATAGTTTCCCTAACAGGTTTTTTTCTCAATCCACACAAGCGCACAGATTCTTAAAGATAAAGAATACAACCTATTTAGGTAAAAAAAACTGCGTAGATATGTTATCTGTAGCGAGTTTGAATCCTTATGTACTTACTATATCCATGTCCAAAGCTCATGTTGTCAAATAAAAGCGAAATAAGAAAACATAGGCCATTGTTGTCATCGATAAAATCGCGGTATCCCAAAGGACGCGAACTGAGCGCGTATTTTGACATTTGATCCGTCAAAGCTGATTGATCGCTGTCGTTTCACATTTATCACGATTAATATTGCATCTCTAGATTGACGTTACCACCGTGACTAGCTGGGTCCTAAGGCTTGCCTCTTATATACACTGGCCGCGACTCGTCCGCGTAGAATAGGTATTTGATAGCATATTTGTTTTTGCAAACCTCTTCCACATGTTTTTGAATTATAGGTTACCCACGACCACTTCCGCCCACACACATCCTCGTCATTCTTGCAAGTTAATTTTGAAAGATAGACATACGCGGATATTTTTGATCGTTTAAACAGGAGTCGTTTTTTATACATATTTTTTGGGTAGGTAGGTATCTAGAACTGTCTCCTTACTCCTATTGATGGCATAGCTATTATAGAAAAATATTAAAAGGTTTTTGACAATACAATGTAACTTAAACAATCTTTATTATGAAATAGAAGTTTGAATATAATATTATATTTAAATAAAACGGTTTAATTCGTAGTTTTTGATTGAAAAAAAAAAACAATACAAGTAATAACTAATACAAAAATATATGAATTTTTGCCCTTTAATTTTTAAGTGATAGTAATCTGAATTAAATTGAGATCGTTAATTTAAGCAATTACATTGATATAAATCAAAAGATAATATGTGGATATAACATACAACTTATATACGGCACATCCCTTTCAATTGACCACTGGGGAAATTCAATTGAATTCAATTTAAGCCATGAGGGCCTTAATTAAAATAGATGCTGCTAGAATAACAATTACTTTTCCTTGTTGTTACAATGTATTTGTTATCAGTATTTTATATGAAAAATGTGTAGACTCAATTATTTAATGTAAGTCAAATTTACTATCAACTCCAAACAACATACCCCCCCCCCCCCCCCCCCGCCCCCCCCCCCCCCCCGGGCCGGGGGGGGGGGCGCCCCCCCCCCCGCCCGGCCCCCCAAGAATTAATTGTTCGAGGCATCGAGGAGCCATCTCTCATGACGCCATGCTGTTCGTGACGGTGAAACGTCGAGAACCTCTTCTCGCTCACGTCGGCGGAACAGCGCGAAAAACAATAATATGCTGCACGATGGCCGCGAAAGCCTTACACAATTTTATTAACACCTTACAAGTTATTCAGCCTATAATAATATAAATTAGCAGTATAGCCAACTTTATCTAACTTGTGAAAAATTAGAAAAACATATTCTTTATAATTAAAGCTATTTATATGATACAGAAGGACAGGCATTAATTGATGGGAAGTCAAATACCTGCTATTTCAGGCCCTGTCGTCCTATTTTAGATATTCAGAAATCAACAGATACTAGATGTTCTAGATGTGAGCTAACATGTTAAAAAAGGGGGATTTTTCAAAACATGCTCCAGTGAAAATCGAATAAGTCGTTGACAATAGGACTGAATTAGCGGGATTCGTAAAGTAAAAGTTGACGTTCTCTACAGCTAAAAGATATAACGTTTCGACAGTTTTGTATAATACTTGTCATCCTTGACAATGACTTACCGAGCAATTGTTGAAAGTCATAGACCTTTTATGTGAGTTGGATTTAATGTTTATCCAAATACTAGCCTTGATCTAGTGGTGACTTAGAGGTCGTAAGTTCAGACACGCGAAAAAAGTTGATATCTACAGTTAATAGTGCGTTAACAAGACCATATGACTTTTAAGAATGTTTTTTCAATCCTATGTACGCATGTGTAGACTATATAATAGGTACCTACTCTTAACGCAGTTGTCGCCAGTTGTAAGAAAATATACAAAACTGTTTTAAATTTTATTAATAGACCTAACAAAAAAGTGATTTCATGTAAGATAACTATTATATCTAACATAACTACTTACTTATTTATTATAATTACAAACCTACCAACGTGGCGAGTAGCGGTAACTCAATTGGTTAGAAGTCACAGCACGGATCGCTATGGATGTCGGTTCAAGACCTTTCCGTGTCGTAAAATTTTTCTAAAATCGATTTTTAATTTAAGTTAAGCTTGTGTGACATTAAACACAGATGGATTACTATATATTTTGTTTATAATCAATTAGATTTAAAAAAAATAACCTAATCGGTAACAGTCCCTACAGTGGCAAATGTTGTAGAACCAAAAACTAAATAAAAGTCAGAATGTTTAAAAGTAATTAACAAATTACGTAATATTAAGTAATTTTTTGAGCCTTATAATATTTAATATATACACCTATCTCAATTTAATAATATTACTCATACACTTAACTCCCACGGCCTCCCAAAAAAGTATACCTTCAACAAAAAATGCACAAATGACCACAAAGTTATTTACTTATGTACTACCCAATGTACCTTTTAACCTCCAAAACGTAACATAATAAAAAGTCATCGAAAAAAACCTATAAAATCAATTACACGGCCCGTCCGGTGCCCGAAATAAACTCTTGCGCAGACGCGCCGCGCGCCATATTGGATCGTCCTTCACGCTCGACCAATCAGAACGCGCTCTCGTAGGTACGAATCGAATCCTGTTTTGGATTTCGAACGTCTAATTAAGTCGCGCTTGTGTGGTTCGCTGTTGATAACATTGATTGGTTAGCTATATATTTTTTTTCTTTTCGTTTAATTAGTATGATGGGATTTGTTACTAGTAACGCATTGCGGGTTTACCCGTTACGAAATAAAATAAAAATAAAATATACTTTATTGTCTTTAAAACTATAAAAAATATTTAGATTCGTCAAAATTTATTTTTGTTTGTCTTGTCGTGATTCTACAGAGTTCAGATTCTACAAAACACGTGGTAGGTACCAAGATAATTATAACATCAGATTTGATTATGAAATATGTTTAGTGTTTCTGAGAGAGAATTTGTAAATAATAATAATAAATAAATGTAATTACAATAAAATAATTATTACCTACAGAAATATTAAATTTAATTAAATGGACAGTGGTGCCAAGCATAAGTTGCAGTACAGTTAACCTACAACACTGATTTTCAGCAAAACCCTACTGTTCGTCATTTGTAAACATACTTTATTGTTTCATACTTTTTACAGCACATTTCAAATTACAGCAAATTTAGTGTCATACGAGGATATTCACTATAGCCTTTTTTTTTAGCCAAACACTTATACTTATCTAACGATATATAGGTAAGTCTATACAAATTATACGGCACGTTTCGGATGCTTTGCAGCAGCCGTGGGCTGCCCGTGACAGTTCAACTAATATATCGCGTTTTAAACCGTTAAAGTGTTTTATTTAATAGTCTATACAATCTATACAGCCAAAGACACTTACCATATATCTACCATATTTAGACGATAGCCATAGACCATACGTAGACGGTCTGTTAAAATTTCGTCTTGGAAATAACTTAAACGACGTGCAATAAGTACTTTCTTTAGACCTTTACTAAAAAGTAAGTTTGTTAAAATTCTGGCTTGACCTGTGTTTGGTTAGATGACAAGTTTGAAGGAAATATGCATACAACGGCTATTATGCCCCTTGTGTCATTTTTAAATCTATGAAAAACCGTCTACATTAAAATTGTGGTTGAAAAGGATTGTTTAATGATATTGCTAAAGTTACCAACCATAATAAGTGGCAGAAAAAAAATAGCGAAATTGCCGCCTCATAAATCTGTCAACCCTTCAGCTACCGTTATATTTTGGTGACAAAAAATCGGTCGAAAAGACCCGACGTCGACAATGAGGATTAACGTAAAACCGCATTTTAAATGCCCTAATTGTCACCGCACAATGTGTGACTTTTAAAGTGTTAATTTCTAGATGGGAATGATAATAATTTAAAGGGATTATGTTTGGTGCGGGCGCCACAAGACACGGGACGGATTCTTAATGTAGGTACTATAAAAATAAGCTTTAAAGGAATTAAGCGTTTATTTTAATGGACACATTTAAATAAAACACTTTAACGGTTTAAAACGCGGTATATATAAAATAAACTTGTTTCAAGATTATTTATTTGGCCGAACATTTGGATCCTGCGCCAGTACTTAATGACACAATTACACTTTTTTATATGTACGCGTATAACGCAGAAGTGAATATTGTGCAATAATAACATTTTATTCATTTGTAGTCTTTACTATCAAACAATGTTTTTATATCAGTTTTGGAGTACAAATTTATTGATAAAGTTCTACAAATAAAAGTACGTGTAATAAAGTACTTTTTTAAACCGTGTCAAGGATTTATAAACTTTTTCACAAGCAACATTAAATAAAGTCAAAGGGCTTTCATTCCCTGTTCCATCCTAAATGGTTTCTACCAATATCACATATCCAGTAAGTATAGGCTACTATAGAAATTGTTTTATTCCTCAACTGGACAAAGAACTCCCGACCACACCAACTAAGCAAACCATCTCGATGTCATCTTAAACGCGCGTCGATTCCAAGAACAAAAACCCTTTCAATTGTCACTCAGACTTATGATTTATGTTCAACCCTACCGCTACCGGCGTAATTAGTCACGCGGACCACTGGACCTTAATGCCCCAAGGGGATACGCTAAACAGATTATCACTACTCGTTCAGTTTTGTTGGCTTCTGAAAAGGTACACGACTAAGTCAATTATTGTTTTGTTAAGTCCCAAGAGAATGTCACCCTATGCGTTTTGTAGCTCAGTTGTATACATAGAATAAAACACTTAACGGGTTAAAACGTAAAACATATTATTATTGTTTGTTATCCAGTTTTAAACAGTTAATTTGTTTTTATTGAATTTTATAGTCCTTTCATGACAGCTTGAAGAAATGGCAATATTGAAAAAAAAATATTTTGTTATTAGATTGTTAGCACTTTATATTTTAAATAGATACAAAAAAAAATGTGTAAAAAGTTTGTTTGTTGTTTTGTAAATGTTTTATTAAGCGTAGTTTTTTCTCTAATCTAATCATTCATAGATACTTTTCGAAAACGTATCGACTGTAACGTGACGTCATAGTCAATAAGTTAACTCTAAAAAATAACTCTATTGTCTCCAGGTGAATACGTGATCCAAGGTGACCTTCCACGTGATTTGGTTAGCACTGAGGAGTCAAGATTCGACCTGCTAGAGGAAGCCCTTCAGCTTGTTGAACTCGGTGACGAAGCAGAGACCAAGGATGAACAGCCAGAGGTACTTTTCCACTTTATGATACCAGTACCATAATACTTGATTAATTAGGACTGTTGGATAATTTCTTTGCGTTTTTATTTATCGCTTTTGGTTTTTTCTATTAAGCTATATTTGGAAACGTTAGAACAAATATTTACTTGACCTTCTAGTCTCTTAGAGAATCTTTCTCTTCTAGCCGTCTAATTGAGATGATAATGTCAAATAAATACAAAATATAAATACTGTTATATGAGGGTGCTAGAAGCAGAGTGGCCTAATAAAAAAATACATGATTGTCAATAAGGAAGAAAATAGAAATGTGCAATAAACTCAGGCGAAAATCAATTTGTACTATTATTTGTGTAAGAATCATGTTAACAATTTTCGGACACTGTGCTCTAGTAGATTAACATTTTTATGAAATTATAAATAAGTCAAGTCATAGAATTGCAGTTAGGCTACTCTGCCTCTAGCAGCCTCGTATGTAGTTTATATCAAACGCTTATTTTTAAACCTAACGAGAACAATGCTCTGCGTAGGCGGTAGAGGGAAGCAGCAGTGGAGGGGGCGAGATGCTGCATCCGGCGATGCGGCACATGCCGCATCATCCACTAGCTCATTATCATAACCAGGTATGTGGATGTCTGATAACTTTATCGTACTTTCTCGAACATAAAGCGGATATCAAAATTTATTTGCCGATTTAAGTGTTTAAACCTCGTATTTATAAAAAGATTTTTAATCTAATGTAAACCGATGATCGATTATTAGTCTAACACTTACTCCCACGCACCAAAGCTTAGAAATGGCATTTTGTAAAGATTGATTTGTATAATCTCGTAATTTTCATAAAACTATAAACTATAGTTTACAATTAAAAAATAATACCAATTCCAAATTTGTAAAGACCGCCCAAATTTGACCGTTATAATGATACTAATGACATTTGAAATAAAAATACTAACTATTAGACATTATGCTCCTGTCACACGGTACATCGTTTGACATGTGACACCGGACCATCATTCTACTTGTCTTGACATCGCTAACCTCAACCTGCGCGTGTTTACAGATAATTTTTCATCCATTAATCGATATTATGGTGGCGAAGACGAAATTTCAAGCGGTACCGAAATCAATGGAATAAAAAAAAATGAAAAAAAAATTGATTAATGATTTCGCGTGGACACGAATGCCACACACCGCGTTAGACGGGTTAAAACTCAAATCAAGCGAAAATGATTCTATTGTTATTAGTAATAGGTTTTAATTTGATGTGGCATATTTGTTCCACTTGTGTTTTATTTATGAAGGAAAGATTTTCAATTCTAGTATTTTTTATAAAACTTGTACGTGAAGCTAGGGACAAATTGTCTTAACTATTATGATTGATAGATATGACAATAATTAGAATTTGATGGTTAGTAGCTAAATGTTTATTTGTTTGCTAGTCAAAAGGAAAATAATAAAAAGCCTTATATATGGATGATTCGTCTATCTTAGGAAAATAAATTTATTTTCCGGTAAATCCGGGTTTCGCCTAATCGTCTAAAACTATTTTTAGACGAATTTTAAAATTTGTTTTGTTGAAGAGTTACTCAGAAGACCTGTAACTTTGGCAGATGTCGAATAAAATAAAAGTCTTTCTAACGATCAGAAAAGAGCACAATTTGAAGCACCTGTCTCCATTTGTTTATTTTAGAATTTGACATTTTCTGGCAAATGCGTGATTCTGAATACGGTAGCGGATTGCTAGTGATGTGACTGTGTTTATCGATGTTTCATTTCATCAAGGTATGTATACCTAATATTAGAATCCGTCTACTGAAATGCAATTTTATAAAAGGTTACCTATTTCCTTCTTGGGGCATGGGGGCGAACGCATTTCTGTGTTCGTTTCACTGATCGGATTAATCAGACTTCTGTACTCTGGCCTGCCTAAAGACTATTGTTTCCCCCAGATTGGAACATAAGAGTTCTCGCGATTATCGCAATGCTAGGTAACACGTTTAACGATTTAGCTACAGACCCGAAAAATGCAATTTTATTCGCTACAATTTTTACGCATAAATGACTAGGTAAAGATAGGTTGTGCTTATCATTTACAATATTAGACGGCCTAAATTTTATCACAGTTCACGGATGATTATCGACGGAAGTCGATATTTGAATCCACGATTATAACGCCGATATCCTGCCGACGAGTGTACTGTGTTGTTTTTCCTATGTTAATCAGTACCAATGACCTATAAATCTGAAGATGTTTGTTTATTTAAACGCACTAATCTCTGGAACTACTGTTTCGAATTGAAAAAACACTGCAATACGACTAAAAGTAGCTAAGAAACACTGGGAAAAACGCCAACGAAAAACTGACGAGGACGCGACTGTCGTCGTGGGTAACAGCTTTAATTTATAAAGATGGAAGGTTTGCAAAAACAAATGTTGTTTCCCAAAATGAGTATTTTACGCGGACGAAGTCGCTGGCACAGCTACATATACTTATAATAACTACATAGTTTCCAGTTTGCGCAATTTATTCCCCAAAAATCGAACACTGGTTCTCTTACTTAAAAAAGTACTTAAAACAGCTCACTACCGCTGAGTAAAGAATGACAATATATAACGGTCAGCTATTAATTCGTTTATTTAAATCAGAATTAATACTGTCCACCTCTTTGAAACTAATTGTTTTGTTTGACAGCGCCTCTTCAATTGCTCAATTCGACTACTGTCGGTTGTTAGAATGACGGTGCAGTATAGTTTGAACTAGATTTTGTGAAATGTGTCTTCAAATTAAAAGTATACACCATGCTACCACAGTGACGTTTTATGTAGTCGTCAGTGGAGTAGCTCAGAAAAATAAAATCGGATATAATGGGCCATTTTATCTACTGTTAGAAGATCTACTGTAGGGGATTTACCACGATAGTCAAATACTTCTTGGCAGAAGTCGAATTTAAATAAAGAACCTTTTAACGTTCTAAAACACGAGATATATTAATTAACTTATTTTTTTTATTTAATTACGGCCCGATTTCTTGGACTCTTTGAAGCAGCCGTGGTCACGGTGGGGCTGAAAATGGTGGGTGACCTTAATGTCAAAGACATAACTGCCACGCTAGTAGTGGTAGCCATTTGTTTCGTGTGTATATCTATAGAAATCGCAATTTCTAATAATGCGATGAGAAAACAAACTATTTTTAAACAATTTAAAATTTATACGCTAAACTAGACAGTATTTAAAGAAAAATCTTTGTGATTTTTCTTCGATAATTTCAAATCTATTTTATCTAAGAGTTTGTAATAAATGTATCGATAGCCAAATTGACATCACTAGCCACTCTTGGCCGGAATGCATATAATGTTGACTTAGGGCTCCACTTGAAATCGCTCGGGCAGCTATTTTAATTTTGACTCATTCGGTGGAATCTTACTTAAAAGGTTTCATTTAAGATCACCAAAAAAAAACTCAGATATGAATTGAAAGCCAAGAAATTTTATATTCATGATACATTTAGTATGTCTGTCTCGCTATGTATGCGACATATTTCGAAAAAAACAACAGAAGTAGGCTGACCACATGCGCCAGACACAATTCTGTATCTTTTTACTTTTCTGATCACTCTATTCTATATTTCTATCGTTTCTAGGACTAAATAACTACCATAAAAGGTTTTCGTATTATTTGAGCTTTACCCAAAGCAAAAAATAGTATGCCCTTATGCTTTCATTCGTTCAATTATAACATTGATCAGGCGAACATCGACGTCTGTCATTAAAACAGACACACAACTGGGTCCCTTTTATATAGCTAATTGCATATCCTTCAGACCAATCATGACTCGCCAAAATGACTAGACGTATCTTAAGGGCCGGCCACGCCCATGCGCGGCTGTCTGTAGATTGCTATCGCATCAGTAATGAGCTCCTTTGATAGGCACAGGCATTGCGAGAGACCTGTGTCTGTACTGATGCTGGCTTTCCCCGCGGCGACGTTTGAGGCGAAAAATTACAGGAGAAATAGTATATAGATACAGAAAGAGCCAAGTAAAGACTATGGTGCACTTGGGGGGGGGGGGGGTATAGTGGAGGTCACGTATATCCTAGGTTATTTCATATGGTTGGTAAGACCTAGTTCTAAAGTTAGTCTCCAACGTGTTTACTATTGCTTAGTTGGTAGAGTGTGGAGGAAAGACAAACCTAGGCACAATTCATTTTATTGCGTAGTTTGTAAATCAAAAAATTCCTTGTTTGGTTTGTTTATTTAATTTGTGTTGGATAGGCTTTAGGCTATATAACATAGAATATAGAAGAAGAAGAAGGAACAGTGGAGCATGACGTGGAAAGAGGAAAATTTTTAATCTATGGGAGCTTTCGTTGTGTGCGCTGCGAAAACGGTTCAACATCTTGAACCGTTATTAAGAAATTATATAATCGTAGAAAGATTACTTTTTAAATAATCTAAAAAAAATGTCCACAACGCTTTACGCCTATCTTTTAAGACTAACTTGTAAAAACGATGGGACGCGGACGACGTCGTGGGCAACAGATACTAAATACACTACCTTTGAATCACTCTATCTATATAAAAAACCGCATCAAAATCAGTTTAGTAGTTTTAAAAATTTAAGCGTACATAGGGACAGAAACAGCCACTTTGTTTTATAGTATGTAGTGAAGTGCTAAGCGAGTGTTCAAATCAACATTTACACGGTTTTAGCAGGCTTCGTGTTTTAATATCGAATCACGACTGTCAATGCAGTCCCACTAAGACCTCCTATCTACGGAATGCGTCCCAGAACGAGTTTTTCAATAAAAGATGGCGGCTAGATGAAAGCCTTTAGTTCGGACATTACTATAATTGTGGGACCGATCTTAGATCGACAGGGCTGTCCATATTATCTTTCTTTTATTAAAACGCTTTCAAACAAAACACTTTAACGGTTTAAAACGCGATGTATATTTTTTGATATTAATTAATTGATGTGATATATAATTAATTGAGATTATATGTATTAAAATTATTGTAAGAGATATTAAGCCCGATTTCCCTGGAGGCATTTGGGAATACAGTTTTGAGCCGGTTCACTGATCGTTTATATTTACAAGCAAGTATCGATTTACCGAGATTCGAAGCCAGGACTCGTCATGCTTAAATTCCAGATATATATAGACAAATTAAAAACGTAGTACATTTTCATTTAAAAACATTAATTAGTTGGTCCTTAAGCATTGCTCGCAGTTTACGCAAGTATATACAGATAAATCACTTAACAGGTAAAAATTAGGAATATATTTGTAAATATAAGTTAACTATTAAAATAAATATACGAGAACACATTAATAAAACACAAGGTTAAAATCGTATATTATATTAGTTAAACTTATTTGAAAATATTAATTTTGTCCCCCCGTGACCAGGCTGCGCAAAGCATCCGAAACGTCGGGCAAGTTAAAAATCATTTTCAAATAAGTTTAACTAATATATCGCGTTTTAAACGTTAAAGTGTTTTATTTCAATAGTTAAAATAAGTTGCCTAAATATTTCGCCTTTTAAACCGTTAAAAAAAATCGATTTAAAATTTAATTCATCAGCACTTAATAAGTTCTAAATCTTAAAACGAAGTCCTAGAAGTAGCTTTCAAAATATATTGAATAAATATATACTTTCAATAAAATTATCTTAAAATGTCAACCCTGCCGTGTAATCGCGATCGTACAGATAATAAAATTCATTTCTTTTGTTCATAAAAATTTCCGATGCTATCGCGTTGAACATCTCTGGGAATCAAATATTACGTCCACCAGTCAACAGAAATGCAATGTTGGGCTTTACCAAAAATAATTTATTTAAGATTCGTATGCTTTGCTGCCGTGGCCATGACTGCTGCAAGGCCTCCGAAACTTCGGGTCGTAGTTAAGAGAAATTGCTAATAACTTAGCATAATTAACTTATATTAAATAATTATATTAAAATACATTCTGCGTTTAAAAAGGTTTAAAAAGTTTTTTTTTTTATTTGTTTTTCTCCCGTTTAATTAAAACAACGCTTAGCTATCTTTAGTGAAGTTATAGTACTAAATACTGTGTAGTTAGTAGTAGTAGTAGTAAAACACTTTAACGGTTTAAAACGCGATATATATATTAGTTAAACTTATTTGAAAATTATTTTTAACTACGACCCGACGTTTCGGATGCTTTGCAGTAGCCGTGGTCACGGGGAGACTCGCGTTTTAAACCTACTATTAAAAATGAAGCATTAATAAACGTAAATAACACAAATATAGATAAATTTTATATAGCTATATATATACTGGCGGTACACAAACCCGCGACGAAATAAAAAAAACGTATATTTTGATATATGATAAAATTCACGCTGCCAGGTTCATGGCACCCGGTGTGTTTCCGACAAATTGTCTAAACGGTTTGAAACGTGAAATATTAATTAATTATAAAATGATAATTATTACAACGCGACGTTGCCTATGGTAAAGTGGCATAGACGAACGATTTTTTATTACCTATATAGAAAGGCTTGATGGAAGGTGAAATACAGCCAAATAATATTTCAACAAGATGCCTATCGGCTATTTTTGGCTTTGGATATTCGGACAAGTGCAGATCGTAACCGAAACGCGATTAAACTTGACGGCTTTTCGGCGTACCTACTTTGGATTTCCGGATAAAGCCAAAGTGGGTCGACTATCATGATAAATCGAATTCAAAACACTAGGCGTCTATTTTGCTACTGAACCCTGGAGGCAACGTCTAACGCAGCACTAATCGCAAAACCGTTTAGTGGTTTTGCGGGAAATTAAATGAAAACACCCGCCCGAGCCGCCATTGTTGTAACAGGTGAAAAAATCTACCTGCCCCCTGTCAACGGATAATTTGTCATGCGGTTTTCGAGACTAGGGGTATGTGAAAAAAGTCGTCCAAGTGCGAGTCTGACATAGATGATTCCGTTTTGTCTAATATACTGTTTGTAGTTTACGCGAATAGTACACAATCAAATAAAACACCTTAACCGTTTAAAACGCGAACAGTATTCAACTTATTTACAAATTATTTTAACAATAATTTACAGACACTTAAACGATAATTATAAATAAATGTAACTATACCGTTTTAAACGGTTAAATGTTTTCAATTAAAATATTTTAGTCTTAATATATGTATATGTAAGCATTGGATAAACAAGAGCAGACATCAGTACCTACTTCTTACAGCAAACATGATGAGATAAAATTATATAAGAGAAAACAAATAGAGATAGATATTTAAATAAAACACTTTAACGGTTTAAAACGCGAAATATATTCGTTAAACTTATTTCAAAATTATAAACGTCGGGCCATAGCTTATAATTTTTAGTTAAATAAGTTTAACTAATATATTTCGCGTTTTAAACCGTTAAAGTGTTTTAATTAAGTCTGTAATTAATTAAAACATTCTCTGTAGATAGCCCTCATAACAACGGCTGCTGTAAAGCTTCCTGCACGCCAGGCCGTAATTAAAATTCACCAACATATTTCGCGTTTTTAACCGTAAAAAGTTTTTAAACAAAAAAATCTTAATTTTTTTTCTATAAGCGGGTAATAGCTCTTCATATACTTTTGAGAAGCGGTCATAATCAAAGGAACGTTCAGGGAACAATTCATTTGTCAAATTATACTCAAAACCTCAAGAGAATTCCTCTCAAAAGGTGCCGCTGTGGTCTGCTGCATGACTTGACAGTTTTTTAGCTATCCTCTAGTGGTCCTATCCAACTAGTGTTAGTGTGCATGAAAATTGCCGATTTTAAATGTATTTTTGTCAATAAGTACTATAAACTAGTAACATCAGGTTTAAAAATCGACTTCAAAAGACAAACATTAAATAAAAAACATAATGCGAAAATGGTAACGTTGAAATTACATTGATTCCTGCCCGTGTCGTTAAATTTTTCCATCTAAATTCTATTTTATCTAAATAATATTTGAAGTGCATATGCCATTTAGCGTTTAGTAAGTTGCTTTTATTTGGAATATAAAAGCTACACAAATATACAGGTAATCTGTATTAAAACTGTCTCTCTTTAAATATAATTTAAATCCAAAACTTTCTTATCGATCTACGATCTATAGATCGCGGGGGTCACAATTACGGTCCTATTCAAGTGAGCCAGCGACGTGCCATTATGTCGCTGTTTAAACGTGTTTCCTGGTTGTTCGAGAAATTACTGCCTAGATTGGAGTTAGCCTGGCCTATGTCAGGATTCGAATATGCTAAATCATTCAACTTGTTTTGCTGTAACGGATGTAGTGGTTGCAAAAAGTGTATATTAAATTTTGAAATTAAGGGAATTCTAAATACGAATTTTCATTGAATGTAAATTACTGTTACATTTTACTCAAAACGACTAAAACAGTCTCGACTTGATTTGGTTTTAACAAAGCTGACTAAATCGCGCTGCTTTAAAAACATTTATATTTTTTTTTTAACGTTTAGTTATCACTACAGATGTACCTGTATATAAATATCTGCGGCACACTTCGTCATATCGGTAACTAGGAACGTCAATACTGTTAAAACAATGTCTAAGTTTACACTTACTTATAGTTCTCAAATCAAGGGCGTAGAACGGACCAGAAGAACTGGCAAAGAACTCGCCGTCACTCCTTTCATTGCCAAGTTCCAGTTACAAATTCCTCACGCACTTAAGGGCACTTTATCTTTTCTTTGTTTATTTATTTATGCTTAAAACAAACTTACTAACTATAAGACTAGATATATGACTATAGATCTAGATAAATGTATTTCTTCCTTTTTATCTAGTATTAATAAATATTATCTAAAGTAAGTTTGAGTCGCCGACGAAATCGGTTATACGATAGATGAGAGGGGTCTAAACGAGACAAATATTTATTAATTTATTTAGAAAATCTTTTTATTGATGGTTCTTTCGAAACTTTTATTTACGTTATACTTTTTCATTTTAATTTCATTATTATATTTATAAATAATAAAAATTGTCGTCAAATACCACCTGCCAATACACATGACCTACACAGTGTTAACAATTGTAAGCAAGCACTAGATTTCGTAGAATTACCGATTATGCGGTTGAACGACGACACAGTTAGACTTTCTTTAACTGTTTATACTTAAATATATTTGTGTACTTACTTGAATAGTGGTAAGCAAGATCCGTAGTGTTGACCTTGCTCGTTCTAGAGGACTATACGTTTTCCTTCTAATGTGGGGCATGGGGCATATAATTGCGGAAACTTTATCAACAACTGTGTAATGAAAGTGGATTCTGTAAGATCTCTAATAGCTATGATACTTGCATGATATATATATGATATGTTTAAATTTTGGTTCAAGGATATCAATGTAGTGGTAAAACTAATGTGACGTAATTTCGTTCCTGTCGCAACGCAGCACAGTAGAATTATTATTTTCGATTTCAAAATTCCTTTTTGCAAACCACCTTATCTTTATAAATTATAGCTAAAACATTTCTAAAAAAAATATTATTCTTATATAAAATGTCCTCTTTAATTGATCTGTTAAATTTTCACATGTGACACCATGTCTGTCTATCTTTTAAAATTAACTTGCCAGAATTGCAGACGACGCCGTGGGTAACAGCTTCAATAAATAGTGTTGAAAAGGATTGCAAAAAATATTTTTTTTGCCCAAAGTCTACTCGCACGTAGTCGCTGACACAGCTAGTAGGCTGATATAGGGCATCGCCTTCCATGAAGATAACGCCACTCTGGCATATACTCTCTGTAGTTTACGCGAGTAGTACTTATTTAAATTAAACACTTTAAGGGTTTAAAACGCGATATATATTAGTTAAACTTATTTGAAATTTAAAGTAAAAACTCCAACGCTAGCGCCGTCTGTTCGATCGGAGTTGGTATTTGTCGAATTATATTCATTTAAGTGCGCTGTCATAAAAAAAGATTTCTCGAATTCCTCTATCGTAAACCCGCTGATTATCAACAATAGCGCAGCCCGTTAGCCTATCGAAATTAACACCTCGCGTCGACAATGCCATTACACATGCCATATAAGTATGTAACGCAAAAACTCGTCATCGATCAATAATAATGATCCATGCATCGTTTGCGATCTATACAATGAGCTTTGTAGTAGGAAATTATGTTTTTTGTGCGCGTTACTTTATTGTCTAGAAAGACTTCACTTTTGATTACAATTTACAGTGTAAGTAGATTAAGAATCGCACTGCTATAGAAACGGCTCGGTGGATAAACACCGCTTTAACTAGTCGCCTCGTACGCAATGAACGGTGAATTTAAATAAAACACTTAAACGGTTTAAAACGCGAAGTGTATTCGTTTATTTGAAAATTATTAGCTGTGGCGCGTTTTTAACTATAAAAGTGTTTTATTTAAATGTGTACTACTCGCGTAAGCTACATACAGTCATCGTCATCATTAACAACAGACAAGCATGTACTTGATGGAAGGTGAAGGCTTTTTCATCTACCAGTGGTGCTTGCACACCTTAATATCCAGACCTCTTAAGTCTTATAATTAGCTACCATTAGACCATCGAGCAGGTCAAATAATTAAGTTATTCAAAATACGGTATTTCGGAGGACGGCCTATGTTTTGTATGTTGCATACAAGTTATTGCTGCACTTAGTGTACAAGCTAACGCTAGTATATGTTAATTTGTTTGGGCGTGCCACAGTCTGACTTGATTGACTCTAACAAGTAGAACGTCATATTTGAGATCGTCTTCACTCAAATGACATGGACAACGACTACTGGCTAAGTGTGGGTTGGCATAATCTACATATTATGGACATTACAACGCTAAACACTATACACTGTATATATATATATTTTACACTGTGCCAGACTTATCACTATAAATTTACCTTGCATATAAATGTTTCCATAAACACTTTAACGGTTTAAAACGCGACATATATTTTGAAAATTATCTTAAATACGGCCCGACGTTTCGGGCGTTTTGCAGCAACCATAGTCACGAGCAGTTTCCCCTTGGTTATAATATATTTCGCGGTTTAAACCGTTAAAGTGTTTTATGTAATGTTTCCTTTTTCAATAATACGGCCCTGTGTCACTTACGCGGCATTACATAATTGCCTTTCTCACTCTTAAGTGTATATACATTGATATATATTATGTTTTTCGGGACTCGAACCTGCTTAAGTTAGACCTCTAATACAAAGTTACGGACGCAATTACTTTCATTGAAAAGTTGACTCTAATGATGTGCATTTTGTGAAAGGAACGCGAATCATTAATTTGAAATGATTCATGCATTAATCTGTATAATATTTTTAAATATATATACCCAAATCCGCCTTCATGGCTTAGTAATTTTAAATTCGCAAGTCCAGGGTTTGAATGCCGGTTATAAACTCTTGTTTATTGGATTGTAATTTGAAATTCTGTACGCAGCTACCTAAACGATTTAGTGATTCGTTGATTCGTTAATAATATTAAAGCGAGGACACGCAAATGTGTTGTCTATACTTCTAGAACTAGACTTCGTTTCCATGATATTATAGAATAGATTAATGAGACCTAATAGAGTTGTTTTTTAGTTTTAATTCTAATTTAAATGATACTATGTAGATGAGTCAGTCTGTCTAGGGGTAAGAGATACTAAAGTACAAACCGGCTTCTACTACTAGTTATAGCCTTTGTTTATTTATTTATTCAAAATACATGACATTTCATTTGGTGTTTAACCAAATGAATACTTACGCCTAACTTACGCCTTAACTCCGCTGTTAATGAGCTTGATTTTTTTTCAAAGTATATTTCCAGGTATCTGAAACTGATTTTCCCACTTATACCATTCATGTGCACATTTTGATGATACAAATTATTAATTTACACACAAGCGGTTCATTATAAATCGGAAAGCAATATCAATTTGTTAAAATAACAATTCTATTCAGAATCGATAACTGTACTGCGAAATACATTCAAACGAATATAAATCTAAACCCCACTACATAGTGGACAAAGTCGCGTTTCGACACACGAATTTGACATACCCACATTTCTAATTACGGTGCTCAAAAGCTAAGAAAGTGCGCCGGCGCGGCCGAACCGTTAGAAAAGACACTAATTTCACACTATGAAATGTGCGGGCAAAAAACTAGAGATGTACTGTGCTAGGTGAATATCTAATCCTAGTATTTTGATACTAGGTACAGGTCAGTTGGCACAACTATACATTTGGTTCGTGAATTTGATTACATGATTAATATTGCGGTTCTTTAACAAAATACTAAATAAATTATTTTAAGTTGTCTACAGTAAGGGAAACTACTAGTTAATAATGTCAGTTGATTGTGGTAGATGCCAACTTTAAGGTTTTATCATAGGCATTAACAAAAATAAGATATCTATGTGTATTAATTGCTTTTTTACTAAAAGGAATCACCTTATTAGGTGATCTTAGAATGGATTATAAGGAATATAAAATATAATCATTTTTACAGTTGTCGCAAAACCGTTACCAAGTAAATATCTCCTCCTTTCACTTCTAAGCTTAACCGCCGCTAAGAACTCTCAAATACTAGTTCCAAATTACGAACCTATTCTTGACTAGGCCATATACTACATAGTCCCGCAATACTAGGCACATACCCTAGTATTGCGAAATACCTGTTACATTTACGTCTCTAAAAAAACTCAGTGACGGACCGGACGCGTAAATGCGCGCACGCACGCGCCAAAGCGAAAATGACAGTGACAGATTGATTTTTTAATTCCCCGTAATGTAGCGATAGTCAACATGTACCTGATTTGAATTTCGTGCAATATTACCACAGTAGTGGACTATAGTCTAAAAGTGCAATAAAGTTTTAGTGATATTAAGTTAGTGCTTAAGTTTAGAGTAATGGATTTGCATGAATACCAAGTGAGTAATCTTTCGGCTAAGCTCTTAGTAACGCAGGCTGTTGTACATTGTTTAATAAGTTTTAAAGTCTGTGCAAAATTTAATCAAAATCTATTTAGGATTTAATCTGAATCTGAAGAAATTAAGTAGATTGAATATAAGACTTTTCAGTTCAGTTGTGCAAGGGTAAGCTCCTGGGTTCGATTTCTGGGATAACTAAATCTATGTTGAATGAATTGTGTTTATAAATATTTTTTGTGAAACCGACACAGAAATGTGAATCTCCCATGCCACATGAATGTGATATTCTATGATTTAAGGTGGAGTAGCAATAAAAGTAATTAAAAAATCAATAAATAAAAAAAGTATTTGAATCTATGTAAGATTCAAATACTTTTTTACAATTAACGCTCATGATTATATAAATAAAAATTATAAACGTTCATATTTTATTTTAGACAACAAATATTACACGGGCGAGTCTCAAACCCAAGTAGGTAGGTATCGTCCAATGTTCTCCATCCATTTATATGGTTCCATCTACTCTTTAAACGAAAATGTAATGTATATAAGCGAATAAAAATATATATATAAACTTTTTCAAATGATTTACACTCAAAGAAATATCAATGCGTAAAAATTTAAGCGCGTTGAAGTTTTTTAGTCAGCGTAAAACCCCTTATGCACGTTTAAATAAGAAATCTTTCCATCTGTAAAATAAGAAAGTTCTATTACTACAAACGTATCACAGATAGTGTAGGATAGACCGGAAGGTGAATTACCCCAGCCATATAACATCTAAACAAGATGTGCTGTCGGCCTATTTTGGGCTTTGAATATTTGGAATCCACAGACGGAAACGCGGTTAAACTTCACGCCTTTTTCATCTCTGGACGGTGATTTCGATATTCCTACAACCCATCTGATAATTCAGATTGTCAGACAGCCCAATTAAAAAATTCACGAGCTTCTCATGATATGTTGAAACGTAAACCACATCATTTTCTGCTTATTCATTTTGCTCACGTTCAAATATAATGCCACTATTTAACGAGACAGACAGACTGTTACTTAATCATAGAGATGAACTGTGACGTACAACCGTTTTATCGCACGCTATAATTTCGCGGCGGTCGTGTCAAGGTCCTAAATTCGGTTCCCGCCTGTGTAATTTCGTATTCGCGTAATTATTACGTCTATACAAAAAGTGAATTACGCCGCTTTTTTGTCAATTATGTTGTTGTCATAATGGTTTTCCGGAAGTCGCTAGAATAGCGTGAGACGATTTTAATTTGTGGACGGGTGCAAATTTGTGTCTGACGTCACCGTTTGTCTCTTAGGGGGTAATTATCCTAATATTAAATACTACTCGTACTTGAGACGCAAAATTGTGTCTCGTGTGTTTCAGAAAACCTTACCATACTGTTGGTAGTTTACGCGAGTAGTACAACCGTTTAAAACGCGAAATATTTTAGTTAAACGTATTTGAAAATTATGTCAACTACGGCCCGACGTTTTGGATGCTTCGCAGCAGCCGTGGTCACGGGAAGACAAATGTATATCGCGTTTTAAACCGTAGATTTACAATTTAACACGAATACTTACATATATACCTTTCTACCTTAAAAATAAAGAACGCATTACATTATAACATTTCTTTCAGGGCTCGAACCACCACCGACCACAGGTGAAAAAGCTGTGAAAATGGAACTTGCGTTTCCTTTTTCATTATGTTGATTTCTGATTCGTAAGTCAATATAAATCGACAGTCCATCTCGCTCGGGCCATCGTGTCATAAAAAATTAGAATAAACGAACTTGTAATCTTCATAAATAAAGCTGAAGAGATTGTTTGTTTCAACGCGCTAATGTCAGGAAATACTGGTCGGAATTGAAAAATCTTTTTGTGTTGGTTAGAGCATTTATCGAGGAAGGTTATAGGCTAAAACACATTGCGAAGAAAAAGCGAGTAGCGTGGTGAAAACGGAAAAAAATATTTATCTCTGTTGGTTTCCGTTGCGTACGTTGCGAAAATGGCGAAGATAGCCGAAAAATATGTATGAAAGAATTATACCTCTTCAAATAACCTAAACAAATGTCCGCGACACTATTATAGATATCTTTGAAGTAAAATTGCAAGAACGACGGGACGTCGCTGACACAACCAGTCAAGTGTAAATAGGCCCTTTTATTTAAAAAATACTTGTCAACAAATAACTGTGTTTATTGAGGTGCGAATTGAACGAAAGTAACTCATTAATTATTTATTAAATTAATTTTAATTAAGCGTGACGTCACGTGCCAAATCGTAAATACCGCGGCGCCAATTAGTCCGTATACAGGGTGTTTGTCGTTGGTTATTTTGTAGGCAAGGAATCGAACTGGTACTTGGCAGTTGCATTTATTAACTTAGTTTAAGTCACTAATAGAATAAGGAAGGCTTTGGAGGGCGAGTGCTTTTGATCCTTGCAAGGATTCGAACCCAGGACGTCTCGCGCTAAACGAACCTCTACAAAGACTAAACGGTGTCTGTAGTTTACGCGAGTGGACACATATTTAATTATAACACTGTATTGGTTTAAAACACGATATAATTTTAATTTTTTTTTATTATTTAAAAGGTCTACAAAACTAAGCTTTAATTTACACACATGGTTGAATTATACAAAAAAAATCTTAAAATTAAGCTTATAAATATGCAGATACGACGTGCAAATGTCATGTAAGTTTAATCGTAAATTAATTATGTAAAAACTAATTTGAAAATTATTTGATCTACGACCCGACGTTTCGGAGGCTTTGCAGCAGTCGCGGTCGCGGTGAGACTAAGAATGGAGTATCTCTCTGATGTCAAAGTGAAAACTGTTACGCTAGCGACATCTGTTTCGTCGTAGTTGGTATTTGGCGCATTATCGGGCCGTAGTTCAAATAAGTTTAACTAATATATATCGCGTTTTAAACCGTTAAAGTGTCTTATTTCAACGAAGACTTAATGTTTTGCCCCAGACCTTGAAGTTTCAAGGCGTTATAAAATTATATGTACGAACGACAATTTTGCGCACGCAACATATAAATGCACCTCACTTAGCACTAATCACTAAGAATTATGACATTTCTAAAACAATATGCTGTTCGCATTGACATCTTGGCGTATCGGTTGCGGCCTATACCGTAACGACCTCATCACACATACAGGTAGGTTAGGTTATATAAATAGGTAATTTGGCGGGTAAATCTATAGTTTCGCTTTTATGTCTAAACCTGTGTCTCTCCGACTATCCAAAGGGTGAATTTTAAATAGTTCATGCTGTTTAAATGTTTTATAGGCGAGATATCCATTATCTAGTGAAGTTTATTTTTCATGTAGGGGGAGACAAGCATGTCTCTGCTCTTCTAAATGAAAAATAAATAATATTAGGTAGTTTATATTGTATATATACTTACGTTTAAAACGAGAATATTGCCGTAGTAACGGGTGGAGGGGGGCTGTTGCCCAGCAGCCGAAACGTCAGACCGTATTAAAAAGAAAACGTTTATCGGTTAACAAATATATTTTTTACTAGCTGGTGTCCGCGACTTTGTCTACGCGGGTTTAGGATTAGGATAACTTAGTATCGCGCATAGCTCGCAGAAAGGTAGGTTTTTTCTTAGTCACTTGACACTTAATGTCATATTTTGGACAGCTCCCATAATATCTTTATAAATTGTAGCCTATGTGTTATTTTGATGTATAAGCTATATTATTGGAAAGTTTAATTGTAATCTATTCAGTAGTTTTTGCGTGAAAGAGTAACAAACATCCATCTACACATATAAACTTTCACGTTTATAATATGAGTACATTAAACCGTTAAAAGTGTTCTATTGAAATGTACCACTCACGTAAACCAAAGACAATACTTTTTAATAAAGCTCAAACAAGTTAACAGAAATAAATGGAGTTTTTTGAATATTCATTGATGAGCTATTTGACAGAACTAATCAAACAAGTAGTATAGCTAACGGTCGAAATTAATTATGTATCTGTGGATCAAATTGACACGTGCCGATTGACGCGTGTCTATCAAACGATTTGTGAAAGCACTACCACAGATACTTATTAGCATTTTCTCCAAATGTTGTATTCATCTAATTTAAAATCCTCGTATCACAGAGTTAGTTACCATACTTCCTTCGAAACGGCTCGACCGATTTTTATGAAACTTTACATGCATATTATGTAATAATAATAATAAAGTCTTTATTGCACAAACATAGACATTATTTTTTATTATATGTGGGTTTGAGAATCGGTAATTTTTACCCTTCTATGAGCATTTTTTTTTTCAGCTTGGGGGATGAGAAATTATGAACTACTACAATTTAATAATTTCTCATCCCTCAGGGATCTAATAGTACTTGAAATAATTTATATGCCAGGCTACTATTTTATACAAAGTGATTGTATGTGTAGTATCTCTATAAAAGTAGATAAACGTACTAAGTTTCAAAGCCGTTTTGTCGCACTATAATTGATCCCAGATTCGTCTTATTTGTCTTCTGAATTTGAGCTTTCATTAAGCAAACTGGATCATCCGCGAATATTATTGATTTTGACCGTAAAACAACAAACTCACCGATTGCCCAATGACAAACATTTGTTGTGTATATAGAAACAATCCCGCCATATTTGTACAACGGATTCGCGCCTAACAAGCCACAGAGTAAATAAAAGAAATCCGAAAAAATTCAAATTTCGAACGGTAGCTCTCGTTTGCGCGTGCCAATAGACCAACAGAGGATGACATAGACAAGTTTTGGCGTGTCAAGTGAACTGTCAATATGACGTTTTCACTGCGCTTGAAGTGTTTTTTTTTTAAGTGTAACGGGTTTTATATTGTTGCAGACTGGTTTTGGTAGCGGATGTCTCGAGTAATCTTCGCTTATAATAAAGATATAAGCATTTTTGTCACTACTTGATGTTTAAGCTAAATATTTATGCGTATGATCAATTTACGTCACTTGAAACTTGGGGATTGTAGAGATTTTATTAACAGAAACGGTGCAGCTCTTGGTGCTTTATTTAGGAAATAGTTAGAATTAAAAAAAATATATGTTTTTGTTGGTTCTATAGTAGCAACAATAACAGAAGAAGTCTTTGAGTCTATTAGTTTTAGAATCAATTTATAATTTTTCCGTCCGGGTCACGAACCATCTACAAATGGCAGAGCCGAGAAGTGCAATTTCGCATTTCGATTTTTTTTCCGCTTTCCGAATATCCAAAGCCTTAAATGTTTGTCTGTCATAAAACCACCGACGGGCACTTCAATAATTATTTTATAATAGTGCTTGGAAGTCATGATTTTCCTCAATTTTTAGAGAAGATCATCACCGTAATAGATCGTAAAGATCTTTTTTGATATTCTCTATAACTGATACTAAATGTTTGACAATGTGTCAGTTAAGGTAGATATCTTTTTTTTTTTAACGCATACCTTTTACACTAAAGAAGGAAATACATTCAAATTTTTATACTTATCTCGCATGGTCCTACAAAGTGAGGATTTCATGAACAAATAGTTGCATAATGGTAGTCTAACGTTCGTCGTAGTATCCCCCACAAGTATCTATTTGTAACAAGTGTAAAATTCCTAGGTTCGACCACGCTATGCCGTATTACCAAAAACGAGATCAAGAAAAACCTTTTTGGTAGTGGTTAAACACTAAAAAATAATTAATTGTTTGTTTTCTCTTTTTTTATTTATTCCTTTCGTTTAAGTTAGTAAATATGTAACCTTTTTTTTAGATATTTATTTTTCAGTATTGTATATTTAAATTTATTGTTTATTTATATTTGTATTAATATGTTTCGCCTACCTTGCACATCTCGGTTTGTCTATTTTTTTTCTCCTAAATTATAAAGGTTGCCTGTAAGAGATCGCTTGTTAGCGATAAAGCCGCCTATTGCATATAAGTTTTATCTATATTCTTATTTTGTTGTGCAATATGAATAAAAAAATTGTGTCCATCCCCTCACCCCATGAACCATCATAGACAAAATCACACAAAGGTATATGTTAAAACTGTAATACCTGTACGTTTTATTATATTTGAATCGAACCATCACTAGTGAAATACGCTAAAACAATCGGTAGCATAGCGTAGTGATGTGAAAAATCGTATTTTCTAGTGAAACCGGAAAATCCGAGTTCGATAGCTGAGTAAATATTGGACTTGATGTGTTTACGTCGTTTCAACTTTTTACGAGTGTTTTAGACCACCTGCTTTGTAAGATACCGTTGCACTGTCAGGTACAATCTTTACATACCAGTAACAGTCTTCATACCTTCTTATAGATAGATTGTTGCGATAAGCACGAGAGGTCCCAGGTTCGAATTTTGCGGAAATAGTAGCGAAAAATAACTATAATAAGATAATATGAAATTTGTGTACCAACCGTTGTCCTAGAGTCCTAGATAGATACGGAACCCTCTTACCGCAAGTTTAAAACGCAAACCGATTTTCTTATAACAACATAGCTGGCATTTTTTAAACCGATGTAAAAGATGCTTTATATCAATACCACCCAACCCTCCCCCTCCTTCCACCGATAGCATTATAAAATGTAATTAAAGCGACTAGTAAACATTAAAATAAAATACTTTAACGGTTTAAAACGCGATATATATTCGTTAACTTATTTGAAAATTATTGTAACTGCAGCCCGACGTATCTAATAATATAACTAATATATATCGCGTTTTAAACCGTTAAAGTGTTTTATTTTAATGTGTACTACTCGCGAAAACTACATACAGTATTAGCACTATAACATTTAGGGGTCTCAGCACACATATGGGATCGGAAAGGGATCGTAACCGTAACGCCTTTCGCCTCGCTGTCAACCAGGCGTCAACCTACCGTACGCACGTAACGAAAGCGTATCAGCAGCGCCTGTACGTCAACTCGGCTACGGCTAGGCGACACCGCGCTTACGCCTCGTCGCCCGAAAGATATTGGGTACACAATATGAATAAAGCAAGGAGGACGCAAGCGCGGGGACGGAGAGACGTAAGCGCGGGGACGATGAGCCGTAAGCGCGGGGACGATGAGCCGTAAGCGCGGGAATTGCAAGTTCGGAGCCTGTTCCGAGGCGAGGCGATTACGTTATGATTCCGATTAGTGTGCGTTGCAGTAGAGAGTTTAATACAAACCATTCTGAACGGCACGAGGCGTTACGGTTACGATCCCTTTCCGATCCCATATGTGTGCTGAGACCTTATGTAGGATTCACAACCACGACTGTTAATCGTACTATTATTTTTTACTTCTTTCTTCATACATTTAAAAAAAAATTACCAGAAATACGCATAATAGAAGATTATCTTTCCTCTTTCAGTCGTTGATGCGGTCCATGTCCGTAGAGCAGCGCTGGCAAGATTTAGCATCGTTGCTGACGATACCGCCACCACCGGACCAGTACCAACACTACCACCAGCACCCGCATCCTCACAACATCAGGTACACCTCGCTTATATACGCAGTACAGTATAAAAGTCCGTTCTAGAAGCTTTACAGCAATACGAATTATTGTAGAAGACTTGAAGAAAGATTAAAATGTTAGGCTACAACATACACCCTCAAGGGGTTGGATTCGATTCCCACCGGGTCCTACATTTTTTTAATAAATAAAAAAATCTGAAACATGTTACATTTCGTTTGGAAATCTAGATATTATATGGCTGGTAGGAATATTGAAATTCCGTTCAGGTAACGAACCACTATCCACAAATGAAAAATCCGTTTAGTGTAATCAAGTTTCGGTTTAAGTCCCTTCCGAATATTCAAAGCATATAGGTCGACCGCATATCGTTTCAGTATGGCTGAGGCATTTCACCTTCGATCAAGTGAATGTAAGTGTGAAACATGCTTCTCTGTCCTCAATTATGAAAAAATATTAAACGACTCTGTACGGTAATTATTTCTAAAGCTAGAAGAAATGACGCGGGAAATACGGTATTTTACTCTTCTGCCTCCGAAAACTTTATCGGTCTTAATTTTGGAAGTTTTCCATGATGAAAATTAAGTTTCCCAATTTTTTTACAGCCATGGGGCGGCTGGCTACGCGCCGAACTACCACGCGCCGCACGCGCCGCTTCCGCCGCACCCCGAAAAACTTGCAGAACCATATGGTAGGTATCCATTTACTAAATGTAAGTAAACATTAACATTCCACACGACCAAAGCATCTATACTAATATTATAAAGTTGAAGAGTTTGTTTGATAGATATCCGAATGTTCAAAGGAATAGGTCGGTTACAGATAATGAAATAAATCATGTAGGACTTAACAGGATTTGGTATTTTTTAAATTGTAATGTCTAACGTAAAGTTAGTCAGTTCTGCAAGGACCCGGACAGTTTCGCCACATACCAACTTCGACGGAACAGATGGCGCTGGCGTAGCAATTTTTTCTTTGACGTCAGAGACATCCTCCTTAATCTTCCCGTGACCACGGCTGTTGCAGAGCAGCTGAAACGTCGGGCCGTAGTTAAAAATAATTTTCAAATAAGTTTAACTAATATATATCGCGTTTTAAACCGTTAAGTGTTTTATTTAAATGTGTGCAACTCGCGTAAACCACAGACAGTATTTACGACATAAGTCAAATTGTTTCTAATCCAAATAATACATTGATTATATTTAAGAATGGCTCGAAGGTCTGGTAAATAAATTGTCATCATGTTGATAAGATAAAAAGATATATTCGCACAAGCACTGTCAAAAATCCCACTATCTTCGATTCAGCTCAATGGATTAGTGGATATCGCGAAGATAAACATAATTGTGTTTTTCCGGCAGGTGATATCATTTTCCTCGTTGGGACAATGAAAATTGTTGGTTTGGGAGCCGACACTTGTTGTAGTGTCTAGATCTCGTTCCATTACTAAATGAAAATGATAAATATTAATGTGACAGAGTGTCGCGACTTCGAGTCCCGTTTGCTTCATTTTTTTTAATAATTAAAAATAATTAACCTTTAACTTTTGTCTGCGTCGTATATTTCTTTATTCTCAGTTATTATTCTTATGACGAACTATATTTTGGTAAATTATTACAACTACGACCCGACAGTATTGAGTAAAAAATATTTTGCGTTCCAACATATTAAAACATGTACTACAAGCCTAACCATAAATCTGAAATACTCTGTTACAACACAACATCTTAGATAAACCTTTAATTAAATGAAACGCTGAAAACGGGTTTAAACGTGAAATATATTACTTGGTAACTTATTTCAGAGGGGATTAAGCACATTTCTGGTTTGAAACTGTTAAAAAATGTTTTATTTAAATGTACTATTTTGCAGGTGCGGCCGCCCCAATCGAAAATTCATACAAAGTCGAATCGGCTCACCATCCACAGCAACATGATGCCATATATTATCAGGTATGTATTAAACTAATTTGGACGGTCTAAAACTCGCTTTTTAAGATTTTAGTTACCCTCTGCTGCGGTTACCGCGTTTTAAAAATAGCCTTTATATTTATTAAATAATTTATAAAATGCCCATAAATTCCACCGATATCAGCCGTTTGTAGTCAACCCATTTTTTAATACAAACATGTTTTGGACTCATATACCTACCCACCACGACTACAAAGCCCCAAATCGAGCCGTTTTAAGAATAAATTAAAGATAAGTTGCATTTTGCGTTTTAAGCCGTTAAGAAAGTTTTATTTTAATAAAAAAAAGTTAAAATATTTATTAGTAATGTGTATTTTTAAGTATTTTCTTGTCTCTTTTAAAATCCTACTATGGATTATGTACATGACAAGCATTTTTAATTGTATTTATCAAAAAACGACTGTAGATTTGTGTCTGCCTATGTCTCAATGAAACTTGGTATCATCAGCTATACCATTGTCTGAAAAAAACTACTGAATCAATTTGATATATTTATATACCAAAGTTTCAGAATATAGTTTTTTAATGTCTAACATTAAAAAACTATATTCTTCGAGGACAGAAGATCATGGGTTTTACTTAATGGTAGGTGCCCCAGCGTACCCGGGATACTACGGAGAGGGGATCGTGGGGAAATCTGGATATTAAATGGATGGTAGGAATATCGAAATACCGTTCGGGTCACTAACCATCGTTCTAATGAAAAAGTCTGGATTTCCGAATATCCAAAGCCCAAATTCGGTCGACAGCGGATTTTGATTAATATTAGTTGGTTTATTTACCTACCATCAAGTGAACTCATGCTCGTCTGGCCCCCTCTATCTTAAAAAAAACCACAACGACCATAGAACTCGGAAATCGTAAAAAACGTTGGAACAAGTAGCTTTCAAAATGGCCACGAAGGTTTAGTAAAGTTTTTATAATTCATTTTTATAGAATTCTACATCGGAAATGGCGCCAAATCAAGATGGCTTCCTACAGTCCATATTGAACGACGAAGATCTACAACTCATGGATATGGCAATGAATGAAGGTAGGTTTATATTTTTATACCCACGTTCTATTTTTAATTCCGGGTTCGATTTCTAGCAGTGCCAACGTGTTCTGACCTCCTCTGGGAAATCTGGATATACAATCAGTAGCGTAGCTAAGTTGACAAGGGCCCCGGTCTACCTAATCCTAGGGCCTAAGAAAGAATCGGGCCCTCGTGCTCTCTAGCCTAGCCTCTAGCTTGAATTAAAAGGACCTCCAAAATTGTTGAGGTTAGATGGCCCCCAAGTTCTAAGGCCCTGGTGCATGGCACCGCCTGGCCCTACGATAGCTACGCCACCGTATACAATGTTAGCAGGACCTTAGTTTCGGTCACATACGTGAGTTTCTGAAAGTGCCAAAATACTTAGGTGGACAGAATTTTTGTAGGTAGCGTCCATCTAAAGAACATCATGCTTATCTAATTACACTGAATCTTTTTCTTTTTTCCTCTGCTATAGAGAAGGGAAAAACGTAAAAATGTCTTGTTTAAAGTCACTATCTAAATTCTAAAATGTATTTGCAGACTTAGTATGTAATAATATAAATAACATGTTGAACAGTAACATTAGACTTATCAAATAAATATATCAGTGTGTAAATTTATTTTTATAATTTACATTCTTTTATATGTATGATAACTTTGTGTGTTTGTAGTGAGGTTAAAATAACTACGCATTTCGCACACACACACATCTTGTGAGATTCACTTGTTGATTTTCGTTTAATCAAATTCGGCTCAGCAGTTTAGGAGCTACACAGACACAACCCTCTATGTGTAAAGTCGAGGAAAACTACTATAAATCGCGATAACTCGGTAATCGGCGCTGACAATAGATACACTATCGCGGTTTTATCTCGAAAACTTGACCTAGCGTGACATAATGTTTTTACGACAGTCGAAAAGCGCGCCGGTGCGATGGACGCACGACGCGAAACGAAACGTAAATAACATTTAACTAATACTAAATAAATAATCCGATATGCTTATTTGTTCTATGATAAGTAATTCGCGGTGCGGCGCCATTTTGAATCCGCGCGCTGTCAGTGTTAGTTATTATCTGTGCTCCGGCAAAATGGGTTCTTACGTGTACAGATTATTCGTGAAGAAGATCAAGTGATTCCAAATTTGAACTTTCGTTTATCGAGCGTCGTTATTTTTGCATCTGTATAATCTGTGATTTTTCTGGCGCTAGAAACTGTCTTCTTTTAAGAAACTCTTTGTTTGTATTTTATATAGTACTCTCGTCTCGTCTGTCAGTGAACGGCCTCCACATGCCATTTTTTTCGCGTGAACCTAGGATGTGCAGACAAGTGCACAACAAATATAACTGCGGTTGCATGTGTGTCATATGCTGCGCCCTACGCAAGACGAGAACCTCCTGTGAATCGCTCACCAAAGTGCCCGTTTACGTACTCAAAACGTACAATTATTGTCTGTGGTCGTTCAAATTCAGAGACTTCAATAAATGAACACGGCTCCCGTCTTATCGTGAGCTATTTCGAGTCGAGGTGATAACACAAAGTCACCTGTATATTTGTGGAGGAATTAGAACAATACATTTGTAATTGCTCGGAAATTTCCCGCGCAATTTCGAGATTTGGAGGATTATAAGGCCGTAGAGGAGACGGACACAGAAATATACCTGCTGTCACCTACAAGGGTGTATACTCGATTATATCTTAATATAATAAGTAAAGAATACTCAGGGATTGTTCGGATAATTTAGGATTTAAAAATGAATCTGCCATATTATCCGTATACCAACTTCTATCCTCTGTCACCGTACTACAGTAGGATATTGTATCCCGATATAGGATATTTTAATTACTACAAATATTATGATGGTAAGTTTTAGGGAAACATAAATTAATAAACTAAATTTACATAAGTAGGCAAAAGGTTGCGTAACACTATATGTACATATTAAGTACCCACACCCGGTACCATTATATACTTATTTCAAATATTCTACCATGGTTACAATCTCGCTTTTCAAAATGGATATGTTAGAAATAGAAAGAAAAGAAAGAAAGAAAAATTTATTTACTACTAGGGCACATAAAAACACATGTTACACTTATTACTAAACATAAAAAAAAAAGTATAGGGTTTTTGTACAAGCGTCAAACCCAAATAGCTTAGCAAAATGGCCACGCCAAAATTCGTTACACAATTAATTGTATTTCAACAGTCAATAAGTTTCGGAACAACTTTTATTAAATAAAATTAAATAACTTTATGTTGCGACGGTACCAGAAAGAAATATGCAAAGGCAGATTTTCATTCATAAAATTAAAAGTCTATATATTGGAATTAAAATACTATCTGGCTTAAAAGCCACGCTGGATGGGGTAAAGCATCCAAAACTTTCGGTCTTATTTAAAATGAATTGTAAGTATTTTAAATTAAATCATTTTTAACAGATTAAAACGCGAGTTCTATTAGTTACCTCATCTACAATTTATTTAAACTACGGCTTATTGTTTCGGATGCTTTGCACCAGCCGAAATATAATTTATCTAATATATTTCGCGTTTTTAACCGTTAATAGTGTTTTATTTTTATATGTACTAGTCGCGTAAAATGTACTAATCTCATTACTCGCCTTGCGACCTGACCTCAGTCTTATTTTTAGACAGTGATCCAACCTTTTATCGCGAGAATTGTAGTCAAAGTCCAACCACAAAATTAAAGATACTTATATACTATCACCATGGTCTATCTTATCGTTTTCTTCGCTTGACTACATACTTGGATTTTCGCCAAACGTCAAAATAAAATTGGCACTTTGATCAGTATTTTGTATGATAAGATACGAAGGAACCAAGTCGAGTTGTGTCCAAAATCATTACTAATATGGTCCCCATCAGACGAATGTTGGTGAAACAGGACAAGGTTTAACCCATATAACAAATGCCGTCGCCTATAGTCTTTAGTTTCATGACCCAACGTTTCGTATGCACTGTAGACGCTGTGGCCATAGGGAAAAAAATGGCGGGCTCTAACGTCAAAGTCATAACTACCTTCTAGTAAGGTCTAACGAAGAAAATGATTAAAATGTTCGACCTCGTGGGAATCAACAATTCTACCAAAACCCTAGTATTCATTTTTGTGTAGAGCTTTAAAATGTAGCTATTGCTATTGTGTTACTACCCTCAATTCTCTTACAAAATGACAGATACAATCTTCTTCACGACATGTCTTATTTGTTAGAAATGTGTTCCACCGAGGCTTTTGAAGACTGTTAATTCGAATATCTATCAATATGAATTCTTTTATAAAAACGACATTACCATAAAAAAAAATCTCCAAAAATAAATCAAAATAAGAAAACATATTTAAACCTGCAACTACATGCCCACCTGATTTTCCTATACACGTTAAAACGACAAATAAATACTGTTATTAAAAAAAATAAGTCATTACTGACTGATCTGAAAATGCTACACGAAAACTATAAGGCTATCCTTTTGAATAAGCTAGTTTTATTATATACAAATAATTTTTAGAAAAAGAAATAATAAATTCCACTTAATTTAAACGAGAAAATTTCAAACGTAACGACAATGTAACGGCCGTTATAACCTCATAACAGACATGTCATTCGGAATATTTAACACGCCACGATAACTTGTTCAAATATCAAACAATAAAACAATTAAAGTACACAAACGTACAAACAAACACTACACAGTTATTATTTGTAGGCAAACAGTTGTCGCTCAATGGCTGTGTTGCCAGATTTGAAACTTTTATTATTATTTATCGGCTCGTATCTTATAGTCAAAATTAACTTCACACGTCCCACTCCCAATATTGGACAATACGTTAGTAAAAGCAAAGATTAGGTAATCAAAGTAAGCTAAAAACTTGACGATACGTCAAGGAAGATGGAAGGTCTTTGTCAGTACTCGTCCGTTTCACAGCCTTGGTTTAAAATTTTAATCAACTAGCAAACTAGTTGAATTAAAAGTTTTACTTATTTATAATAGAGTATAACAGTCAAGCATGAGGTGCACTCGATGGTAGGTGGAATAGCCTATCTATTTAACATCTACGGCTTATATGTGGGCGTTGGTTCACGACCCGGACGGGATCTAGACATTCCTACCGCCCATATAATGCATAATTTCAGACAGAGTGGATAAATTTGATTAGCCATACATTGCTACCATATTAGATAAGTGAGCCCTTACTTACTTTCATATACCCAATTACCTATAGAAATAATCGACTGTATAGTACGACATCGTAAATTGAATGAAATCGAATCTCGCTTCGACTTCGTTCAGCGTCGCCAAACCACTTTGATCACCGAATACTTGTCCTGTGTTAGACTTTGTAATGTTTATTTATTAAAAATTATCAGATAACAAGATACACACTCTAATCAATTATTTGTAACGATAACGTTTCGTTACAGCGCAGTTCCGTTGTAACGATAACTGTTGCCGTAGGTTTTATCTGAGTTTTGGAGACATGTGTTCCGAGCTTCTTAGAATTGCGCATTGCGGTTCTTACCCCGTGCTCTGTTTCTCGGGAACTCTATCTAGCTCTTTGGTTTTAGTGGTAGACTCTAGGAGAGTTAAGGCTCCCATACAGAAAGGCTGAAGTCCCACACTCAGTGGGTAAAAGCATTTCCAAACTAGACTATAGGACAAAAATACGTTTATTCAGAAACAACCCAAGATTTACATTTACATATAATAATATATAAGAAGAATTGCAAATAAATTATTACACTCGTATAATTAGACTAGCTGAGTCAGCGTCTTCGTCGGCTTAGAATAGTTGTTTTGAGAATCCAAATTTGTTTTTGCAAACATCCGTCTCGTCCCGTCGTTCTTGCAAGTTAATCTTAAAAAATAGACATAGTGTTTTTGCAGCGGACGCATCAGAAACCCGCAGAGATGAAATATTTCCCACATTTCCCGCTGTGTCTTCGCTTCTATTAGTCACTCGATCAACGCTCTAACTAACACAAAAATAATTTCCCAATTCGAACACCTAGTTCCTGAGATTAGCGCGTTCAAATAAACAAACTCTTCAGCAATACAGAAGGGACTAATGTCCCGAGACTGATCTTCTGTAGCCCCTGATAGGCCAAATCCACACAAGTTCTTTAACATTTTCTTTACTAAGTACGTTTCTATGTAACAATGCAATAATATCAATAATTACTATATTTTATTTGCGTTCGTTTATCAATGACTAGCTGTTGCATATTTAAGAATATTTTTTTGCCAAACGTCCAAACCCTGCAGACATATTGCGTCGCAGACTTTTTTTAGATCATTTAATGAGGAGTCATTCTCTCATACAACAAACAAACCCTTCAGCTTCGTATATTAGTATAGATGTAAAGTTAGAAAAAATACAGCATACTTTCTAAGTAGAACTATTATATAAATAATAACTTAACGGTTTAAAACGATATATTAGTCGGGTTCCCTGACACGCTCTAAAATCAAATGCGAGTTAAAAATATTTTCAAATAAGTTTAATAATATATGGTTTTAAATTTTTAAATGTGTACTACTCGCGTAAATATAAACAGTTTTTAGTAGGCACTATTTTCAATGACCGCATTTAATAGGTTAAATTATGATCCTACCCAAAACCTACGTTCATAACTAAAAAAACGGACAGGATTGGAACGGATCCACGGCGTTCCGTGCTGTTGCTCTAACAATTAGTACCGAGTCCTACATAATGTCGATTTTCAAATTACCATATTCTTGGCCATGTAGTTCATTCCAAAATCATTGAAAGTTACTGTTTGTTCTATTTCGTTATGAAGAAACATGCGTAATAATAATTTGATGAAGGTAAAACAAATATTATCTAAAAAGGTGCGCTGTCGATGTATTTTGGCTTTGGATATTCGGAAAACCCCAGATTGAAACCGAAACGCGATTAAGCTTCACGACTTTCATTTGTGGACGGTGATCTGTGACCCGGCGGAATTTTCATATTCCCTAACACCCATTTTATATTGGCCGGGATCCAACCCACGACGATTATTAACTATACATTGCCACCATTAGACCAATGAGCGCGTCGAAATTTATACACGTGTGTTGACCAGACTTGTACCGTACCGTACCGAACCCGATTTTTTCCCCGGGTAATTATTGTAGTGACTGACCGGCTGGGCATTACTTAGCTGTAAATAAAATGGCGATTACAATTGATAATTAATTCGGCGCGTGCGCAAATGACAATTCGATTTCCTATCAGTACACTATCTGGCATACATTTGGAAACGTCCGATTGTCTATCTGTAGAATCCGATGCGTTCGTTTACCGCGACATTTGCGCTTCTCGCCCATTCGCCCGATTATAATGGCCAAGTCATGTTTTCTCTCGCCTCGTGACGTATCTTATCGCAGGTAAATACATTTTTTCGGAGTCATTCAGCTTGTAGATAAAAAAATGTTTATTTAGCATAAATTGGGATTATTTGCGCTGTTTTAAGTGTTTTAAAGGCTTAGATCGTTCAACATGCGATGTGACGTGCGAACAAACTTTAGTCGGCTTCACTCCCACCGCTGGGAAAAGCTACAAGAAGATAGTAGGTAGTTTTGGTGATGTGAGCCCAGAGCGTCTACAGGCTTAGAGATAAAATAAAAAGTTTATACCAATGAAAACATAACATCTCCGTGTTGTTTTAGGCATGTACACGATGCGCATGCTGGATGGTGCGACTGCGCATGTGCCTCAAAACCACCCACACATGCCCATGACCACAGGTAAGATAAGTAAAATATCATAAGATATGTGAAAAGCTTCGGACACAGTTGTATGTCCTTTTCACTGATCAATTTTATATAAGAGTAGACGAGACTTTGGTGTACTGTCCTACCGAAATTTTTAATGTTACGCCGCGATTTGAACCCACGACCCGCACAAAGAGATGCTCTTATGCTAGACCATAGCGTCAGTAAAAGACTACCTACTACTATAGTAGGATATTTAAGTTTTTCACTCAAGAAAATATCAAATAACTGTGACAATTAGAACGCTAAATATCGTAGCAGACTTATTTGAACAAATTTGTGACGATTGCTGTACGCATCCGTTATCGTATCGTAATTAAATGTTAGCAAATCTATTTCGTCTTTTAAACCGTTAAACGTGTTTCATTTAGTGTGTTCTACTCGTGCATTACCTATGGTCAGGAGTTATTAGTACTAGTAGTAATTATCAACAATTGTCATTACAGTATTAAAATTTGATATTTGGTTTAATATATATATGTTATATGTATTATAGAACGCGACTCTGCGTCCGACAGTGCAGTCTCGTCCATGGGATCGGAGCGGGTTCCGTCGCTCTCAGATGGGGAATGGTGCGACGGTAGTGATTCGGCGCAGGAGTACCACAGGTAAGCATTCTTGGGCACACACTATATATATCATACAGAAACCACTAACACTCGTGATAGTGACATTGATATATTAACACTTTAACGGTTTGAAACACAGAATTTATTGGTTAAACTTGTTTACATTCCATAATTGTGACCATGGCTGTAGTAAAGTCTTCGAAAGATCGGGCCGTAGTTGAATAATTTGTAAACAAGTTTAATTAATATATTTCGCGTTTTAAACTGCTATTTAAATGTGTACTACTTGCGTGAACTATATATAGACAGTATATCAAATTTTATCCAGCGCACCAATTTAGGTATTTGGATTTTAAATTAGTTTCGACTAAATTTCCAGGACTACTCCTACTTTTATAAATAAAAAAGTCGCCAGACTACTCTACAAGTAATTAAACAAAACCACGCGTTATCTATGTATTGAAACAGATTATCAATAATGATCAAGATTATCGCAAAACATTCATTTTCGTAAAGTCATTTTCACTTGTAGACTCAAAAGTGAAAGTCATTTTGGTGCAAAATTATACTTATCGGGGGATTATAAAATGTTATCTTGTTGTAATCTGTGAGTGTTTATAAACTTTGTTGTTTTCATTTTAACCTGCACGAGAGCTGTTCTATTTTCAAATTGGTTTGTTATTCCTACCCGCAATTTTGTTTGAAGTACACCTTTATTGTTTACGTTTTCCCGCGTCAACGGTCTGTATGAAGACTACTATTATGATGTAAATGTCACCACTTTGTTACCAGTATTTCTATCAGTCACTATATTGAGGCCATTGTTTACGTGACGTATTATGAATTAATTCCAATAAAAAAAAGGCAGGCATTCCTAAATAAAACACGAAACGGTTTTAAATATTATGTATGTACTTTAAAACAGGTGAAGATATTTGAAAACTTAATTATTTTTCACATGAAGGCACTATATAATTTAAAAATCGAAAATAAATTGAAAACATTTACTGACTCGGTAGCTCAATTGGTAGAGCAACAGCACGGAACGCTGACGACACTGGTAGTCCTGCCTGAGTCCAAAATTTTTCCAATTTATTTTCAATTTTTAAATTATGCAGGTATATAAAAAGTATCTTTGGCAAAATATTCGTTTAATTTTTAATGTCAATATTTTTCCTAAAGTGACATCTAATTCGTGTAATTGTCAAAATACATTAATGTAAGTATCTTTTGCAAATTCTTCATAAAATATGTCTTGTAATCGCTTTATTTTTAAAACACGAGCAACAAACGGCGTACAAAGTCCGTGTTTCGTATCTTAAGACCTACTTAACACGATGGCAAAAAAGCAGATCTTTATCTTGGTCACCAGACCCTTACGTCAGTTGCGAAAATGTTCGATTGTACATATCAGTATTATTGGATGTATTACTAAGTAGATAGCGCTATCTTATTGAGGAAAAAACAAAAATAAACTACTATATCCGAAAGTTCGAGTTGTTCGTCGCACCTTAATTCATAATAAAGAATATGGAATATACTACAGCGAGGTCTTGGGTTCCAATCTCACCTGTGTCGACCATCAAATCGAATTCCGATAGATCTTGACATAAATAAAACTTCGGGTTCAAACCCGCAACACTTACCATTACATCTATGCTATTAGACTAACCTCGAATCATTACAATAATAATGGGCGTGACTCAAAACTACACCAGAAAAAAGTATATTTGGTTGTAGTTTACCCTAGTGGACACAGGGAAGCAGATGGCGCTAGCGTGTTAGATTTTCCTTTACGAACACTTTCTATTCTTTTCCTTCTTCATATTAAGCTCTCCCCCCCCCCCCTACCACATCTGCTACAAAACATACGTACAATGTAATGTTAAAATATATTGTAGATAGGTTAACTTAAACATTTCACATTAAAACCGTTAAAAGTGTTTTATTTAAAAGTATCTCTGTGCTGTTCAACCAACTTTTTTTAGGTTAAGTTAGTTTTGTTTCGTTCTTAATTCAAACATTTATTCTCCTTTTTAGTTCCAAGTTTCGCCCGTATGATGGCGCTTATGCGAGGGAAAGGAACTCACTCGCACCGCAAAAGAAACATCATATGTTCGGAAAGAGATGCTTCCAGGTGAGTTGGTACACGAAGAAGTGAAATGAAAATAAATGACATGAGAATTACACTTTTTATACGTATTACGTCAAAGATAGATAGATATGTACCTAAAAATCAATGAAACAAATATAGATATGTTCGCCCCGTGCCTTTTGGATTTCTGTTCCATTATGTTTTAAAACGATCTGTTAAGTTTGTAGATTTAACTATTGGTGCGACGGATTGAAACTGAATTTAAATACTTTTGTGTAGGAACAACCACAGCTGGAGCCGCTGGTCCCAAGGCCGCCCGTCAAGTACGAATGCGAGCAGACTTACCACCACGACAGCATGCATATGCACAATGGTATGTTAAACTTTAAACTTTTTTAAACTGCATGCTCGCCTGTCCCTTGCATTATTTTTTAATGCAAAGGACAGGCGAGCAGTTTATTTCATGAAAGATTACCGCAGCCTTATAATATCTAAACGAGGTGCGCTGTCATCCTATTTCGGCTTTAGACATTCGGAAATCCACGGACTGAAATCGAAACGTAGATACATCATTATTCCATCTGTGGACGGTGGTTCATGACTCGAGCGGAATTTAGGAAAACCACCCATTGAATTTCTAGGTTTTTCAAAGTGAAACAGAAAATTATTACATTCTTTAGAAACATGGACCCGGTGGGAATCGAACTCGAATCGAACACTCATTGTTACCATTTAACTGGCCCCTCAAAATTAGTGCAATAAAAATTACTTATAATTGTCTTATATAGAATGTTCATTTGGACCCTACAAAATAGTGTATATAATTATTAAATTATATTTTCGTCCCCAGTTGAGTACAACTCCCGCCACCAGATAGCCGGGCCTCACGTGACCCCACTTCAGCCCGCTTTGGACCTGAACACAGCCCACTCCAGCCACGCTCTTTTGCAGGTACGATATATTTATCGGGATATCTTGTCTGATAACTGCGATTAACTTTATGATAGACAAGCACGTGGTTTACATAATGAAAGGTGGACCTCAGCCTTAAACATTTAAACAGGATGCGCGGTCAACCAATATTGGTTTTATAAAACCCACAGACTAAAACCGAAACGCGACCACACTTTGACGGCTTTTTCATATGTGGGTAGTTCTTGACATGGACGGAATTTCGTTATGCCTACTATCCATTTAATGTCCGAAGTCCAACGTCTGTCAGAAAAAGAAATCATTAGAAAGTTAATTATTAGCTGAGCAATGCAAAGATACCAAAATCAAAGTTAGTGCAGGTGTATAACTACCCCGAACTAAATGAAATAATTCATCTTCAGAGTAACACAACACCTGCACCGACGCATCGCTACCCGTTGCTCGGGGAGAGGGTGCGTCACAACCACACTTACAGCGCGCCTCTGCCGCCCCCGGACCACCGGCAACCGGTTAGAGACAAAAGAGGTAACTTTTTCATCAATTAGTTAAAGTTTATTCACAATAAATCGTATGTTCTTTTTCGATGTTAATTTTTTAAATACGTCTTTAATGAATTTGTTTGTCTGTTTGCAGTGCGGCGTCTGACAGATGGTAGTAGTTCTGATGGGTCACCGGGACATTTGAGTCGAGACGAGAAAAGGGCAAAGGCACTGGGTAAGTACAGACAGACAAACAAACACATTTTCTATTTTTTAGATTAATATTTAACGCTAGAGCTTTAAAGACAAATAGATTAACTCTGTTAAGTTTTTGTTTCCAAATTCTTGACTTAAATTAGTATTGGTATAAAAAAACCCCTGTTAATTAAACTTCACTGTCTGTCTGTTACCGCTGTATTTTAAGGACCGACTGGCGATAGCTAGAGTTGTAATTATCACAAATCGCATTGAGTGGGGGATCCTGAACACAAAATGTCATTTTTACATATAGCTACTTAAATTATGCTACTAAGCCCTTATTGCGCTAGTCCGACTCGCACTTCACCGTTTTATTTTTAATATAAATGTTTGTGAACCAGGCATCCCGCTGGAGGTGTCGGACATAATAAACCTGCCGATGGACGAGTTCAACGAGCGCCTCTCGAAGCACGACCTCAGCGAGGCCCAACTCTCGCTCATCAGAGACATCCGGCGCAGGGGCAAGAACAAGGTGATTAATCTTTTTCGTTGCTCGGTTGGGGCGTGAAGAAGAAACACTCATACGAATAAATAAGAGTACATTGCTAACAAGTGTTTTCACTGGAAAACATTTTTTTAATCGTTGTTAATTGTTGATACAGTAAATGTACATCAAAATATAAATTATTTCTTTTGTTTCCAACCGAAAAAGAAAAACAAAATACTATATAATAGTAAGTATAGTTTACGCGAGTACACATTTAAATAAAACATTATTAAACTCGAAATATTAACTAATATATTTTGCGTTTTGTACCGTTACATTCAATATAGTAGTTCCGGTTACATATTTATGAATTCTTCCACCAGGTGGCAGCACAGAACTGCCGGAAACGGAAGCTGGACCAGATCACGTCGCTCGCGGACGAAGTGCGTACAGTGCGCGACCGCAAGATCCACACGCAACGTGACCACTCCGCGTTGCTCGCCGAACGACAACGCCTCAAGGAGAGGTTCGCGGCGCTCTACAGGCACGTGTTCCAGGTGAGATAGATATAGCAATATTTTATTTAAAACTACCCGCACAGTGGGTTTTTAATAATTGTAGGTTTAAGTAGCTATATGTTCTTTAAACCGAAAGATAACTGTGAACCCATAGTTCCACCAGGCCCAGCATTGTGCTAAGCGCGAGAGGCCCCAGGTCGAATCCCGGGGAAACAATATTTTTTTTCAGTCGGGCAGGGCACAGAATTGTGAATTATTGCCTATAAAATAACCGAACCGTGAAACGGACACAAAAACGTGTTCACCTCTATGAGCCAAGGGGGGAACGGGATTTATTTAAGAACCAATAGAAATTTTATATAATTACTTGCAATGAAAGAAATTCGATTTTTTTAGTAATATTCTTAATTTTTAAAGCGTTGGCACTGTGACAAGGTCAATAAAATCAAACTATGTATCTTTGATACACTGTCTTTTAACAAACAGGTAATAAATGGGTACCTATTTTCATTGCATTTCCAAACTGGTGGAGGGAAGTCAAAAAACTTAACATTGAGTTGTAAAAGTCTTATCAATGTTGGTATGTCCGCAGAACTTGAGAGATGCAGAAGGCAGACCGCTATCGTCAGCTCAATACTCTTTGCAGCAGGCTGCAGATGGAAACGTTGTTCTGGTGCCCAAAATGAACCCACATCAAGGTGATTAAAAATAGTAGCCCAAATAGTTTAACTTAGCAACACTTTTTTGTATATCATATTCTTATAATAAGAAGAATATTTAATTTAGCTTATTTTTTTACAGACCACAACATAAACAGGCCGGAAGACGATATGGACAGAAAAAAAAGCTACGAGTGACACTTCCTCTCGCCGTGGTAGCGTCAGCAAAATATGAAACAATATTCTAATTGAATACCTCTGTGCGTTGGATAAGTTGTCATTTTGAATCGATAAAAGTTCCGATATCTATGTACTTAACAAGGTCCTATAGATAATAAATAGTTTTGTAAAGTGACATATTTCCAATTGACAGCTGTCGCTGTCAAGTTTCTGTCAAATGTGGCATTTGTTTCGATGTTATTTAATTTCGCTGAAAAAGTATGTTTAATTGTTATTTACGTGTTTATTTAACACGTAGGGAGTTTTTCCACTGTTGTAAATCAATTTAAGGAGGGAAAGTCATTTTTATTTAGACTATTCTGTAAGTCATAACTGAATATTGTGTCTAATAATGTTAATTCTTTCTTGTCAATTGTCACATTTTGCAGTTTACAGTTGTCATTTCGCGTTTTATATTTTTTATAAAATGACAAATACCTGATAATAAGCAATAACTGTACAGAATGCCTTAAAGTCTTTGTAAGATTTACCAGTTTTTCATGTATAGAGGTAATTTTGAAACAATTTATAACATAGCGCTGTCCTCCTCTAACACACACAATTCTCCAAGTTAGAAGGGGACAGTAATCGATTTATGCAGATGTTGGGAGGGAGATTTTCAGCGCATTTTAATACGAATAATGTGATTTAACATACTTATAGTTTAAATTAACCAAAATTTAATACCTTGAATCGCGTGGCAAATTCTCACATCCAGAACATTCTTTGCAAGAAAGTTTGTGTGTAAGCAAAATCCATCTTTGTTCTGGTTAATTTCCCGCCTTTTCGGTGTATTTGAAGCAACAATCGCTTTAATGTAAAAATAACATTGATGTGATAGATAAAGCTATTCCATTTTCGATTAGGTTCTGTTTAGTTGAACAGTGTTGCCAGTGTAAAAAGCGATTCGATTTAGCAAGAAAGAAGATTTAGGAAGCTAAATTTTTAAAAATTGGTCGCGTTGCAATATTTTTTTAACTGTAATATATTTGTTCTTTAGGCGTTTTATTTATGTATAATATTAGATTAGGATAATTTGTTAAAAAACTGTTGTATGTAACATATTTTGTCCGGTCGTCTAATTCACAAGTACAAATAACTTCTAAATGGACATTATAAAACACAAAAAAAACAACAAAAAAAATCCTTTTTTTTCTAATAATGTCCAATTTAGAAAACAAAATTTGAAAGATCAGCCCTTTTTGAAAACCCATCTGGTCTTTTAGATTATAAGAAATTTATTAAGCCATAGCATTGTGTCACTTGTGTCGGCAAAAATACGTTTTTTAATGACAACACTTTCGTGTGTCTATACAGATTTAGTGTTGCTAGTTAAAACTTTAAAAACGCCACACCGAAGGTGTTGTCTTGAAAAAAAATATTTAATCTATGGTGCATATTTTAATAAGCTAGATCGCTTTGCAAGGATGAAAATATATGTAATTTAAGTAAATTTAGGCGACGGGTAACGCATTTTAATTAAGTTTTTTATTAAAGGCTTAGCGTGATAATGGACTTTTATTTATGAAATATTGTGCGCTGTCGACCCATTTCGGTTTTGGACATTCGGACTATTAATTATGTAGTATATTGTTCTTTTATAATTTATACCAATATTAACATAAATTCATGGAAAATTATTTCTTAACAATTTCAAAATTCTACAGTGTAACCCTTCTTTTTATTAGTTAAGACACCAAACGAGACTGCCAAGAGAGATCACAACATATCTCCCCCCCCCCCCCCCCCCACTTTCATGTTAGTTACATTTTGATCTTAATATTATGCTTCCAATCATCTTGCACAATGCTAGGTACGAAATCGTTAGCCATATTTTCCTAAAAGATGTGTAATAATTTATTTTGATAATAAAATTACATGGAATACATTGGAATACAATTTCATAATACTAAATGGTGTTTCAAATAATTGCATTCGTAGACATATTTCATATTAATAGTATTACATAAAAATAATATAAAATCCTTATAAACTAGTGCCTTATCTAACTTAATATGACTCTGATAGACTTTTTGCTCAACACGAATGAGTGTTTTGTTTTGGGAATAGAATATACAGGATGTTGCCAGACGTATCACATTTCAATAGAATTTAGCTAGGCACGTTCTGGGCATATTTGAAAAATTTCATTTAAATGGGCGCACTTACACTTAGCGTAAAAATTCTCCTTCAAAAAAGAAAAACATCTGCTTATAGAACGAAGGGCAACCATGGATAACTGAGAAGGACATGTCGTGATTTTCAAACATAAGTGTGATAGAATTCAACTTGCAAAATCTATTTCAAGAAATGCGATGAAAATTAATTTTATCTCTGGCAGCACCTGTATTTAAGAATACTAATCGATCTTTACACGAGAGCCTATTTAACGAACAGATGTTTCCCAGCTTCATGCTCCGATCCTATTATGTTACCTTTTTTGAAATATTTATAAATCACTCTCGTTGAATTTTAGCCCCTGGGCCAACAATGGGCATCAAAAATCGTTGTTCTTTTACTAACAAAAATTTCATTTCGCTTGGTCATCGATTACAATTAAAACATGTATATTTCCTATTGCAAGAATTCATCAAATACTTCAGTGTAAATTTATCTACGACATTTTTATGACGGAAGTCTATCATCATCACTCCACCTAATCATCCACGTACTATAAATTAATGGAATATAGATATCTAACTAATTAGATCATATGTGTTCGTGTTTACGGGTGGGTATCGCTTAGTTATGAATCTACAATATTGCTAGAACAAATAGTATTCTTATAATAATAAGCTACCCTTACCCAGTTACCTTCAGGTCCACGCTATGTTAGTTCAAGCCGAGACCAATACACGTGTGTCCCCCCCCCCAGCATTTCGACAATATTGGTCCAGCATTCAAAGATATTTGTCAAATGTTTCAATATATGGTCTGGTTGATGTTTATAAGTTAAAAAAATGTACGACGGTTTATACTTGTTCATATGTGTAGATAGTCTTTAGTTGTTCGTAGTCTACACGGTGTATGGTCTTCAGTTAATGGTGTGGTGTGAGGTGGATGGTGGTGGGAAGCAGCGCACATGTTCCACACCAGCTCGGTCTTCATCTGCCGCCGCCAGATGGCGAGCTAGGACGCTGAATATCTGCGAGTTCAGCACTTGGAAACGACGGATACGATCCACCATGCGTTTTAACGGCTGGGGAGAGACGTTTTAAAGTTAAATATAACGGGTATAGTTAATATATATTATAGGATGCTTTCCGATCTAATGTAGTGACGAGAACGTTCGTAAATACTGGCAATAGTTTACGCGAGCTGATTAAATTAAACTTTAACGGTTTAAAACGCGAAACATATTAGGTATACTTATTTACACATTATAACAACCACGGCCTGATTTCGGATCGGATGCTTTGCAGCAGCCATGGAGACGACATAATTTATAAATAAGTTTAAAAACTATATTTCGCGTTATACTTTCAATACTTACTATTCCCTTGACCAGTTCGTCTTTTCCGTCTACCCTCTGCACTCTGAGGATGTGGTAGCAGAAGTCCAAAGCCTCGAAGCGCCTCTGTTGCCCTAGCAGAGCTATTATAGTGCACCCGGCCCAGTGGAGGCCTTCGCCGAAGAGCTCTCTGCAAAATTTATCATTTATTTTAAAGACAGGTACTAGTTGAAATTATCTAAACCAAACAAATATTATTTTTTATGGATAGCGCTGAAGCTGATATTCGAAACCTGTAGCGAATTCTGGAACTTAGCCATAGAGTTAAGGCACAAAGGCTTTTAAACTTTTCAGAACAGAGTTTAGCGTCACGAATATGAGAAGAAAAACTTACTCAACAGTGAACTGAGTTTCGCCAACCGGGATACAATATAGGAACTGCAGAGCCGACCAGAGTCTGTAAAAGATAGGAAAACTTATGTATAATAAACTCAAACTCAAACAATTTATTTCACAAGATATAAATAACTTTAATATTAGCTTGACTACATTATAAAAAGAGGAAGAAAAGAAGTAACTTGGAAGAGTGCTTGTGAAATGGGGGAAAGCACTCGACAACTCTTCTTATATAGAATTTCGTTATTCCTACAACCGTATAAAATCCAGATTTCCAGCCAAAGTACAACGTATTTTAGAATAATTAAAATTAATAAGACAAATGTTGGACCCGGTGGGAATGGATCCCGTTAAAATCAATTTCAGTTCATAGCATTTTCTTCCTAATACCCCCTCCATTTCTCACCTATGAAACTCGCTAGTGTCGTCAGTGTGTAATGGGGCATGGTGGGGCGACGGCGGGGCGGGCCACTGCGGAGCAGTGAGACTTGCCCGCAAACGCCGCAGCACAACCGAGAACAGCGATAGGCCGCAACACAAGCGTTCGCGAGTAAGAAGGTCGCCCTCGCGGGAGAGTTGGCTTTGCTGGAATTTTATGTAAAAAAATAAGTTTTTAAATAAATCGAAATATAGTTGCTTTACGGTTTGTTTTTTTTATTACGTTACTAACTTAACAACAAGCTTACGAGGAGAAGTAGATAATGATTTATTTAACTACTGAATTTAAATATTAAAATCAGTCACACCGAAACGAGTTAATAAGAAATAAAAATTTATTTCCTCAAAAAAATTGGATGTCCTTGTTCTTTGTAAGAGCTTGGGAGAGAGACAAACGCATTATTAATAATATTCGGTGAAAGTGAACTATAGCTGTCTAAGTGAAAAATAACCAAATAAGGAATACCTATATCTAGCCGTAAAATCTATGAAAATCAATACAGCTGTCAACTCTAATGGTTAGTTTTCAAACATTCAACATTGTAATTTCAATCTTCAAAATTTTTCCTAAGCTGCAAAGCATAAGACATTGAACCTTAATACTCAAGTGTTAAGGTTGAAATTACAATTAGCGAGAGGTGTATGTATCAATAAGTTGGAAAAATTCAACGATGACATGTGTACTGTACAGTACTTTGTAGGACTTGGCTTTGTCGTATTTTTTTTTAAATTTAAAATCGATTTTTAATTTATATAGTGGCATCTAAGTCAAATACCTCACCTTGGCTGTGCCGTACTTTTCAACGTTCTGCACAATCTGCAACGCGGAGTATTTAGCTTCGAGACGCTTCTGTTTTGTCTCCGGTTTTTCGCCCTCTGTAACAATAAAGCCCGAATGTGATTCACAAACAAGTAAGTAAAATATAATGATCTATTTCACAGAGTAGGCACACTCTACTGCAGGGTCGAATCCCGCCGCGGAACGATTTTTAATTTTACTCAACTTCTTTGTTTCTTCTACGATCACGTTATTAGTAAAGTATTATTTTAAGCAACCTCAAATTTAGTTCTATTAAGTCTTAATTTAACTAAAAATGAGATAAAAAATAATCATATAACATGTATGTTTACCTGCTGTGTATGGTCTGGGAAGGATATTCTGGAATGGCGCAGCGTGGAGTAAATCAGTCACTTCTTCTTGGCTTAGCGCCTGTGAATATAAACTTATTAAGTTTTATGTCCAAAATTAAACACTAACATATTGAAAATGTAAATTATTTGATTAATTTGAACGGTGTTATAGGTTTTCAATTGTTCGCTTATTAAAAACATACTGACAAATCCAAAATTCTTTATCCAATTTTCCATATTTCCAGTATTATATCACGTTTTGGTCCTTTGAGCCAGATATAAACTGTCAAGAGCTTTTTTCATTTAATACTTATGTACTTAAACTCACCTGTTCAATGAGCATACAGAAGAGTATAATGTTCCCCAATTCGCGAAAAGCGTGGAAAAGTTCCGTCCGCGCGTCCGGGTATTGGACTATGTCTGTTAGCTGGGCGTGGTAGTAACCTAGAACACCTGGTTGTGAAAAATTAGCTCTCTTTAGGATAAACATCAAACCGACCTGAACACTTTTTCGCAGAATTTAGCAGAATTAATTTCTAGTGAATTTTAGGACATTCTTGTATTAAACTTGTAACAAAACTTGATGATGAAAGGAGTAGCCGCGAGTTTCTTGCCTTATTCTTTCATTGGCAGGGTAGTTGTATTTTTTTAGAAATAAATGTGACTTTTAACATTTAACTGCCGAGGTGCGCCTACATGAATGCAATTTAATTTGTTCGATAAAAACTCACCGTTAGATCCATAGTCGTACCTAGGCAGTTTGCAATGCCTAGGCATAGCTGCAGCCAACGCTCGCGTGAATTGCGCAAGAGTGCCATGCAGTAGGCCTCGAGCCACGCCCAACAACTCCGAGACCACGACGGCCACGCCCTGGTAACCAAGGAGACGGACCAGAGCGTGCAAATGTTGAGCGCCGACGAAACCTGGGATTTTATAAAGACCGACCATTGAAATTCTAGAGCAAAAGAGAGAGATATAAATATTATTATCATCGTTATTAACATAACTTATCCATGACACTACACCGAAGCATATACAGATTTTTGAATGTATTTTAAAAATATTCAGACAAGATTCATAAAACTCATAAAACACAAGAGTATTCTGCGGTTTGTCGAATTGAAAATAACGATGTCGCTGTAATTATCTCTATCGCTGTAGTTGCAATACAGCTGCCATATTGGGTATATCCCTCCCATTTTTTTTGACTTTATGCTTAATTATTGTAATTTTTATCCCAGACTATTAATTTATACTAAGTAAAGCGTGTGAGCGTTAAGCAACATCTATAGAATGTAAGAATAATTTCTCACTACAAAGCTGTACTGGCGGCGAGTTTCTTGCCAGTTCTTCTCGTCCGTTTTACGCCATTGATTTGAGAACTGGTAGTGAGTGTAAATTTAGAGTCATTACTCTTTAACTGATGTCACGTTTATAAGTTTGCATTATTACCATTGTATTGTGCATATTGAGCTGAATAAGCCAAGCTGAGCTGCTTCGACCCCCACAGCATCGCGTGTCCGTACTGTTGAGGTTTCTCCCTTTGTACGGCCGGAGCGAACTGTATACCACGGCATTTGACGAACCTGCAATAAAATTCGTTACTTACTGTCTATTCACCAACATCAACGAAAATGTTGTCTCTTTCCCACAATCTCCTATATTGAACAAGGACAGTATTCAATTATAAAATATTAAGGCATAATGGATGGTCGTGTCAAATTATTTGATAGCGTGCTCTTGTCTGTAATAGAAGCTAGTGGACGGACTTAAAAATGTGTCTGCTCCAATGCTAACTATGGTTTTTTTACAATATAGGAGGACAGACAAGCGTGGCGCTCACTTTGGTAGGTTAATACTCCCAGCAATATAACTAATGAGCAAGATACGCTGTCGGCCTATTTTGGCTTTGGATATTCGAAAATTCATAGACTACAAGTGGAACGTAATTAAACTTGACGGTTTTTTCATATGTGGTTCGTGTTCCGGACAGATTTTCGATATTCCATCCACCCATTCAATATCCAGATTTCCAGATAAAGTACAACATGTTCCAGTAAATTTAGAATTTTGTTGATACAGCATACATAACTAACATTACACTTCACACACAAACTTATTCCGTGCGTTTACCTATCAGTAGCGGCATTGTAGCAGTAGTTTGGCAGGAAATCGTAGTTGAGTTCCCAAAAGACGTGGAGGGTAATGCGGCCGTAGGGGGCGAGCACCCCGTGGTCCGATTCGCGAAGAATCGCTTCAAACTCGTCCAACGTTAGGTAGCGGCTTAATAGCTTGTGGCAGAGGCGGTTCACTGCGATCAGGCCTTCCAGCTCCTGAAACCAGGAAAAATATTTAAATATGCATTGTGGATTATCCTGTTGTCTACTTTTGGTATTTAGGCATAGTTAGGGGTAAATTGTATAAAGAACTATCAATAATGTGTGTGTGTATGCTATATATATGAGTTTGAATGTGCTAATATTAGTAAGTACTGGTTCGAATTGAAAGCTTTAGGCTATATAACACGACGTTGCGGCCAATTGTACCGAACAGAAGAAAATGTGGAATAAACGGGGAAAATTATTCATCTATAAGAGTTTCCGTTGCGTGTCTTCTTTTAAGATTTACTCGCGAAACCGACGGACTTCAAACGATGTCGTGGGTTATAGCTATAATTTATAAAGATGAGGAGGAGGTTTGCAAAGAAAATTATGATGTCCAAACAACTATCCTACGCCACAAAGTGGTGAGCACAGACAGTTTATTGATATTAACACTACACTTTCATCCTTACAGCTACTAATATAATGAAAAATGACTAAGAACTAATGAAAGATACAAGTAACAATTATAATATTTTACAACTTTGAAATTAACCATAATCTTACGAACTCAGATAGCAACAAAACAGACCAGTTTTGATTGTCACCTCGTTCAAAATAGTTCTCATCACTATTGCATACTTTAAGATATTCGTAAGCGTGTGCGCACTACTAGCAGTAATGCATCTTACACGTTTTTTACACTCCTTTACGAGTTTTCTATGAGGTATTATGTTCTAAGGTAAGTCAAAAATGTTTTTAAATTATTAATAAAAAAAAGTATTTTTGTTGAAATTATAACAGTGTTTGCCCCTCCATGATACTTACAACAACCCCGGTGATGTCACCAGGCTTCGAACTTAGCTACGGCCGCATCCAACGCGCGGTGCATATCCGCGTTTATCCTCTGTGCAACCTGAAATAACACAATTATATGCTAGAGATGCCGATGTAATGAAATTACTAAACATCGTAATTGCTTTAAATAGTGATAAGTTAAAAAAAAAAAATTATATTGTATTATTATTTATTGTATTAAACTCCTTTTTATAGAGAAAGAAGCACTTAAACGACGGCGAAATATCCCAGCAACGACAGATGCAGTTCGAGATAATTCGGCTTATCACCCACATTATATTCGAGATTTCCAGACGAAGTCCTTTGAATCAAATTCACGACCCGTTTATTATCAGCCCCAATCTAAATAAATAATTTATTTTTTCTATAACGAGACCTTTGGGCTTTGCTATTGCTGTTAACCAACGTACTCTTCTCTAGTAAGTCTAAAACCCAATCATAATTTACTGGGGCCAACATTTAAATGAAGACGAACAACTACCAGAAAACTGAATATACATTTTCTCTGCGATTTACAAATACCTAATAATTTTAGCGTCCTTTACAATATAAACTAGCAATGCTAAAAACACTAACCAGAGCGCACAGGTCCACATGTCGCCCCAAGAGAGCGACGTGCCTCTGTCGTAAGAGAGACGCGTACCTCCCCGCCCCGCAGCCCGTGCTCGCCCCTCGGGCCGCACACTCCGCCCTGTAGCGCTTGTCCAACAGCATACTGCAATGAAATAAAAAATATAGTCTCGTTGGTGTAATTTGCAGTTCAGTTGGTGCAGTCAACGGGTCGTGGGTCCGATTCCCACCGGGTCCAAAAGTTTTCTAATCAATGTCTAATTTTTCTGAAACATCTTGGACTTCGTCTGGAAATCTGGTTATTAAATGTGTGATGGAAAAATCGTAGTTACATCTAGGTTACTAAGAAATGTCCACAGCTGGAAAAGGCGTAAAGGTTAATCCACGTTTGGGTTTCAATCTGTGGATTGCCGAATATCCAAAGCCAAAATAGGTTACAACGCGATAGCTGGTGTATTACACCATATACCAAGTGACCCCATTCTTGTTAGTTCTCCGCTATCATAAAAAAATGCGTTAATAGAGCGTTGTCTCTTTCCCGCAATCTCTTACAAATGACAGAGACACAAATTATTCTAAAACACATTTGCCCTTTGCTTCACCTGGGATTCGAGCTTAGGCCCTCCTGCTCTAATTGATTTCAACTGCAGAGTTGGTTCAATTATTTTTTATTGTACATAAATAAACTTTCTTTTTTTTTTTTTTTTTTCCCCCCATTGCAGTAAATATAAATTAACTAGCTGTGTCAGCGACGTTTTCTGCGCATAGAATGACTGCCTGTAATTTCGGGCATCGATATTTGTTCTTGAAAAACCTCCTTTTTATCTTTATAAATTTAAGCTATTACCCATGACGTCGGACGTGTCCTGTCATTGTTTCAAATTAATCTTAGAAGATAGACATATACTGTGATGGACATTTTTTTAAGACCATTTAATGAGGAGTCATTAATTCCTACATATTTGTTGGGTATTTGAACCCTTTTTGCATAGTAGAAGGTTAGCGACTTCATCCGCATTTAATGCTTATTTTGGACTTCCAAATTCGTTTTTGCAAACCCCATCATATTTATAACTATAGCTGTTACCCACGACGTCGGTTGCGTGCCTTCCCGTCGTTCTTGTAACTGAATCTCAAAAGAGAGACATATAGTGTCAAGGGCTTTTTTAAATCATTTAAAGAGGAATCATTCTTTAGTACATATTTTTTTGGTATCTTGTACCGTTTTTGCAGCGTACGCCTCGAAAACCCATAATGATGAATAATTTTCCCATTCCGCGCTGTATCTTCGCTTGTACTAATCACAGGGAAGTGTTATACGTTCCTCGATAAATGCTCTAACCGACCCAATTTTTTTTTTTTAATTTCTTCAGCTTCATATATCACTATATATGTGGTGTTAAAGTAAGCTCATGTTAAAACTCACCTCGATGCCAACTGCTTGTAATGCGCATAGACCAGCTCAGATAGCTTATAAACGAATTGATCGAAGCAAAGATTGACTTCCGCCTCCACTTCGTCGTACAAGAACTGTTTCCGGAACACGGTTAGCGCGTACTGAGCCGAGTCGTTGTATAGATCTAGCGGGTACAGGACGTATCTGAAAGCAATGCAAATAATATCAGTACGACATACTCGTTGGTCCAATAATAGTAATGTATATATATAATCAATGGATCGTAGATGTGATGTACGCGAATAGTACACATTTAAATAGAATACTTACTAACGGTGCATAAAGTTAAATATTGTAGTTAAACTTATTTTAAAATTATTTCAACTATGGCCCGACGTTACGGATACACTTATATTTCGTGTTTAAAACCGTTAAGTTTATTTACATATCTCTAATAATTTTATAATATTTCTGAAACATATATAATAAGCCGTGAAGCTTTACCACCCGTGTAATTTTAAAATTCAAGTTCCGATAAACCCCCTTTTCCACTTACTCCATCATAGCTGGCTCCTTACTCCTCAGAATGTGATCCGTTAATATCCAGGGCATGGACATTTCGATGGGGAATTGGATTCTCTTCTCCATGGTGATGAGGTCGTTGCATTCCTCGTTGTGCTGGTGGCGGACTGTGCATTTCTGCAAAAGTGTCATTGGTATATATAGACTGTGCATTGTTTTTTTTAGGAAATTTTAATGTCATTAGTATAGAGTGTGAGTTGATTAAATTAGGTATAATTTACATAAAATGATTTAATAATTTTTTATCTTTGGATATTTTTAACTAAAACCGAAACTTGATTAAGACAACTTTAAAATATCTCACATTGACTTTTCTCCCCATTGTCATCTCAAGGTAGAACTCCCTGTACCACAACTGCGACAGATCGCAGCACTTTTGCAGCGAATCTGAAATATTAAAAGACGACTACACATTTACACACGTCATAAATTGATCAGAATTTATGTCATTAGGGTTTTTGTGTTCTGATATTCGGAGGAAATTATCAGGACTGTACGTAGCTCTATAGATAGAGCACGGAACGCTGTAGGGTTCGAGTACTGTTCGTGCAATATATAAAACTGTTTTTTTTAATGCTTAATGTTGACTTTTATATATTTTATTATATATAAATTAATTTTTATTATATATTTACATTTTCTTTGAGTATGACGTCTAGATAATATTTATTGTTATCTTTTATTGATGATCATTATCATGATCAGACGGCCTAAAACGATTCTTAGAATATGAAATAAATTATAAACCGAACCAGCCAAATTAAGCATGTAAGTCCAATAGAAGCTCTGCCTGTGGAATGTTTCGATCTGCGCAAGAGTCGTCGCGTCTAGGTCCTTGCGCAGAGTTCGCCGTCCACCAGACTTGTCCGAGATCAGAGCTTCCAACTGCGTGCGGACCATGTACAACTGGGTCGTGGACGGACCTGGAGGGAAGACCTTGTATTATGTAAAAAAGTTTCAAAAGTTTGAGATATCGAAAGATCATTAATCTGATTCCGTTTTATGTCGAAATCGGTATTATGATGATTTCTTGATGATGATAGCAAAAAAACCATTTTGGCATTATAACACGTGTAGTTGATGTATTCTTTAACTAAATAACTTTATTATACAGAGTTCACTCACCAACATTCCGCCTCGGTACTTTGATAGTGAAACTGGCTTCGCCGTCCTTCTTTCCCCGCAGCGCGGGGTCCTGCTGAGGCTCGCAGCCACGGGCCCAATCGCCACACGTCTCGCGAACAGATACAATGATACTGAAATCAGTGTACTTTTAATTAAGGACATCTAAGCTTTAAAAAGTACCAGAACAATGAGCAGAAATAAATATTTAGGTTCAAATGAAGGGGCACATTTCTGTGTCCGATCCACTGAATAATTTCATTACAGACGAGTAAATGACAAATCCACAAGACCACGTTGTGAGCTGACTAGAACCGCCTATGTTTAACGCGATGATAGGCAACATGTTCAGCCATTCAGCAAACGGTGAGGTAAAATTGAAACTCATCTTAATATTATATATAATGTTGAAAAACATACCTATTAAAAAAAAAAAATACTTTTATTCTTTTTTAAAATTTTAAAAATTACTTAGATCCCTCAAAAATGTTTTGTTTGTCAGTCCGTTTCGTCGTAATTCTGCAGAGTGTTCGAAAGAGCAATATAAATGAGAAGAACTCCCAAGAAACCACAAGCTTTTTTTAACTTGTCTTATAAACTACATTGTGAATTTATTAATCTAGGGAGCAATTCATTACTGGCAGGCGGTCTTGTCATTAAAGAAATCGTTCAAACACGACATTTTGAAAAGATCTAAATTGGATTACTTTTTAAATTTTAAATTAGTAATACTTACAAATTAAAGACATTAAATGTTAAATTAATAATGTTAAGTTAAGTTTTGGACGCTTTGGAGCAGCTGTGGTCAATTATAATAAGTAAACTAATTTATTTCAAACTCAAACAAAAACGTGTTTTTTCTGACATAGCAATGCGTCAAAAAAAAACTTTTTTATAGTTTAAATAAAACACTTTAACGGTTTAAAACGCGATATATTAGTTAAACTTATTTAAAAATGATTTTCAAATAAGTTTAACTAATATATCGCGTTTTAAACCGCTAAAGTGTTTTATTTAAATATGTACTACTCGCGTAAACTATAGACAGTATTTATTCTTTCTAGTTATCACATCGACGAGTTATAATTGGAATGAAATGACATATACCTGCGTATAAGATCCTTCTTATTCTTGATCGCCTTCCTCAGCGGCTCCCGCAGCACCAGCTGCACAAAATCCTGCAGCTCGGCGTAGATGGCCCGCCGTGCTGCGTCCGCGAAGACCGTCTCCATCCGCGACATCAGCACCTGGAGGCCTTTTATCATCGCTATCACTTCTATCATCGCGAACTTCTCTTCCGATGTGTAGTTGTAGCGGGTGGCCTGAAAGAGATGATAAATAGAGTATAAAAGATGGTTATTGATATTGTTTATCGTTGAATGTGTAATTTACGCGTGTAAAGGATATTTTAATTTACAAAATGAATCAATTAAAACGTGTGTCGCGTTACTAGGGGAGCATTTAATTAAGCACAAAATGTCCTGAGTTCGTATCCCTAAGAAATGGTAGCAGTGAAGGCCTAATAAGCCCCGGGTCGTGGGTCCAACAGACTTGCGTTAGTTACTAGACTAGACTCTCACTTGCGTTAGCAGGGACTCGGAAGGAGCCACAGAATATAATTTTTGGGACAGTCTCATCGTAGCTGAGTGGCTTCCTCTTCAGAGGACACTATATTTGCGTATTTAATATGTTTTGTTTCTAAATAAACGTACTTCTTTTCTATTCACATGAGCGAGATGGCACGACACCGTCTGATATTAAAATTGTCTCTTTCTAAGCGGATTAGTCACGAGGTTATATCATCAGCTATTTTCCGTAATAATAATAAACACAGGTATTACTTACTCTCTCATATTCCTCTGCGTCCGGTGGGCATCTGGAATTGGTAGCGTGGTCCGTGGGGTGGAGGAGCTTCCACGAGCACAACTCCGTCAATACCGAGCACCAGGACGAGAGGAGCTGCAGACCGCGCAGGCACAGTTCTGTGACCGCTCTGTTCTCGTTATCGGAGCCGGCTTCTTTGAATGTCGTTGTTACCTGAGAGAGTTAAAAAGTGTTTGTTTACTTGGAAGATAAGGAGAGGGGGGGACATTGTATTACTTGCGTTTTAACCAGGCAGGTTCAATAAGCAGATAGTAAAGATAATAGAGAAGATAGTAACGTTTAAATACAACACTTTAACGGTTTAAAACGCGATATATATTAAAGTGTATAGTTACTTTTTTATTTAAAAAAAGATAGGTCAATTTTGAGTCTCACAAAAGTTTAATCGACGACATTCAAAACAGACATAATAGTATGTCTAAGTTGTAATTCAAAATTTAAGGGAAATAGCATAAAGAACTAGGAACTAAGAACAGCACATAGTTTTGCAAGATTGACTTTTTCACTTTCACTTGTGTGTGGCACCGCTGTCCGCACTCATAGGACTTACTGAAAATCAGTTTCAGGTCAACAAAGGACCTGATATAACCCGAGTACGATCTTATTCTACCAACTGGCTGCACACAAAATTATTTTATGCTGCAAAAATTAAATTATATAAGGCTTAAATGTTTTTGTGTGGCTTATGGTAGTAAATTAATTTATCCTAGTACTCTATTATTCTTTATTTGACTTTGTCCCAATCTTGGGATTACACAATCTCACCTCGTTGCTGTATCTCGCCAATTCAGAGATGTAGTTCTGATGTTCCTCCCGAATTTGCGGTAAGTGGACCATCAGATCGGCTTGGGGCGACAGCGGGTTGACGTTGGAGGAAAGCGGCCATCTGTAACATACATTCACAACTTGAGTGGCCGGAAACGAACGAACGGTTGTTAGTTGTTCATATAATTCTTAAAAAAGCGATTTTCACATAGTTTCGTCTAGTAGTTTGACGCTCTACTATCAAAATATAACGTGACGAATGCTCATGAATACGTATATTTTGATAGCCCAGTAAGAAATTAAATAAATAATATTAATGTCTCTATTTCTTATTCTTTAAATAGTTACAAAATGTATATAGCTACTTAGCGCTATAAAGTAACTACTGGGTGGCTTTCATTTAATGTTCTAACTTGTTTTGACTACCTAATGACTACTAACAACTACTGAAACGTGGGAACACTCACTTGCTTGGATCGTAATGCTTAGATCTCTTGATGTAGTTAAACGGGGCTATCTGCATATCTCCAAATAGGGGTACGACTTCCAAATTCTGTAAAAAAAAGTAATTGAAAATCAAAACAATAAATAAAAACTTTAACGGTTTAAAACGATATATTTTAAACTTATTTGAAATGATTTTTTAACTGCCAGTTTCGGATGCTTTTCAGCAGCGTGGAACGGGAGATTATCGCGTTTTAAACCGTTAAAGTGTTTTATTTAAATGTGTACTACTCCGTGAAAAGACAGTATTTAATCAATCAACAAATCAACTACGCGTTGAGAATTAAATTTGCTTCATAATTGTGCTTCAAAATATTCAATATAGAAAAAGACATATGATAGAACAGAAAAATCTAATACTTCCATCTGAAAACCCGGTTCCCAACAGTGGGAACGCTGATTAGTTTTTAAACATACACTTGTATCCATCGTAATTAATGCTTACTTTTATTTTTTATTTATGTTCGTCAGTTTAGTATTAGTTTAGTTCCAATTTAATTGTAGTCTAAATAAAGTACCTTAAATATCCTGTCGATTCTGTCCAATTTAATCTTCTTTTTCTGGTCCAGCCTGTTGATGTTGCACACATCTGAATCCATTAAGAACAATCCGAAACCCATTACCTGAACAAAGGAATAGTATAATTACACGCCGTGTACAAATCCATAACGCTATTAATACGGCTCGAAGGACCAAAACGGACAAAATTATTACATTGAATGAGCAGAGACATTTTACACTGGCTAATATTTTCCAGCGGACCTACACTTTAATAATGCCCTTTTTTAGTTATGCATTATTATGGAGTTAATTAAAATTATAGGTACTAAAGCAATATTTTTACTATTGGTTGACATTTAATTTGACCTTAGGATTTATATAATAACATTCTCAGCGGTGTTAAGCTAATTACATATGCGTAGTACCAATCGATTTTATTTATAGGCAAGGAACTGATCCCTCGTCGAGTGAAACCAAACATGTTTAACGGAGTACCAGGCAACGCATTTTTATTATTATAATATTATTTAAATAAAACACTTTAACGATGTAAAACGCGAATATCAGTTAAGTATTTTGAAAATGATTGTTAACTTTGGCCCGACAGTTTCGCCAGATGCTTTGACAGACAGCCGTGGTCACGGGGGGAATAAAGATGGAGGATGTCCCTGACGTCAAAGTAAAAAATTGCTACGATGGCGCCAGCCATCTGTTCCGTCGAAGTTCGTATTTGGCGAAACTGGCCGGGTCCTTATAGCAACTACCGAACTTCGGGCCGAAGTTAAAAATCATTTTCAAATAAGTTTAACTAATATATCACGTTTTAAACCGTTAAAGTGTTTTATTTAGATGTGTACTACTCGCGTAAACTATAGACAGTGTATAATTTTATTTGCTTACTTTCACGAGCATATGTTTCTCCGAAGGGGTTAGGTACATTTTTGTCTCGAACATATGAACGCAAATGTTGACGACATCTGCCAGAAGATCCTCGTAACCTGAAAAGATTGTGCTAGTTCTATTTTGTGTTCTTAAGTAATCCTAGAGAGATTAGTAATACCGGCTAATGTAATAACAATAATTTTTGTAATAAGATTTGTTTCAGTGACCCACCGTTTATCTTCTCCAAAGCGTCCTTGACTGTGTCTCTTATCTTGTTCTGCGTCGCTAAGAACATAGACAGGTTTTGGGACTCTTGCAGGCTTTGGCTGTCTGACATCACTTTCAGGAATTGTGCAGCTCTGAAAAATATATATATTCTATTTATTACTAACTTAATTAATTAATAAATTTAATAGTTTTAGAAGACTTTGTTTGTGAAACTGGATGAGATTAATTGAAATATTTGAAAGTATAATAAGTTCAAATCCCATTTATAACTTTATATATTTCATAAGCGTTAAGTCCTTATCCGTTGCAGTAACTTTACAACAAGTGTTTATAAAAATATATTTTTATAATTATATTAGTAAGCAAATTGTATAGTATGATAATAGCTTTAAAAAATTGCTTCATTGGTGTTGAGTCAAGAGAGCTATGCTAAACCATGGATTCACCATACTGGTGCTAGGTCAATCAGCGATGATCTAGAAGAATCGGTGCTATGAACTACTGTGCCTCCTCCTATGCTAAAAGTGTTCTATTCTTTGCGTTGATAAAAAAATTCATTTGCAACTCATTTTATTACTTCAATAACTATTAAAACGCTAAAATATTAGGTAGAAAAGCATAAATTGTCGACTGTATGATCGACATACGCCAATGGTCGTGACGTCACTAGCCGTATTGCGTTTAGGCACACAATGTAAAATTTTAAACGTTGGGTTTTTAATTTGATATATTTAAGAAAATATGTGACAGAAATGAAAAATTCTACTTTTCTGGAGATCCTTAACCTCTATGAATACAAAGTCCTTTTTAAATTCAGTCAAATAGCCCATTGGATCTTTTACAGAATTAATTACTCACCGCCTATACGTGGAGTAATCATTTTTGACTGAACTCTTCATGTTCTTCAGTTCATCCAGCACGGCGAACATGTTCACGAACTTGCCCAGGGTTAGCAGGTACGCCTCTGACACGAAGTCGCGTCTCTTCTCCGCGTGGCACAACCTTCGCACCTCGCCACAGAAACGTTCTATTGCTTTCCTCTAAAAAGTATATAACGGATTATAGAGCCATATTTATATATAAATAAAAAAGTTTTTAAATAAAACACTTTAACGGTTTAAAATGCAATGTATTACTATAGACAGTATTTAAAAAAGTAATTTATATATGTACCTACAAAATACTGATTGACTAAAGACCACAAATAATGGTTTTGGCTATAGAAGATACCTGCCTGTTGTTTACGCGAGTTGTACACATTTAAATAAAACACTTTAACGGTTTAAAACCCGAAATATAGTAAGTACTTAAACTTATCTGAAAATTATTTTAACTGCCTCTCAATGACCACGGCTACTGCAACACATTCGAAATTTCAAATAAGTTTAACTAATTCATTTCGTTTATAAAACAGTTAAAGTGTTTTATTTAAATGTCTCTAGAAGAAGGAAGAAATGTTATTATCTGACCTAATTTGATGCTTCTATTCACACTTTGTCTACTTAACACTTAAGTCATTTTGAAATTTGACCAGATCCAAAGCCTACCTGAAAGTACATGAATTGTAGCAGCTTATCCACCTCAGGAGCAAGCACTTGCACTGTCCTCTCATAAATGTGGACCCTATCTGGCTGCTCATTTGATCTAGGCTGCGGGATGGCACGGCTGCAGCATCGCCAAGTGTAGAGCATAACAGCATGGGCATTTCCTTCTTCTAGGAGTTCGTTCTGAAAGTGAACAATCATTTAAGGACTTTGACAATGAATGGACAGTGACAGTTTTTAATTTGACCAAGTAAATCTAACTAATATATGAAGCTGAAGAGTTTGTTTGTTTGTTTGAACGCTCTAATCTCTAATTCTTCTTTTTGTGTTGGTTAGAGCATTTATCGAGGAAGGTTTTAGGCTTTAAGGCATCGCGCTGTGACTAATAGGAGCAAAAAAACAGCGAGAAATATTACAAAAAATGGGGGGGAAATAATTCATCTCTCTGGGTTTCTGATGCGTAAGCTGGGAACATGGTTTCAAGACACCCAAAAAATGTGTATTAAAGAATTATTCCTATTTATATGTTCTAAAAATGTACTGGTCACTGTGTAATGTCTAACTTTTACAGATTAACTTTAGAAGAACAACGGGAAGGGAAGCGTCCGTCGTCTTGGGTAATTAAGCTTATGTTTATAAAGGTTTGCAAAAACGAATTTGGATGCCCAACATACTCTTAGAGGACGAAGTCTCTGAAACAGCTAGTATAGTATAATCAAGTTATATTATAATACACAGAGAAGAGACCTGTATATACAAGTTCAAAGGACTTGAATATTTAACAAAAACATACAACACAGCTGCATTGGGGGCATCCCTGTCATGTATTTTTAAAAATTAAATGAACAAATTACATTCGCTTTAAGGGCCATCATGTAAAATTATCAAATGACACTTGATTCATAAAAGAAAATTTTCAATTAACACAAACAGCACAGTCGATCATATACTACAGTAGTAGACATCTCGAACTTACCAAGTTGGCATGAATAGTGGCTTCTTCAATATACTTGGCAATACCAGTGACAAAGCCATTGCGGTCTTCAAAATTGGTATCAAAGTTTGCTTGGTACAGGATAGAGCAGGGCGCTGCTTCTATACATGGTTGTTCATCTGAGAAATTAATAAAAGTATAGAATTGGATGATGATACTAGTATAGTTGTACTCTGTGTTTCTTGTTTGTTAGCATGGACAATGTTTTTGCACATGATGGCACTTTGGCAAAAAAAATTGATTACAAATTAAAAAGTTTTTTTTTATTTAATTAATACGCTACTTAAAGTGTTAAGTTTGAAATAACATTGCGTGAGAGGTCCATGTATAAATAAGTTGAATAAAACATGACATATAGGACTCGGTAGCTCAATAGTTTAGAGCAACAGCACGGAATGCTGTGGGTGCCGGCTCAAGTTCTGTAATGTGGTAATTTTTTCAATTTATTTTACTTTGTTTTAATGACCCGTAGTAGCACCCGAGCAACACTGATTTATATTCAATAACAAGTACTCTGTGATAACTGGTGATAATATTATTTGTTTCTCACAGGTCTCAGGGTTATGCACACTAAACACAAGCTTTTCAACGGTATAATAATGAATGGTAACAATCCCACGAAATAAAGTAATAACACCCTAAAGTAGGATTTATCAAAATTAGTGACTTCATTATCCTATAATGAATCATACTTTAGTGGATAAACAATTTGTTTACGATAATATTATTAGAATAACAGACATACCTGGTAAAGTCAACTCGTCTAGCACGTCCACATTGCTCAAAGCATCCGATAGAGAGACTTTTTCACTAACAGACATTGTGATTTAGTAATTCTTAAAACAACAAAATGTACGCCACCAAAGATTCGTTTTAACGCATTCTTATACTGTTTAGATGCAAACTTTCTATACCGTATTGAGATAAAATAGAGAGTATATTAACACGATTAACTAATGATACAACTAGAAAAACATTTTATATTTTATTCACCACAATAATAATTAAGTTGTGTCAAATATTAATAAAGCGAAGATCAAATGGGATCTGGGCGTGACAGATTACAATTGACATCTGAAAATTGTCTATGATAATTTTTAGTGCGGTGTTGCCACTTTAGAATTAATGTTCGCCGCCAAGAAAAGAAAAAATAATTTTGTCGTAGCAGGTAACAGCGAAGTGTGGATGGAGAGTTCCCTTATATCATTTTCTTGAGACAAGACTCTAGAATACAGAGTCTCTTCTATATTTTCGGCAGCAAAACGTGCTAGCTTCACAATTCGTTTCCCACAATATGTCCTGTGACGTCCCGTACCAATGACCGTTCCCCACAGGTCCTTTGACGTCCCGTACTAATAACATTTCCGATCTTCCGCCGAATATTTTTTGGACTATCAGCCACATTAATGTGATGCCATTGATTGTTATTATAAAATTTATCATATTTGACTACACATCTGAATATTTATTCTTTAATTACACTTACAGCTCACATTGCAGTATATTTTATACAGTTAAATTTGGATTTTTTTTTGTAGTTTTAGTTCTTTGTTACTGTAAACTCTTGTGGTAAGTGCTTCCTCCCGTATGACAAGCATTTTTTAAAGGTATTTTGTACAATTATTAAACTTAGGTGTTTTTTTTTATAATTTATGTGTGCCTAGCAAAATATAGTTTGAATTTAAAACATTATGTATCGTTACTCAGAGAAATACGTCGTCGTAGAAAACGATACTGTTGCAAATTCATTTTTGTTTATATAAATAAAAACGAAATGAAGGGTCGCAATTTCTTTATTATCCACTAATTCGAGTTGTACAACAGACATTACCAACATTTCATGTACAACGTGTTACAAGTTGTACACAGCATTATAACACATCCAATATTTATTTATAACACTATATTTCAATTTTAAAATAATATCTTTAAAAGTCAAATACATGTTCTTTAGAATAATAATTTCTACAATCTTAAAAGTAAATTATATGCAATTTTTTTTCTTTATAAGAAATGGCAAAAAATTTATTTTACAATTTTCAAGTCAATAAAAAAAAACTTGTATTTACACATGTTTTTTACAATGTATACATGCCAACATGTTGTATAACACAACAGCACAACACGTTGTACACAAAAACAGCATACACACACTCATTTAAATGCAAGATACACTTTTACATAAAATATGAACACATTTATCGGTCCTGGTGATAACTCCTTCGTTCAATACAAAATAGCTACCTTAAAAATATGTCCGCCTGTCCGCATAACTATACGTTATATAGAAAATGCAATTCACTATTATAAAAAATTTAATTACCAACATTTCTCTAATAAATTGTTAAAAATGGATTATGTCAGTGATAGAGTGTAAACGCTAGAAACATGACCCAAACGTACCTACAGAGTTGCATCGAAATTAATACAGCACAGTGGAAAAAATAACCAAGCGAACGAAAACAAACACACGCACTAAACGATGATTCTATACATTAAGATTATGAAACGATTTGAGATCATTTTTTTATGTTTTTTTTCCATTAGTGTTTTAATTTTTTTTTGTGTCATTTACTTATGTACGTTTAAGAAATAAGTATGAAATATGCTAAGTTAAAAAATATGTTTTTTCTTGTTACGATTTTTTACCCGGCCATTTTATTAATTAGACTAACGTTTTCGGGGCGTCAACCGCTGCTCTCTTTTCGACGGCCACTACGCAGAGCCCGTCGAAAACGGTTCAGTCGGTGTCCGTCCCCAACCGATCGGTGGAGTTAAACAAGCACACATCTTAACTTTAACTTAATCTCTAGAAAAATATGGAATTTTTTTTTTGAACATTTTCACTTATAAAAATCATCACAGTAAAGCTACGGGCCAGAACAATGCTCGTTTCATAGATCGGCGGTACACAATGCTTTAAGACCAGAATTGATGGATCAAATCTCGTACAAATAGAAATAAATCGATATTTTAAACTTAAACTAAACTTATAGTTAATCATAAATATTACAACCTAATTATTATAGCATAGATATATTTTTATTTTGCAACATATTTGTCAATTTATACGTCAAACATAAAAAGGGTGCCCCCTTCGCACGCATTATATAAAAATAATTATTTATTGACGCCGAATCCGCAGCATGGGGCGTAGTTTTGGGATTAATATTATATATTTCTCATTAAAAATAAAATTTTAGATTAGATCCGCATCAATTCTTGCTTGCGTCAAGTCTCTAAAAATTTTTTTTCTGGTATCTCAAAAACAATAACAAAAACTCAATTAACAATTAAAACGACCATTGCCCTAGGCCTTGCATAAAAATTAATACTCATAGAATTCGAACCGGTTCCGATGAAGAAGACGCCATTTTAAAAGTTGAAAACATCTCTAGTAGAGCGGATCACGGTGTTTTGATAATTCAAAAGTGGGATCTCGATACCTACATTACTCTGTGGGCGTCTGACACTGACAGTTAACTTCACAGTAGCCGCTGACGCCGTTTCGACAGCTGACAATTGACGCTCGCCACGTTCCACAGATTAAATAAAGAATCCAGCGTACACTTCAATTTTTATTTTGAATTATATCACTCGGTTGACGGCTGAGAGATGAACAATACGCTATCTTGAGCACTTCTTATTAGATTCAAATTGTCTAATGTACGTTTCATCAGTTATTCGACGAGGTTTTCTACTAGTTCTCACAGTAGACGGGGAGAACAGGACTGCGCGGCCAATCGGATGTCTCTTCGCTTTCGCTACTTTCGCTTCCGGATCTGTGAAAAGGAAATTGTTATCATAACTCTTTAACCATTTTAAGTACAGTCAATAAGTACAGTGTAATTCTTTTTTTTACATAAAACAAATGGTTTAAATCCGATGTATATTAGATCTCCCCGTGACCTGCTGCTGCAAACGATCAGAAACGCCGGGTCATAGTTAAGTAGTTTCCAAATAAGTTTAACTAATATGCATCGCGTTTTAAACTGTTTTATTTAAATGTGAACTACTCGCGTAAACTACAGACAGTATTAAATATTATCATTATCTTATTTCTTATCCCAGACATGAAAGAGTGGATTATGAAATGTCTTTATAGCGTTATCATAAAAATGGCATACCTCTTTCTTGTGGGCGTTGCGTCCACAGCGAAGTGCTGCTCTTCGATTGTTGGCAACAGCGACCTCAAACGGTCCGTGGGGCGAAGCACCTAAACACAAATCAGGATTAGCAAGTTTACTTTACATGTTAAGTAACATACCTTTTTTTACATGGCATTAGCATTCTAGCTCTTATAGGAGAAGCCAACTAAAACATATTTTTAATTTTGTCTATTATACAAAACCTTTTTGTTACTGCTTGACAAATAAAGCGTTTTAAAACTATTGTTTTGTTATGGGAACCTTGGGCCTTGTATAAATAAATAATAATTACTCATTTAAGTAGTTTTATTATATGTAATTTAAAATGATTGCTATTTTTCTTAGTTTTAAATGATCCCACCTTGAGAGTTCGTTCAGAGAGCCGCCATACGAGTCTCTGCCGTTGTGGCGCAGCGGCGCGAGCTTCATAGGCCGCCAGCACACTGCGGAAGCGGTTACGCGTAGTAAGAAGGGAGGCATCATTCATCTGAAAATGTAGGAAGTTATAGCGTTATAAATGTGGTAGAACGACAAAATAAGTTTAAAAATACTAAATTAGGTAGAAAAACAAAAAAAGATCTTAACTTTTTGGAAAAGCGTGACAAACAATAAGTGATAAAAGTCATTTATCAATTTCTTAATGCCCCCTAATCTAGCCAAGGAAGAGTAAGTAAGAAATAGAGAAGAAAGAGATAAAAACTCACATTGCAATGTGCTTGTAACTGGGCAGCAAAGTCGTAGAGATAGTAGGCTTCCTCTGGTACTGGACTGCTTTCTCTACTCCAGTCTAGTAGTTCTTGTTCTATAAAAAAAAAACTTTCTCTTTACAAACAAACGACATACAACGTAACTCCCTAGCTTACTTGTAAAATTAATTGCGCGTAAGAAATCCTAGGTCCAAATAGAAAACTGTGAACTACTTGCTTGTAAGTAAATTTAATACAAGATTTGCCCCATACCCCACGAAGGGGTACAGGTTCACATAATCAGTTGCTTTGCAATGTGTTACAGTGAAAGTTTGAATTCTGTGTGCTCACAGTGTTTAATACATATTTATATATTTTAACAAAAATTATTTGGATTTCATAAAAATTACAAAACATATTTTTTTACTTTACCCCTAATAGGGTACGGTGAAACAAAATCGACCTCTCACTTACCTAACTGATGGTACACTATAACCAGCGCTAGTTCCCCGGTCCGTGCGTTCACGCATCCCGAATCGCATATGGCTATCTCCAAGTACTTGATGAGACTCTCCTCTGAAGATGGCTGAAAAGGAATACAGAAGTTTCTATTACTACATGATGTATTTGCAGTGTTAACAAATGTGGCAACTTAATCGTCAAAAGAGGATCAATTTGGACGTTTAATAATAACAAACATACATGATCGGGCAGGATTTGAACAGTCACCCACAGAGTTCCTTGGTGTTGCTCTAACCAATTGATAGGTAGGCTGATCAATTGTTGAGAGCAACGGCAAGGAACGCTGTGGATGTCGTGTCTGTTCAAGTCCTGCGCTGAGTCGGAATTAAAATAAAAATTATAACCGATTTTTAAATTATATAGCGCCTAACCATGTGAAGATTATTAAAGAATTAAAAACGTCAAACATACATTAAGTAATAAAGAGGGATGTATATATAGACATTGCGACAATAATTTACCAAAATCAATCTAGCTATTTTCGCGTAAAGGTGTTACTATACATTTCCACAAAATTTTGCATTAAGGATGTAACTTACAGCCAACACTTGTCTGTCGAGCCCAATTTCTTGTCCGGCTACAGCGACCAGTCTGCGCAAGATCTGAACCCAATGCAGCGCATTCGCGGCTCCGCCTTGGGCAAGCGCAAGTTTATCGGTAATCACGCGGGACATTCGAGCCACATCGCCGGCTGTGCAAGCGGACTGAGAGACGGATACTGAAAAGATTTTTACTATTAGTTGCATTCCTGTATGTGGATATTAACCACGCTGTTTCTTTATGGTGAATAACTTTTCTAATCTAATTAAACCGTTTAACGGTTTAAAACGCAAAATATATTTGTTAAACTTGTTTAAAATTTATTTTTAACCACAGCCCGACGTTTCGGATGCTTTGCAGCAGCCAAAATTTGTAATGTATTGCGTTTTAAACCGTTTAATTACGTTCATACTAACACGTACATTCGCGTAAACTACAGACAGGTAATTTCTGACTGACTGGCTGATCAAATTATATTTCTAATACGTATCCTATGTATGTATGTTTCAGACTCACCTAGCTCTTCTACAGACACGTTCCTGGCCTGTTTGTTGATGGCTGCATATTCGTCTATCGCGATGTTCATACACGAAACGGTTATACAAGGAACGTGACAGGGGCGAACCTTCATTTTGGTAAGAAACCTGTAATGTAAAGTAAGATGAAATTATTATTATGATTCACATGTGACATATGACGAGGACGGGAATCGAACCCCCTACTGATGCTGTATATGCTCGTGAACTATGTTAAGCAAGAGCGGAAGTAGATATTTATTTTACGTGGTACACAAACATAGTATTAGCAAAGTTTTAAGTACAAAAAGTATATATCTAGTTCTTTCACTCAATCACAACGAAATATATCTTTGTTATCGTAAGTTAGTAAGACTTGGATAAGTTAACATCTTCCTTGAGCAAAAATGAGGAGCAGTTGGCCAGCAGTTTTGTGAACTGATAAACCAGCCTTTAATGAAATACCTCCAGAAGTAATAAGTCTCTATGCACAGAAGTGAAACTCAAATAAATAGTCAGGACACCCACCGGTCGAAGAGGCTGATAGCGCTGATGAGAACATCCGGCGGCAGATCGAACCACACCTTCAGACAGCGAAGGACGTGCGCTGCGCCGTCGCGTGCGCCGATCGTTACTTCGCCGCTCTGTAAGACATTGATACATCTATTAACGTCATGCATACATATACACACGAAAAATGATTTTCAGAAAAGAGGATTTAATAGAAATCTAGAACTTGTCAAGTGTTTTGATCTGAACTGATATTTAGGCATCCGTGATCGATCACTCGAACTTGTCTTTCAACCATTTTTTGTCTCCAAAACATCTCTTTTAGATTCCGTCACTAAAAAATAAAATAGAAGATGATGAATTTCTCGGCAATCGACATCATTCGGCAAAATTCAAATAAATTTAAACGACCAAAGTGTGGTGTGGAATAAATTAAATCAAAAACAAAAATTAACGGGCTATAACAGTATCAAGTCAACAAAATAACAGCACATTTACTTTGCTGTGGAAAGACGGAAAGACTCAGCTGTTGCTGCAGTGCCTATTTTGGCAATGAGTTTGTAGTTAATAAAATCAAGAAAACTATATAACAAAAACGCCCAACAAATACAACTAAAAAATCAATTCCCTTGAACCTTCTGTATCTTTTCTAGCGACTAACGACAACAGACCGTTACGTCACATATGTTAGGCCTATCAAAAATCTACTTAACGCGTGAACTTTCACTTTAGACAATTAGCAAAACGTACACGTTACCGAATCCTTCGTCTTATGCAAATGTTGCGTCGCTACTTCTGGTACTAGACGATACTTGTTGATGGGCAATTTCAACATTTACGATATTTACGATAGTTCATAGTTTAAAACAAAATTTCAACAGGGCAGTTAAAAATATATCATTGTAATCTGTTTAAATAAAACACTTTAACGGTTAAAAACGCCATATATTAGTTAAACTTATATATCGCGTTTTAAACCGTTAAAGTGTTTTATTTAAATGTATACTACTCGCGTAATCTACAAACAGTATTGTAATCTGTTTTAGTTGAAGGCATCTATTACGACGTTATCGTTAAATTTACAAAAAATGAAAAAGCCCCAAGTCCTTGTTAAACCCTCTAGGCAAACAAAAACCTGAGAGACTAAGACTGCGGTAGTGGAAAGTGATCGCGACTGCTGGCTAGGACCCAAAAGGATCTGTACAGACACGTGAAGATGATCTTTCGCAAAAGAATGGCCACCGACATATGATCTGTCAATACCGCTGGAAAGACAGTTGACCTGGATCGGTATGAGATTACCCAAATGTTGCACAATCGACGGAAGTTTATGTTTTCGACCCAATTTACTGATGGTGTGAATGCTAATGCACGCCCACGTCGAGCTATAGTGAGGTGGAGAGTGTGGTAAATTGCACTACAACCTCCTCGGAGACAATAGCCGACCAGAACCAATAAACACACCACCAGCCCTCTACGGCGCTTTCGAGGGAGCCCTGTCTGTTCTGGAACCCAAAATCCCAGAGTAATAAAGTAACTTCAGATGTGCTGCTTACCTGTTCGTCCCTGGGCAACGCCAGCCTAGGTTGAAATTTGGCCTCCATTTGCAGCAGGTCGTTGAGCGCCACGTACAGCTGAGTTGGGTCATCTCGCGGCGTGGAGACGCTTGGCTGCTCCGTCGTCTCGGCGCCCGGGTGCCCCGCGCCCGCTCGAGACATTGTCGGGCTTTGCGAGTTGAGGGTGAATCGGCACCTGGGTTCAAATTGAGTATTTAGTATAACGACATCTAGAATTTGTGTATACGTTCTCAGTTTCTTTATAATATAAAATTATTCCCAAAACACACACTCAAACGTTAATCCGAACATATTCCGGGCATCGAACCCGACTATGACGTAATGATACGAAAACAACATTCGACACAGGCCGATAATAAAAGTCGTTACCCCGATTTTCCGTTGAAAGCGTGAAGATAAGTGCTATTGTTTTAAAAGTACACGAGGCTCGATTGAATGCCGTATTTCTGTAGGCATAGCGCGCTGATCTGTTCTAATGTTGTTTTCGCGGGATTCGAATCTTCAGTGTCTCGCGTTTAAGACTACGCAATAACTTACGCGCCAAAAAACGATACATTTTGTGTTTTAACTTTATATGCTCATGACAAGAAGGTCTGTCTGTAGTTTATGCGAACAGTACAAATTTAAATAGAACACTTTTAACGGTTTAAAATGCGAAATATTTAAGTTAATTAAAAAAAAATTTTTTTTTGGGGTTTGGTTGGTTGGGGGGGTTTGGGGGGGGGGGGGGGGGGGGGGGGGGGTTTTTTTTTTTTCGTTTTTTTTTTTTTTTTTTTTTTTTTTTTTTTTAAAAAATATTTTTTTTTTTTTTTTTTTTTTTAAAAAAAAAAAAAAAAATTTTTTTTTTTTTTTTTTTTTTTTTTTTTTTTTTTTTTTTTTTTTTTTTTTTTTTTCTCCCCCCCCCCCCCCCTTTTGGGGGATTTTTTTTTTTTTTTTCTTCCTTTTTTTTTTGTGTGGGGGGGGGGGGGGGGGGTGTTTTTTTTTTTTTTTTGTAACAACAGAGATAAAACATTGTCTAGACACAGGCTGCACTATATAACTTAAAAGGAATTCTTACCTTGTCAGTCAATTTTTTTATGTTAGATGATTAATATTTAAAATTATTTTATTTTTCATACAAATAATTATACCAAAACTTGTTTACTAACCAAGATGAATATACGAATAGATACTTATTTTAATAAAAAAACTTAAAAACTAAGTATTATAGCTTTAGTTTAAAAAATTATGCATTACACAGAAGGGCTGAGAAAAGAGTGACCAGCCTTTACTTCGCCAAGGAACGGTCAGATCAAGATCGGCCCAGGTTTGCACCGATTACATCATTTCCATTATACACTGTGGTACAATCATTATCTATAGTGTATTTTTTCTAACTTGACATTTTTATGAAACATGTGTGTTTGCAACATTTACATGAAAACGTGATTCTCATAAGTGATTTTGTACATTGAGGTCGCTTGGACAATTCTTTATCCATGTGTCAAGTGTGTCATCTACTACCCTCCATAAAAGGTCACCACTAGTTCTCTATGGTTTGACAACGGCCATACTTGTTTTCTTTTACCAAGTTAGAAAAAATGCACTGTAGATGTCGCCACTACCGAGTTAACAAAAATCCACTCACCTAAGTGCAGTTGCAGGAGCAAGCAAAGCGTCTAAGACCCGCACCGATCCCCCCACGTCTCGACGTCCCGACGGATGTAACGACCGGGCGCGGAGGCCCTAGTACCTGACAAGAGAGCTTGGGTCAACACACGGTAGCCGGTGCGGCCACGGTTCAGCGTTGACAGGTTTAGTTCAGATAAACCGAGGTGAGAGGAACTTAGAGGATTGGTGCTGGATTTAGGATACCAATAAAGGTTACCGGGTTCAATGTCTTGTTGAAAGACAATTGCCCAGCCGCCTTAGCTCTCGATCGCCAGTCAGATACGTACAACAGTGGTTGAACACTGGTTGTAGGGCGGGTACGCGCTGCTCACAGACAGCGAGACAACGCGACTCTAGAAACTTATCAAACAAAACGCCACGGTCTGTCCCTTGACCCAAGCTAGTATACACTGGGCTGGCGCCCTTAATACTATTTTTACGTGAACCGCGAGGTTCGTCGCGATCTGGGTCTCTTGACGGGGACTAAAAGTAGCAGTTAAACAACAAATACCTGTAAAAATGCGTACGTGAATATGCGAAAATTGCGCGTGCCAAGCAGTTATTGCTCAACCAGTGTCATAAGTTTCGTTCGTGTCGCAAGATCTAAAAGCGACGCCAAAGTGTGGGCAGCGTACTGTACAAGTTGAAGGTCAAAATCTCTGTTTTTGTTTTTATATTGTTTACGTCAACTCTCGATCGGTAGATAAGCGATAATTTTCGTGATAATAAATGTTAGCGAATTTATTACACTAATAAGTGATGGTTACATAATATTTAAAGTTCATCAAGAAGTTAACACAATGATGTGGAATAAAATTGTAATCTAGCGTTTGAAAAACCGTTATCAAGTATAATCAGAAAATAAATCGTGTCTGTATACAAAATATCAATTGATACAGTTCAAAGTCTAAGATTTTCAAAACTTATAGATAAACTAATAATAGGTGTTTTTTAACAATAATAACCCCACCACGTCTCAAAATCCAAAAAGAAAAATATTTTCAAATAATTAATAATATATGCGTTTTAAACGTTAAAGTGTTTTATTTAATAGATACCCAATTGATGTAAAAAAATCTTAACAATTTGTAGTGATAAATATTAATATGTTATAACAGTTACTGCACAGTTTAAATTACCTAAAAGCAAAAAAACTAATTTCAACCAATTTATTTAATACAATTGTTGGGACGAGAAAAACCGTAATTAAATAAATAACAGGACTTTACTCCTCTGTTATAATTGTAACGGCAGATCACGTAATTCTGTCACCTCATGCGAAAGACAAGGTCACTAAACTTTTACTATCTTGTCATATACGATGATCTGGTCTTCATCTAGTACTATACGGTACGAGTAAAATAAAATAATAATAAAGATGCATTTTTAGACATTCTGTACATATATTCCCACGAGGTTACCCAAGCATTGGTATCATTATGGTTTTGGATATTCGGAACGCGATTAAACTTGACAGCTTTCTCATCTGTGGACGGTGGTTCGAAAGGTTAGAGATTCGGTATTCCTACCAGCCATTTAATATTCAGGTTCCAAAAAAGATATATTAAAAATGTCCGAACCCGTGGGGATCGAACCCAAGAGAGCCCGTCAGAGTCGTGAACTAATCGTAACTTAAATTGTTTGATTGGAATGTAAAATAATTTTTGCCAACCGCTGTTATGCCGTTAGTAAAAACTATTTCAAGCCAAAGAATTTTGTTTCCTTGGGATTCGAACCCAGGACGTCTGGCGCTTAACGCAACGCTAGGCATTACGTTTAACCATTTGGTTACAGAGGCGACTTATAAGAATTGAACGTAAATCGTTGAATACTAAATAAAGTGTAAGATATTTTTTTTCCGCGACAAACATCCACGCCCAATTTGTAACGAGCGAAAAACAATTCAACGATAGCCCCGACCTTGAATAAAAATACATCTGTAAACAAGTTATACGACACTTCTGTTTCGATCACGGCTCGATCACGTATACCAGTAATGACGTTGATGCAGCAGTAAGGCTTCTCGGAGTCCGAAAAAACTGGAAACCCTGGCGTTTAATATTGGAAATAGTTTGTGATTTATTATTTTAAGGGTAAATGAAGTTAATATTGCCTATTGTTTACGCAGGCAATACCGCAATTAAATAAAACATTAGTAACGGTTTTAAATGTGTTTTTTTATAATAAATCTGACAAGCACAGGATTCAAGCGTTGTCTACCTAATTTGACTTTGGGTATCCAGATATCCACAGACTGATACCGACGTCTTTTTATCTGTTTTTTATTTATTTAGTTTCTTATTAACTTAGTTTAGTACAGCGAAAAAGGTGGCGCACTGCAATTTTGTCTTTGACATTAGGAATACCCTTCATCTTTAGTTCCAAGCATGCGAAAGTCGGCTAGTAGAAGATGGCTAATATGTTTCGCGTTTTAAACCGTTAAGTTTTTTTTTTTTAATCAAAGGATAGATACATAAATCAAATATAAACTGAGAAAACGTTTTTAATCTATTAGAAAAATACACGGGCGGGACCCAAACTCAGGACAGCGTTTGTTTACTATGTCCTTTTTGAATGAATTATGAATTTCGAATAGGAAAAAAACTGTGTTTAAGCTAAACAGCTATTGGCTAAAATATTTAGATCACAATATGTTGTTTCGTCAGTATCAGTCAATAAACTGTACTATCTCATCTTATCGTAACAATATAACACAATGAGCTGGTAAATTCTGGCAGATCAGCATACCTACATACTATCCGTCTCTCTTGCATCTTCGGGATATCTCGTGTTAGAGAGAGATAGGTATAGCGAATATGCCATAATTTTTGCATTTAACCACTTATTCATATCTACATAGCAAAGTATTTACGTATTATAATTATGTATTTATTAGTTCTTGAACGTTTACAATAGGCGACTAATCGTGTTGGAATAATGGAGAAGAGAGAGAGATTTTTGCGAAAACGGTTAGCAATGCACATAGAGAAAATTTAGCTGCGTAAACAATACAGCAAACGACTAACAACAGTTTGTTACAAGTAGTAGCTCTAAAAACATACTATTATAATTTACTACAATTTTGATGTGCTCGTTGATCTAATGGTAGCTATGTATGGCTAGTAATTAGACCAACATCCATTTACGTTTTCAGAAAAATAAGACTTCGACTATATTAAACGGGGGAATATCGAAGTCCTTTCGGCTCATAAAACATCGTTTCAGTTTCAGCCTGGATTTCCGAATATCCAAAGCCATAAATGGGTCGACAACACATCTTGTTAAGTTGTTATATGGCTGGGGTATTAATTCCTTTCATCGAGTGGAACTTATATTTGCTAGTCCTGCACCTCTCCGCAATGTAAATAAATGTTTAAGTATATTGTATACACGACCAGAAGACTAGTACCATTTCAAGAGGCAATCGCTGTGAATTGAACTACTGTTCGTATTAAACTGTGGCCGTAGTGAAAGTTTACATTCTCACGTGAAACTCAACAATAGCGATAGTTTAGCAAATGCTGCACATAAATTAGCAGTTATACTGCAATTACCATTGATATACTTCGCGCTCCGCTTAATTGGAATTAGTAATTAGTTTCCCACCATTTTTTGCCGGGTTACCATTTTAGTAAAAAACCAACCACTTAACACATACATTTCATTCCAGGACAGAATAGGCCGCTAGATCCCAGAGTAGCCTAACTGCAATTTTAGGACTTAGCTGATTATATTTTATAGTCAAAAATGGTCTACTGGAACACAGTGACCGAAAATTGTTAACATAATTCGTACACAAATAATAGGACAAATTATATTTCGCCTAAGCTAATTGCGCATTTTTATTTTAATCTTTATTGAAAATTAAGTTTTTTGTTATTAGGCCACTCTGCCTCTAGCAGTCTCATATACTCTGTATACAGTAGTAGTTAAGAGATTTAATACTTGTAGTAATTTTACCTATATCGTTACGATGAACAAGCGACGCCGGTGTCAACGAATGGTAATCAACGAGTGGGTTCGATTTCTGTCGGCTCCGAATCTATCTAATCATTTTATTTTCTAATAAAATGTGGACAATACACGGGTGGTAGAAATATTGAAATTGCGCCCGAGCCAAGAACCAATGAAATGAAAATAGATAAGAAATTAAGTATAAATCCGCGATAAGGTTTTAATCTGCTATCTTCGCATGTTCAACGTCTAAATAGGACGAAAGCGCAAAAGGTTTTCAAATTATAAATACACAGCCATAGAAAAGTATATACAAGTGTCTACTATTAATCAAGGTGTATAAATAATATCTGCAATGTGTATGATGTTTTTTATTATATCTACTTGTATAACAATCGCAAAGAGTGTCTACTATATAAAATTGCTAACATACCAAAATAACCAATTAGAGTATTATACGCCTCGTTGGGACCGTATGGATAAATGGGTCAGAGACATGTGTGTTCACAATGAGGTTACAAAAATCATATTTAGTAAAAAAAGGTTTTTACCATTTATATCGAGCAAAATATACAAAGGGTCGTATTTTGCATGAATATGGCGGCAACAGAAATATATAATTTTATTGTCTAGTAACCGCGGTTCTTTACGTACAAATAGACTGACAGACGGAAAGACAACTTATACAATTAAAATTACACATCAAGATAATTATTTAATTTAAATAAAACACTTCGTCGGTTTAAAACGCAAAAGTTAGTTTAGTTAAAGTTATTTAAAAACCGTTAAAAATGTTTTATTTAATCTCTGTAAAATTTGTATGAAATAAAAAAAAATGCAGTTCTGTCGATCGCGGTTCCCAATCAAGTGATAAATTTATAATTTTTTTTTTGTATGTCTAGTTTTTACGTTTTGTTTAAGGTCATAGACACCAAGACTATTTTTAGGGTGGTCTTTGTGACTTTTACCTCGAATGTCGTAATTTTAAAACTGGCTCACGTCCATGGCTTTGACATAGAAAACTGTGTTGTAATCAAATTTTAAAAGTCATTACGCCTCCCTCCGCATCAACAAAAATATAAAGTTAAAAGTACTAGACTAGATGTTTATCTATTTTGTTACAGAAGAGTTTATATTTCTCCCACATCCGGGCAAACGTTCATCTATGTGAATTTTTTCTTACTTGGTATTTTTGGTAAACACACAATTCACTTAAAATCGTGATTTTCTCACAAGGTTTACACTAAAAAACACTTTGAGACATTGGACTACTAATGAAGTATCTTAACTTCACTTGGTAAAAACCTTCATGTTAAAAGTCCTAAAAATTCATTTACGTAATTGCACAGATTAAAATTACTTTGTCATCTGTGGCAATGACTACACTCTATATAAGCTATGGTTTGAAATCGGCCAACAAAACAAACTACACTATAAGTGGGCTAGAATACGCATACACTGCGGTGGTCTAAAGCCCCCCGTGGGGCACCCTTAGTCTAGCCGCAAACACATCCTGTCTTTCGAACCCCGATAAACAAACACGGAAATAAATGTTTATTTCCTCTTAATAATTTTATAAATGTTTTTTCTTTCATAATTTCCTATAGCGTTTTACTCCAGGCGGACATTAATTTTATTACAAGTTCATTCTCATTGCGGACTAAATGTTACAAAACCGCTAATCCTAATGTTCCTCGAGTACTGTCATTGGGATATAACCTTCTCTATTTACCTTAAGCGAAAGAGCGGGACGACGCTATATATAGCATAAAAACCTTGCAAATCGCCTTGATACGACTTGAATAGAATAAATAACATTGAAACACCATTGGCAATTGAATTTGAATGAAAGATATTATCTATGCAAATTTATCAATACAAAAAAGTAACTACCCACATAGTTTTTTATTTCGTAGTCCACGCGAGTAGTACAAATTTCGATTAATATTTTATTTAAATTAATGAATTATAACAATTAAGAATAAAGATTTTCACTGTTATGTAGACGACTTATATAAGCTTTATATCATCGCTGCGATGGATAAATCAGAACAAGGACGAGTAGTAGAGATAGAGCAAAATGGTATGTTGTGTGTCCTGCCTAAACTGTTTAACTTCCGGAAAAATATTGTATGGCTTCTATCCGCCAAAGTTCTTCAGATTGACGTAACACCTTATAGTGCTTTTACACTTGGACGAATAAGCAAATAAGGCCTAGCTTCTATATTCTTATCTAGAATGGGCGTGAGTTCGAATCCCGAGAAAACAAAATTCGTTTCCTTCTCTTGTCTTTAATTGTTTGTAACAGCGATCAATGTAAGAGTCATGTAACTATTTGCTCCAAGCACGAAGTGAAATCGTTTAATCCTCGTGGGGCATGGGGCGGACACATTTCTGTGTCCGTTTCAGTGATCATTTACAGGCTAACATAGTTGATCAGACTTATGTGCCGACAGAAACGTGTTATCCTTGGGATTTAAACCCAGGGCCTTGCTTAACGCAATATGCTAGGCAACACATGTAATCATTTGTCTACACTACACTAAGGAGAAGTTCAAACGGTCACAAATAAAGGTAATTTGACCTTCTAAAATTAATTAATATCTGTATTTAAAAAGGAACATTGTTATTAGAGAACTAAGTTGTTTAAATCAAGACACACGCGGACAAGGTAGCACTTTTGGCTCACACACCGGTCGACCTTGCTCGTTATCAAGAGGCCCTGTAAGATCCAAATCACACAAATGTGTGGCCTATGTATATAAGCATAAGGGCTCGTGCGTAAATATGCGGAACTCGAGATTAGAATCGTCTGACAATAGATTAAGAGACGAAAATCTGAGTAAAGTCACTATCTAATTTAAAATATGTTATATAGTCATCTCTCTCTTATTAAAGTATCAATGACGAAGGTAGGTCGAGAATTCACAACGAACAGCGTAATGCAACTACCCTACCAATCAAGCCAGCAGTTTACGGTTCAGCTCACTTCGAGTCATAGACTTTTGGAAGAACTTCTAATAACAATTAGATAAAATTTCACGGCCGTTGAGAATAACAACACGTTTTGACTACTTAACAATTTCGTACGCATTTTAAACAGACGAATTTAGCAATTCTATGGTAATTGAATTGAGTAATACGTTTGTTAACAAATACTTTGCAAGATGTATTGTAAGCACAAGCTGTGCCAGCGACTTCGATCGCGTATAATAGTTATTTTGGGCTTCCACTTTTGCAAACAGCCCCCTTAGATTAAACCCCCTTAATTTTAAGGTTAACTTGCGAGAACGACGGGAAGGGACGCGACCGACGTCGTGGGTAACAGCTTTAGTTTAAAAAAACAAAATAGGATGCCCAAAATAGCTGTCTTTCGCGGACGAAGTCGCTGACACAGCTAGTTAAAAATATAAACGCACGTTTTAAACCACGATTTGCTTATCACTAGAAAAAATAACACCTTTTGTTCGCTCAAACACTAATCTGACCTCAATATTATCATTGTGTTTACCATATTAATTGCGCAGTCTCTTATTTGCGCAGATGCAAGCCACCATCAGGGTCATCGCTTTGGTAAATATTGCCAAAATAAACTATCTATTTTTGCGTAATTCATGTGGACTGGGTGGTATTGTCAGGAGATATTGTGGACTGATCACTCGGTCTTCTATCAGTGTCCCCAATATAAAATAATAAACTATTTATATTAAAGCATAAAGAAGTATGGTCTTGTTACCGCCTCTGTAGCCAAATGGTTAAACGTATTGCCTAGTATTGCGTTGAGCGTGAGAGGTCCTGGGTTCGAATCCCAGGGAAACAAAAAAAATTGTTTCGGTCGGGCAGGGCACAGAAGTCTTGTCAACTACTTGCCCGTTAAAAGACCGGATCAATGAAACGGACATAGAAATGTGTTCGCCCCATGCCCCACGAGGGGGAAACGGGCTTTTACACAATATGGTCTTGTGTCTGTCAGTTGTTTCACTAACCACTTTTAGTAGATGCTTAGAATTCTATATTTGACCATCTCCATAGCACAATGGTTTAACATGTAACCTAGTATAGCGTTAAGCCAAACCAAGTATACTATAATATCTTATTAGTCTTTAACCGTTGATAAAGAATAAATGTAATGATTATTAAAATATTTTAATAATAGGACGCACGTAGCTAAACCGCATTTGACCAAGATAAGCATTTCAACATTTGCCCCAGATGCGTTATCAATAACCCTATTTTTTCCTTATCGGTTGAATTAAAGCTTTGGTGCAATCAAAACTAAAAAATATATTCTCTGGTAAATGTCCGGTAAGTTCTTTTTTTTTTCAGTATTGTCTAGTGAAGTTGGTTTTACTAACTTGATTTATACTGTGACAGAGTGAAAACCAAAAATGCAATATTTATAATCGAGTTCCTGTATCAAATAAATTTTTTTTTTTGTATTATTACTGTTAAAAATATCCTTATATTAACATGTATGCAAAGAGGGTGAGGCTATCATAAGGGAATGGAAGGACAGATGTTAGTCATAAGCACTGAACTTTTACAAATTAAATTAAACTTTAGCACCTGGCACTTGACATTGAGGCCAACTGTTGCTAACACACTGTGCTTTGCATTTTTTTCAACAGAAGCCTATATTAATAGTGAAAATGTCCCAGCCATGTAACATTATATGTATATCAAAAAGGTTGACATCACATATGTTATAAAATATTGTGTTAACATTTTTGGTTTGGAGATTCAGAAAACCTCAGACTGCGACCAAAACGTGAACTTACATTTAGGACTTCACAAATTTGGTCTAGTAGAAATTAAAAGCACAGATTATTACTACTACTACCATTTCCTATACACACAAATGTTTTTTACCAAAGCCTCAAGACAAGTAAAAAAAGAGAGACAAGTTTTTAAAAGTATTCTACAAATGTCCGAAACACAAACAAATCATGTTTAGATATGGATAAGGTATTTTGCTAGAATTAAAGTGTAATTTAAAAATAATAAAAAAATGGGAAAAAAATTCATCTCAGGCAGGACTTGAACCAGAATTGTCAGCGTTCTGTGATGTTGCTCTAACCAATTGTGCTACCAAGGCCTACACCTCATCATCATTTTTCAACTTATTGATACGTGCACCTCTCGCCCAATAAAAGTATCCTCCCTTTGCAATTAAAAGACCAAATACTGCCAGTGAAGACTAGTGTCCCGACATGACAAGGCAAATATTGTATACTACCAAATAGGACTAGTCACTTAGATGAATAACAAAGTCATTACAAATGAGATAGATAAGAGAAATACGGTTCATGAAGATATTGTACTAAGTTTTATCTAACTTAGTTTGATATTTGTAAATTGCTTTTTGTATATTCATTGTTTCATTATAATATAACTTACTAGTAAGTTACATGTAAGTGAGGACTTAACACTTGTGTACCTAACATAGCCTTAAAATAATTTAAGTAGAACAACGTTAAGAATACAAAATCTCAGAGTTTTAACCTTCGTCACATTTAACGTATTTTATAGTTACGCAAGTCTACACAAGTTCAAACATGATCAGAAGCTATATTTGTCTTCAGGAATTTTCTAGAAACCGTCAGAAATATGAAAGTATTCTCAATTTTATAAGAAAAGTTAAACAATATATAGTTAAATTATAACGTAATGTGTCAAAATTAGTTATTTATTACCGTTTCGCGTGGATAAAGTTAGAAAAATAAGAGGAAGCGTACGATACAAAGCCTAATATTAAACGTATGGTTAAAGAATGCTAATGTGATATTAAGGCTTTACATTTTAAGCAGCTTTGGTTTCGCCGTAAAGATGACACTGGTTGACCCAAAAAAATCGAGTTTTCCATACAAAGGCAGAAATTGAGGTTATATGTGACGCAGAGGATTTTCGCAATTTTCTCGCGTTTAAATACGAAAAATAGTTGTATTAGTAATATAGGACATACCCGGACGCTCCTGGGATAGTGTGGTGGTGAAAACTTTCCTATTTGGCGTTAAATTAACTTCACTATCTTAAATAAGACAGGAACTCAAATGAACACTTAACAGTGAACAGATGACTCGCTTGTCAAAATCCGGACAAAGATGGCGGACATATCTCGACGATTACGTCATTACGCGGGAAACTTGAAATGCTAATACAAATATTTTTCGCTTCAGGAAAATTCAACACTTTAAAATTAAATAGAGCATAATAACTAGGACATTTCTTACCTCATCAAACGGTTGAAAACTGTATGAACAGTCTGTTCCAATTGGGTTTTCAATACATTTGGAGAAGCGTATTCACTCCGACTCCGCGCGCTGTTGCCAAACCGTTATTGCGTCAGAAAGTAAAAACTGTTCAACAAGACACATTTCAAGAGGCTGGATCATAACTTTTTAACTGGTCCGTGGAATTTTGTTTCAGAAGTAAGATGGAATGTTCGAATAATTGATTGTATTCGTCCAAACTTGCCCTTGATTGAGAAGTTTCACTTGGTAAGAACGGCAACGTCGCGTCTCTATTGAGGACAAAGGGATTATAAATATTTGATTTTACAAAATAAAATTCCAATTGGAGATAGTTCTACTCACGGCTATTCTAAGGAAATAGCGAGATGTTTAAAATATTTTTTTATGAAATGATAAATAAACGTACACAGTTCAACTCAGGACGACGAAAACTAAACTGATTTAAAAAATTGTTTTGATCAGCGTAAACAAAGAAACGACTAACTTTGCAGTGTTGCCAGTTGTTACCACTTTAGATGTCGTCATTTCTGGGGAATATTTGGGGATCACAGGGTTGACACATTATACTATATTTTAATAAATATACAATTTAAAATGTATGCTGCTAAGTTTCAGTTTAATAAAAATATATACACATTAACTTGAAAAGGACAAGTGACTAGACATTTGTTATTTTGACCTGCAACTCAATATATATCAGCTCCTTTAAATCTTAATTTTTATTACAATTAAATATGTAATAAGTACTGTTACATATATACCACTTAAAGTTTTTTGAGTATTATTAAATATCATCACCGACAATGGGCTATTTGTTATTTTTGAAATGACCACTAACTTATTTGGTAAGGGAACCCTAGAAATGAAATGAATATTTTTTGTATCAACATTTTTTATATCAACATTTAAATTGTGCGCCTAAACGCTAATTTCGCGAAATAACGCTGCAACACAGCTAATAGCGTCACGACATTTATATTGGTCGTTGGTATCAATCATATTATTTACGTTTAATCTACGTTTACATTTTTAAAGTGATAGAAGTAATAAAATGAGACACAAATTAATTATTTTTTTATTGCAGAGAATATTACTAAAAAGCACGGTGGTTTACAGCAAGCATTATAGGCTAGTGACGTCGTCATAAACCCGACCAATGAGGAGCATTTTGTGGCACGTAACGAATGTTTTAAAAAAAACATATTTGTGTTTTTTGATTTAAAACAAATAAATTTTTTTGCATAATATGTCACTGGTTTACTATTCCTAAGCATATACGTCTGAATGCTGAAAACAAACTATATTAATATTTATGTATAGACTTATACGTGTTAAACAAATACATTAAAAACACTATAGGATCTAGATAAGAAGAAAAGTGCAAAGTGATATTAAGACTTTACAAATCTTAGAAATTAAGATTACTGTTTTCAGTATTTTTTAATAAGCCACAAAATTATTTTATTATTGCATTGTCGAACAACCTTATCCCCCCCTCTTATAGCAACTATTGGTTTTGGAAATTCGGAAATCCACAGACTGACACCGAAACGTGATTAAACTTTCCGGCTTTTTTAATCTGTGGATGGCAGTTCGTGACCTATATTATATCCAGATTTCCAGACGAAGTCCAACATGCCATGCTATGTCAGAAAAATTATAAATTGATTGGAATAATGTTGGACCCGGTGGGAATCGAACCAACGTCTCGTTGATTCGTCGTACATTGATACCATTGCACCTACGAGCCCGCCTTAGGAAATGAAATTTCTCATGAGTTTAAGACTACTAAATAAAATGCTAAACAACGGATTCTATTATTAGCATCATTGCAGCGTTAATAGGTAAATGGAAATAAAAAACAAAATGTCAATAAAATTTTTATTACTTCTTAATGCCATTCGAAAAAGACACGTTTATGGAGGGACATAGTAGTGTAAATAAGATAAAAAATATTTGTGTTTGAAATAATTAAAAATATGTCTTTCACAAATGAATAAATGATAAATTTATCTTCGATATTCTTGTAAAAAATAGTAATAAAATCTCAAATTATTAATACGAACAATATTTCTTAGTTATTCTATTTTAAATATATTTAAAAATGTGTTTAGATCATTAAAAATCTTCTCAAGAGATCAATATTAAGATAATCTTATGTTTAACGTCAATGGGAGCCAGGTACATTACATATACTTAATAATTATAAAAAGCTCATTTAAATTATTTCAAATCTTAAAAAAAAAACAACTTCTCAACTTTAAGGCACTAATTTTCTCTTTAAATCTTTAAATAAAAAATCCTTATTAGCTTTTTTATTCTATTCCCTTGTAATTGTTGGAACAATAAATATAAGTCCCAAGGCACTTAAATAAAACATGTGTAACGGTTTAAAACGCGAAATATATTAGATAAACTTAATTTTTTAACTACGACCTGACGCTTTGGATGCTGTCGTTGTTAAAGTTAAAAATATTTCGCGTTTTAAACCGTTAAGTGTTGTATTAAAATGGCTACTAATCGCGGACACTACAGACAATACTAAGTAGGACTTGGTATCCCACTTATGATATTACTGATGGCGTAAAAAAATAAAAATTAATAAATCCTTATTTATATCGTCTCGGTGTTATTAAGAAATTGACTTATGAAAACTAAAACAAAGTATGAACTTAAAATTAAGGTGAATCTAACGATTAAAATTATATTTACATTAATTTAATTATTAACTTTAATGTCATGCTTGGTAAAAAATACTTTCAACATTAATAAGAATTTAGTGCAAGATAATTTTAACAAAGTGTAAGGCGCTAAGTGCTAACTAATTCATTAATTTCTGTAAAACTTACTTACCGGGTAAGTTACGTACACTAAAACTTACGTAAGATACTTAACGTGTGTTAAATTTGCAACATCTTAACCTTATATACAGTATGTTTGTGTTTTAGTTGTTTTACAAAAAAAACTTAATCTAAATATTATTAAGATACTTATTTTTAAATTGGGCCCTGGTAATGTTAATTTAGGGATAACACCTAGTAGAATTCATATTTAAACTTTTAACGGTTTAAAACGTGAAATGTTGTAGTTAAACTTATTTACAAATTATTTTGACCAAGGCCCGACGTTTCGGATGTTTTGCATCAGCTTCGGTCACGGGGAGACTTAATACAGTTCGCGTTTGAAACCGTTAAAACGAGTTTTATTTAAACGTGTACTACTCGCGTCGATGACATACAGTATTCAATGGAACCCGGTAAATTTTCGTTCGTTGTATATGTTGTCTACGATCAACGACACTTTTTGAGAAATTCGAGTACTTCAGTGGGGAAGTTTTGTTTTATTGACGACTTGCTGGCGGACCTCGCGTACTCCAGTGGGGAGACCGAGCTGAAAAAGATAAATAAATACATTAACAGTTTATTAGCAACCGATTCAAGTTAAGCATAGTATGTAGTTTTGTGTAACCTCAAAAAACGTTCATGTATTAAACAGTCAAAACGAGTAACTTACTGTCGACCTATTTTGGCTTTGCCTTTAAGAGCGCGTGATGAGATTCGTTGCATAAATAGGCCGCGTAGGATAGGCAAACAAACTCAACTTTATAAAGTCAGTGTATGTACTTTAAAGGGAAATTAAGGAAATGTATATTTAGGAAACAAGTGTAGTGACACTTTAACGGCTTAAAACGCAAAATACATTAGGTAACAAAAATACAATTTATTTTAACTACGGCCCGACATTTCAACAGCCGTCACGAGGGGATATATTATATATAGGTTACCTTAGATATTTCGCGTTTTAATCCGTTAAAACGTGTTTCATTTAAATGTGTACTTCTCGCGTTTACCACCGACAATGCTTAGAAATACATATTTACCTCCTGTTAGGCGTATGAGCCAACTTCTTCCACAGTTTCCTGTCTATATGTTTGAAAATAATCATAATGAGTTTCAGATCGCAGTTGGCCGAGTTCACCGCCAGATGGAGCGCAGTCTCGCCACCTTTGACGTCCTGGCAAAATTTCATCAAATAAGACACAGTCATCGTAAATCCCAGACGGGTTTCTATAGAAATATATAACCACTCTATGTCGTGTTCAGGTCAAAATGGACATAATAGGGTCAAGACCCTACATATTACCATTGCAGAACCCTTACAAGTTTAGAGTATATATTGCGACAGATTAAGTAAAAGTAATAAGTTTAAACTCGCTCATCTCAGAAACTACTGGTTCGAATTGAAAAACAAAGTCAAAGTTAAGTTTAAGTTATTCGTCTTTAAATAGTTTAAAAAATGTCCGACAATATATAATGTCTTTCTTTTACGATTAACTCACAAGAACCATTTTCATCGTAATCAAATTTAGGCTAAGGAACGCCAGCCAGTTCACAATTCTAAATCTACAGAACGTAACCTATATATATATATATGAATAGGCAGTACGTACCTCTCGCCATAGATCGATGCCAGCATGCTCCAATAACACATGCACAGTATGATAATGTGGTGTTTGGGCGCTGTGCGTGAGACAGGCTACGTGCAACGCGTTGTGACCTGAAACAACACCCTGTATGTAGAACTCATTTCCATTATGTACCTTCATAAGTCGATAAATATCTAAAAAAATCTAATATAAGAGGCCGTCCTGGTACTATTTTAGGTATATAAAAATTATGAATAACGCTTATTCTGACGGTTTGAAACTCTATTTTTAACGACACGACGATTCTGATGCCTTGCAGCTGTGCATACTTTATAATTAAAACGAGTTTGACAAATTTAAATAAAAAAAATCTTATTTTTAAATCATTTTATTCGTGACAACGGTTAAACGGCAATAAATCCAAACGTCGGGTGATATTAAAAAAAAGGTAATATATTTCCCGTTGTAAACCGTTAATAGTATTTTATTTTGGGTTGAAGTAATCTAAAAGTCAAAATTGGTCCACAGCATCTTGTTTAGATGTTATATGGCTGGGTTATTACCTCGGTAATTAAAAAAAATCGTCGATGACATGTAGTTAGCTCAATTGGTTACCACGGAGCGCTGTGGATGCCGGTTCAAGTCCCGTGGTAAATTTTTATTCAATCTAAATAGATTTTTTATTTTTTATTATTAAATAAATATATATAACTTACCATCGGCGTTAGCGTGGTGTAGCGTAAAGAGCGGTTGAGCGCCCGCGTCCGCCCCGCTCCTCCTCACAAGCTCGTATAGAACATTCGCGTACTTATCGCCGCCGCGTGCGCACGCTATGACCAAATTGTCGCCGAGGGCGTCCACCTGGAAATCAATTATTATTATACCCAACCTTTAGTATTATTATTAAATTAAAACTGGGTTATTTTTATAACTATGTTTCCACGATCACATTTTCCGCAACTAGTACATGGTTTAATAAAACATTTTAAACGGTTTAAAACGCGAAGTACATTTGATTTCACTTTGACCTCTATTTTAAGTCCCCCCATAACTGCCGCAAGCATTCAAAACATCGAATTATAATTCAAATAAATTTCGCGTTTTAAACCGTTAAAATTGTTTTATTCCAATTTATAATATTATCAAAGTCCAAAGAGTAATAATTCTAAGCTCTAAGAGCTTCTTTCATAGTACATATGATTATGAGACCAATTACCTCAGTGAAGACACATTCGTGCGTCCGCTTGTACGCGTCAGACTTGGTCACGGTGCGTACGCACTGAACCAAATACCGCGTGAGGAGGGGCAACTTGAAACAACGGAGAACTGCTAACTTCAGAAGACCTAAACCTGCAAAAAATATCACCACCTTGTAATGCAAGCCTACTGACACATCGTGAAAAATGATTGCGCCCTTATAAGCCCTAAGAAATTATTCCAACCCCCACCTTCACCCCCTTCTTCAGTTGTTTAGGCTAGAATTACTGAAAATTCTAGTGTCTTATCGGTGTGACGAGTAAAATAAGGTGGATCTAATATACGAGACTGCCTCTGTAGCTAAATGGTTAAGCATAGCCTAGTATTGCGTTGAGCGCGAGAGGGGTTTAAGCGGGAAAACATTATTTATTCAGTAGGGCAGGGCAAAGTCTGCTTGGCTGTAAATTGCCTGTGAAACGATATACGATACAATATTACGTAAAATCTCTGTGAAAATATAGCGGCACTATTAGCCATACATACCGAAGTCTTGGACGAACAATTCCGGCTGCAGAGCTAGCACTTTTTCACAGATCAGACTAAAAAGCGCCATCTGCAGACTTTCTTCGCTCTTGCCGTTCGACAGACTCACTAGGATGTGCTTGAGAACACTGCAAACGAAGGTGCCGTGTTAACTAGATGGCGCTTACGTCAATTTTTAATATCCAAATTTATTATTATCAAATATCCAAAGCCGAATATTGAAATTGCGTCCGGGTCACGAATCACCGTCCACAGTTGATAAGGGCGGTCCAGTTTAATCGCGGTACGGTGTCAGTCTGTGGATTTCCCAAGAGGCAAAGATAAATAGGTCGATAGCGCAACTTGTTTGGCAACTTTATTGGTATAGAAGGACAAGTTCTCCCTTGTTACGTTTCTTGAAAAACTTACCCATAAGCAGTTTTCAACTCGAGACCGGCAACATTCTGGCACAGCAGCTTTCTGTTCTCCATCTTCAGTTTAGTCATGTGCCCTTCGAACAGCTCCTTGCACGTCTTCCGCTGGGCTTGGCAGCACTGCATCTTCGAGAACTCGTTGGAGATCTCCTTCTGGAGGTCCTTGTATTGTTTCATGGTCATGCTCGCGCTGGGAAGTCTCTCTCTTCGTTTACGATCTTAAATACAAATATTGTCACAGATAAAAATAAGAAAAAAGATGAGGGTGACGGAACTGATTATAACTTAAATTATTTAAATAGTTTGATTCCGATATTAAATAGGTTTGTCGACCGCTGCGTTACATGTAACGTAACGAACATTATCGCTTTAAAATTGTGTTTAAATCAATACCGTTGTCTGGGCTTGGTTCCTCTACATCCGTGATGCAGCTGGGTATTTCCTCCAGCGAAGGTATGTCCTGGCACTTTTCATAATCGCTGTTGTACATTGGCGATGAAGAGTGAGTTTGTGGTGAGAGCGAGTACTCCGAATTGTTTGGGTAGAAGACCTGAAAAGGAATTTATAACGTTTAAACGCGACATTATTAGTTAACTAATTATTGCTATGGTCCGACGTTTCGTCTGCTAGACATTTGACTATGACATTGGGGATTCCCTCCACCGTTAGTCCCTCCGTGACCACGGCTGCTGCAAAGCATCCTAGACGTCGCGTCTCCTGACGTGAGTTAACCATATTTCAACAATACAAAAGTACTGCTAAAAAGTTTTCACGCCAAGTTGCACAATACAAGCATGTATTTCAAATCTTATTCTAACTATTCGGCTAGTTTTTTAGCTAGAAAATACAGACAAGCATGAGGCTTGATGGTTGGTGAAATTCCCCAGCAGTATCACATCTAAACAAGATGCGCTGTTTTAGCTTTGGATATTTGGACGTCAAGAGACCTAAACGGAGAGCTTCCATCTGTGCACGGTAGATCGTGAATCCAGACTTCCAGATGAAGTCCAACATGTTTCAGAAAAATTATAAATTGATTAAAAAAATTGTGGACTCAGTGGGGACCGAGCCCACGACCCGTTGACTATTAGCCCTTCACTCCTACCATTACAATATCGAGCCTGTCAAAATAACCAACCTGTGAATCCGAGTAAGGGCTCGGCACGTTCTCTGAACGCGGCGGCGTCGGGAACACGCTCAGCCTGTCGAAGTCCGGGTTCAAACACTCCGGGAACAGTTCCAGAGTATCATAATGCACACTTGAGTTCGCAAGCTCCAGAGCCTCAATCGGGTTCTCCATCTCGGGTTCATACAGCTCCGCGGTGGGTTCAATTATCCGCGGCAGGTTCGTGTCCAAGAACTCTGAGAGGACATCGTTCGTGTCTTCGTGCACGAATTCCTCGGCGAGTTCCAGAAACGTCGCCAGGTCCTCGTTGGTGTAGTCTCGTACGTTGGTGTCGATTAGCTCTAGGGCTTGGTTCAGGTAGGTGTTGTCTGACCTCTCGTTGACGGTCACTTGGCCGCCGGAGAATGTTTGTCGGTTGACTTGGCTGATCTGCAAAGTTGAATGAAATATATAAATACTAATCTTTTTTTTATATATGACCGCCTCTACAGCTTAATGGTAAACGTTAAGCATGGCCTTGCGTCAAGCAGGAAAAGTGTTGGGTTCGATACGGTTGGGCAGGGCACAGTGAGACCGAAACACATGTGCTCGCCCCATACCCCACAGAACTAGCTTTCCACACCCACTTTCTTAATATCATTTTGTCTGTAATAATACCAATATTATAACCAAAATTAACTTAAAAGCGATAACAGGGCAACGCGATAATTTCGTTATTATATTGAAATACCTTGTGACAGTTAAATTATCTACACTATAAGTCATTTAATTATATGTATTATGGCAACACAACGAATAAGAATTTAAAACAACATTTCCGTTTTTTAAATTTAACTGTTTTTGGAGTTTAAGTTCATATCTTTCGATTCAAGAGTCCGTTTGTGTTCTAATATAGCCAGCCTGCTTTCTAATGTTTTATTCACATCAATAAATACCTGATGGCAATCAGCATCCCTCGAATACGGATGCGACGGCACGTGGCACTGATTCCTGATTGGTCCCCGCGATATTAACACCGTTTGTATCCTTTTCCGTCTACCCTCGCACGCTTCATCCTCCGAATCCGCCGCGTCAGTCTTCTCCGAGAACCCGCTGTCGTCGGACGTCTGCGAGTCGATTTTCGTTCTCCGACTACCTTCATTCTCCTTCGTGAAATTCTTAAAGCTCTCCTCAGACAATTGCGAATCGTTCCTTTCCTTTCGTATCGCTGTCTGGAAGTTCTGTAGGCTCTCTTCAGACAGCTGTGAATTATTTCTCTTATCGTCTATAACTTTGCAGGTGAAGTTACTGAATTCGTCTTCTTCATCTGCGGGTGGTTTGATTTTGAGATTGTCTAGATCGTCCAGTATATCTGAGACTGTGAGGAATTTGACCGGCTCCGAGGTCTTTGTGCGCTCTGCTACGTCTGGCTTTACATCTTTCCTCTTCTTGTCTCTTTTACTGAATATTGCCTGAATGGGTTTTTTTAGACGGTCTAGTATCGATTTCTTTTGTTCTGCCATATTTTGTTGTGCGTTCTGAGTAGCGGTTTTCGCGCTACCCATATTAGTAGAGATGCAATGTGCCTATTCCATGAGGTCTGGGAATAGAAAGAGATGGTTAATGGAATACTGAAAAACAATACCACTAAGTTGGAATTCCATCAATGTTTCATACACATTTATGATTAGTAACTGCATTAAATACTTTATAATTTACATTAACCGATATGTGAGATACGTGAACTAAACAAAGAAATACTGGCAAATAAAATTCACACTCTTAGAATTATTACGCGCTTTAATAAAAAAGCGATGTTATTCTTTGTTCGTATGGTTACAAAATGGTCAAAAGCGGTTTTTTTTAATCCAGGCTGAAACCGGTGATCCATGGCCTAGACGGAAACCCGATATTCCTACGACCCATTTAATATCCAGATTTTCAGAAGGTGGACCCGGTGGGGATCGAACACAACCCGTTGATATTGCCCAAAACTTAGCTTGCCGTTCGCATTGCCGGTCATGGCTGTATATCGTTAAATATGTTTTTCAGTCGCTAGACGCGGCAGCGATTGCAAAGGCCAGCAAAGTACATTTTTCTTTCACTTTTACATACCTTAATGAAATATGCCGCAAATAAACTCGCACGTGACCCAATATAAAAATAAGACAAAAATTTTAGCAGCTGAAGTACGCCCTATAAAGCATCTATTTTTGGCGGACCTTGATCTCTTACCCGTTACGTCTTCAAAATAGTCTCGTTTCGGTCGGCTGCCCATACTATCTTAGCAAAAACGATTTTTATCGTGCACAGTTAGAGTTGAAGGCTTACTCTATTTTTAATCGAAAAAACAGTTTTGGTAATTAGGTAGTTTTCAAACACATTAAATTGAAATATTATTATTGTTACTCTTGCCGACCCCGGATCTGAACCTGAGACTTGGTAATATGTAGTCGAGTGTACTAACCACTAAAACTTAAAATTATATAATACATGAGAATATAAAGCTGAAGAGTTTGTTTGTTTGAACGCGCTAATCTCAGGAATTACGAATTCGAACTAAAAAAATATTTTTGTACCTATCTTGTCTACACCAAGGACATCTTATCGTCTCGTCATGGGTCTAAAGGTTTGTGGCAATTTCTTTTTAATTGACGGTATCATCGATTATCTTTATATTTGACATTCATAGAAATTGCGACACAATTAACACAAAACTTGACACGGGCGGGACTTGAACCGGCGTCCACAGCGATCCATGCTGTTGCTTTCACTAATCGATATATTGTGCTTGTTATAATTAAATTTATTCAACCAATTCTCGATACTACTTGAACGGATGCTTTGCTGCCCCCGTGACCGCGGCCAAAGCATTCGAAACGTCAAGGCGTAGTTAAATTACATTACCTAATTTATCACGTCAGAAATCTTCTTTAAATTAATTTTCCAGGTTTTTTGTACATTTTCACAGTTTTATACCTTTAAAGCCTTCCTCGATAAATGCTTCAACCGCCACAAAAATAATATTTTTATTCAAACAAGTCGTTCCTGACATTAGCGCGTATAAACAAACAAACTCTTCAGTTTTATAAAATTAGTATAGATATAGGCAGGCTGGCACTGCATTTTCTTTGAACGATTGTCGTTTGTCATTCATCTGGAAACATCTCATCTTCTACAACCGAACCGAAAGCTTTTTACATTTATATTAAAAATCTATACTAATATATAAAGCTGAAGAGTATATTTGTTTGTTTGAACGCGCTAATCTCAGAAACTACTGGTTCGAATTGAACAATTATTTTTGTGTTGGTTATACCATTTATCGAGGAACGCGATTTGACAAATGAGAACGAATAAACAGAAGGAAATGCGGAAAAACGCGAAAAATTATTCACCTTAGTTGGTGGGTGTGTGGGTTACGCTCCGAAAGCGTGTCAAGATCCACAAAAAAATACGTATGAAAGAATGATTCCTCTTTAAAGGATCTAAAAAAAAGTCCGCGACGATATATGTCTATCCTTTAAGATTAACTTACAAGAACGACGGGAAGCGGACGACGTCGTGAGTAACAGCCTAAATTTATAGAGGTTTACAAAAATACATTTGGATGGCCAAAATAACGATTCTCGCGTACGCAGTTGCTGACACAGCTAGTGGATTGTAAATTGAAAAAACTTAAACTCAGAAAGGACTCGAACCGGCATCCGCAGCGTTCCGTGCTGTTGCTTTTATCAATTGAGCTACCGAGTTTTATATTTCCCAAAAAAAATCTTATTTTATATCATGTAACATTGTGTAATATTATTTATCTCTTGATAAGCTTACGTGAAACGTAGATATCACTATAGTGTGAAATATGTAAATATTTTAGTAAGCGATTTAAGTATTACATCAAATTTTCATTAAGAAATGTTTGGCCTGCGATTATACACATAAATATCTTAGTTCACGTTGTTACTATTCTACCATACACATATATTAACATACGCATATATAGATACTGTCTATAGTTTACGCGAGTAGTACACATTTAAATAAAACACTTAAACGGTTTAATACGCGATATATTATTTAAACTTATTTGAAAATGATTTTTAACTGCGGCCCGACGTTTCGGATGCTTTGGTCTTCCCGTGACGACGGCTGTTGCAAATCATTTTCAAATACTTAAGTTAAACTAAAATATCGCGTTTTAAACCGTTTAAGTGTTTTATTTAAATACGCATATATAATTTGAATTGCGGTTCAGTTTGTATAATCATTTTGTGGAAAATGTAACTACCGCTAACTGCCTCTATAGCCCGATATGCTTAAATGAGAGGACCCGGTAAAACAATGGCTTGTCTCGTCTGTGATTTCTGATAAACTGTCTGTAAATAAAATTAATCAGCTCATTTCTATAAAATTTAAAGTTACGGAGTTCGTTTGTAGAAAGAGAGAAAGATAGATATCTTCTTAATAACCATTTTTACGCACCTCTTATAGGAGAAAAACAGGGTCCCAATTTTGTAATTATTTATTTTTCGAAATGTTGGCCTCCCCTAAAATTGGTTTAGGATAACGAAAAAGCATTTCATTGGATTTCCAATATCTAAAAAAATTAACTATAGTAACTCGTTCGTTTTCGATTTACTCAACTTTCACATCCCTCTTCCAATGTATTACAACCTTCCTTTTTTGTTAGGTTATATAAAATTCACAAAACAATCTCTCTTTTTATTTTATTGTGTGGGTACTTGTTAAAACCTTACATTCTTTTAACCTTTATTATGTAAGCAATTAACTCTCAAATCTACGAGTTCAATTCTTTAATAACTTTCACTTGAATTCATTGTAGTAGACATACTTATCTCAAATTGATTTATAGAAATGTGGCCGTAATAATTGAATGACAGACCATTTTTAAATAAGTTATGTTACCATGAAAAAATAATACGGAACCCGATTCGAGGATCGACTGAAATTTTTTCCATATAAAATACAATAATGTAATATATGAGGCCGCTAGAGGCAGAGTAGCCTAACTGAAATTTTAATTTCATAGTCTAAAAATGTTAATCTACAATTATACAAGAGCACAGTGACCGAAAATTGTTATCCTTCCTTATTGAAAATCATGTTTTTTGTTATTAGGCCACTCTGCATCTAGCAGCCACATATAGTCATTTTGTAAAAGAAAAATAATAGGTATTTGATTGAAAAAAGAAATTAGTATAAAATGTAAAAAAAATATTATCGCTAGCGATTTTGAGGGTACTTTGAAAAAATATTATAGTAAGTCTGTTTCTTTACATTTGAAAAGCCAAATTTTCTTTACATACGGAGAAACGATAGAATTAATCAATGTCTTAGTATGTATTTCTCAGTACTATGTAGTATTTTTAGTTTAAATCTGGCTTTTGGCACACATCGTAAGAACGTTTACGCATGTGTTATAATTCAAATGCCAACACTTACCATCTTAAATATACTCTGTGGGAAAGGTTATGCATGTTTCAAATACAAAAGCAACTTATACTCTAACGATAAGTTCTTACAGAGGCGAAAGACAAGAAATACTTTGTGATTGATAAATAGAACACTATTAACGGTTTAATACGCATTTTTATTATCTATACAAGTTTTACTTTCGGGCCGATGTTTCTTATGCTTTACAGCAGACGTAGTCACGAGGGACTAAAGGAGGAGGATGTCCCTAATGTCACAAAAAATCACGCACGGTAGCGCCACCTGTTTTGTCATTTAATATATTCCGCGTTTTAAACCGTCAGTAGTGTTTATGTAAGTTGTGTAAACTACTGACAATACTAAATTAGCGATGAATAAATAATGTTATAAAAATGTTTAACTATAGTATCGGCTATATAGATCTAGCGTTTTTAATGTCATTCAAAGTATTGAAGCTCGCTTCACCAATAATCGAATATGATTTAACTAAGTATTTTTTTCATTTATACATTTCCTATTTTTGTTTTACATGTTTGCTTATATATTTTCCTTAAGATATTTCCTTTTCAAAATGTAGCTCCGAATTTCCTTATGGCTTGAATAACATTTGATTACACTCGTTGGTCAAAAAATAACATTTTTGATTTGTAACTTACTGTCTCGATATTTTTCAAAGTCTAAAACTGAACCCATCTAGTTATACATTAAAAGGGAAAATAAACATATCAAGACGAAAAGGACCTTATCATCATCCCAATAAAGTTTAAAACGTGATAAATAATAGTGTGCGCGCGAGCACACTTCGTCCACATGACCGTTTGATTTCCTCTCATGACATCATCGCCGGTTGCCGATTATGTACTCACGTTTTATTAGGTCGTAATGTCAAGTGAATCCCAACAACCATTCATCTAGTCCCACACTTGAGACTGATACCCACGATACACGTGACATGTGGTCGTTCCATAATTTTTCGCCGACAAAAAATACTAAAGTTATTTTTACCGTTTTTGATGATAATGCGAAAGTTTAAAGAAACAGCAATGTTCTCGCCCATTCTTTGTTTGTAGGTAATATTTCAAAATAGTGTTCAAACTAGTAGACCTTCACCACTCTTGTTACAATAGTCTTTTGCCACGCATCCGAATTATCGGACTGTGATTGAATTAAGTTAGTCAAAGTCAAAGTCAAAGTCAAAAATCATTTATTCATGTAGGTAACTATGTACACTTATGAACGTCACAAAATAATTATAGAATCTAACTTTACATTTACTACCAGTTCTCAAATCAAGGGCGTAGAACGAACGAGAAGAACTGGCAATAAACTCGCCGTCACTCCTTTTATCGCCAAGTTTCATTTTACATTCTTGATTTACTTTTAGTACACAACATATTTTTCCTTGTAAGAGCGGGTTCCTCCACACCCCAAGCATTTTTATCATTTAAATATTGATTAACATGATAATAACCCTTTTCAAGCAGTTTTTGTTTTACATACGATTTAAACCTATTTATTGAGAGTGCTTGCACTTCGCTGGGGATTTTATTAAAGTATCGTATGCAGTTACCTTGAAAAGAACTACTACTTTTATGGAGCCTTTTGTTTGGTACACTTATTTTGTCCTTATTACGCGTATTGTACTGATGAAAGCTGCCGTTTGTTTTAAAAGTATCTACGTTTTTCCTCACATATAAAACATTTTCATAGATATATTGACTTGCCAACGTTAGGATATTCAATGCTTTAAACTTATTTCGAACAGACTCTCGTGGGGAAAGACCACAAATCGATCGAATAGCCCGTTTCTGCAAAACAAATATGGTTTGAATATCGGCTGCGTTGCCCCACAAAAGGATACCATAAGACATTACACTATGGAAGTAACTGAAGTAGACAAGCTTGGCTGTATTTTCATCAGTAAGCTGTCGTATCTTCTTTACAGCAAAGGCTGCAGAGCTTAGTTTATTCGAAAGATTTTTAATGTGTGGTCCCCACTGAAGTTTACAATCGAGAGTTATACCCAAAAACACAGCATCTTCGACAAAACTAATATATCTCGCGTTTTAAACCGTTTATTTAACCTAAACTACTCGTGTAAATTACAGACAGTATTTGTATATGGTGTCTGTACAATGCACATTAATATACTACCGGTAGCTTCATTATCAGTTATGGCTCTGATACTGAGATAGTTTTTCGGATCTGATAGATCGTTTCTGAGATATACGCAAACATACAAACAAGAACTGTTCACTTATATTTGTATCTTAGTCTCGAGAACTCATTGAGGTCTCACTGGGATATATGTACATATAAATCATATGCGCATACGCATAGTTACATCAACATACATAATTAACCAGGAACAGTACACGATAAGAATGACCGTGACTCAAAACTGAGTGACAATTATCGAGAGTCGACACAACAATACACACCTTTTATACGAATTAATTTTTGTTACTATTTATATCTATACGGTCAAAATATTCAATTAGTAAAAGGAGAAAGCTCATTCAAGACCACAATCGGACTTATAGATTTCGTATACCTACTAATAGATTTTGACGGGCTCAGGGTCTCATCTTTATATTAAATGGATAGTAAGAAATATCAAAATTCCGACCGTGTCACGAACCACCGTCCAAAGACGTCGTCAAGTTAAATCTTGTTTCGATTTTCGAATATCTAAAGAAAAATAAGGTCAATAGCACATCTGTTTAGATGCTATAAGGCTGTGGTACCGAGAGAGTAAAAGCAATCTATACGTAAATAGACAAAGATGTGTTTGTTTGTCCTTCTGTTCCGCCTTAATAGAGCAACCAATCCTCTTGATTCATTAACAGTTAGATAGAAAGAACGGCGAATAATATCATATATTTGCCATACACACATACAAGCTATTAAAATTATTATGCCACTATAAATATAGTAGTAGTTTTTGTATGTTTGTTTTCGTACTTCTCAGGAACGATTCATCAGGTTCAAACATAAATTATAACGCTACTATTGGTTTTGCTAAAACTTTTTACTTTTCGCGAAGTATTCGTTACTATCACGCCTAGAACTCTCTTTTTTCACGACCCGTTGTTATATCTTGTAAGTTCTTATAAAGATACTAGCTGTGCCAGCCAATTTGTCCGGTAGAAGTTAATTTGGGCATCCAAATTTGTTTTGGCAAACCTCGCCATCTTTATAAATTATGGCTCTTACCGATGACGTCGTCTGCGTCCCGGCGTTTTTACGGGTTAATCTTAAAAGATAGACATGTATTGTTTTTTGCAGATATTTTTTTAGATTGCGCCACTGAAATTGATAAAGATTAATTCATTTCCCCCGTTTCTTTCACATTGTCCACTGTAAAATGCTCAATTTGTTTGCCTTCCTCGATAAATGCCATTCTAACCAACACAAACAACGTTTCAATTCGATCTAATAATTCCTGAGATTAGCGCGTTTACATATTAGTATAGTTATACTCACGGATAATCACAAAGCATCCACAACCGCGCCACAACACTTAACATATAAATTACAGTATTAACTTAATTATAACACGACACTACGATTATAAATAATATAATTATATCGTTACAAGCGTCTGCGGACACGCGTATATACCGCTCGGCAATAATCGCGAAACTAGTTCAAAGTATTAAGAATTCTGCTATCGACGCGTTAAGCGGAAAGCGCTTAAAATCTATATAAATTAAAAATCTCTAGCCAATTTTAGAGTTTTAAGATTTTTCTAAGCAATTGAGCGACCGAGTGAAGTTCGGAATCTTGTGGATACCGGGTTCAAGTCCTGATCGAGTAGTATTTTTTTAAATTTATAATCGATTTTTAATTTATACCGTGCCATCGTGTGAAATTTTTTAAAGTTTTTAAACGCTAAATCTGTTAAGAATTTTTGCGCAGCGATTCTTTTATTAGTAAACTGTGCACACAGACTAGACAGAGATCTAGGCTACGAAACTCTCGCTATAAAAACTCGTACGATGCGTTTAGCGACTCAAAAAAAAGTTAATACCAATGTTTAACGTTCACGTACAGCGGCGACTGGCGCCGCGATTGACGAGCCAAGTAAAAATATATCAGAACAAGTCGCGAGTTTCGCTTGCGTTTAACAGTAAGTTGCTCATCAAGGAGCCCGGCTAGGCTTTGTAGCGCACAGTGTCTTTTGAGTTAGATATTTATATTATGTATAACTTAGTTTACTATATAAATCATACACAAGTAAACTAAACTCATCATATAGTTTCTTGTTCATACAAAGTTATTTTAATTACCTTTACTACTTAACCAATGTTAGTGTTTGCACGAGACACTATGATTAAAATCTTTTTTAAAGGTATTCTTTTAATCAATCAATCAATCAATTTTTTTACTCTCTTTAAAAACAGTTGCTACCACATTTAATTGATAAGTTTCTTTTAATTCAATTAACTAGATTATTAATATATCTATAGGGTTGACAAAAATCTTTAAGGCGGAGGAGGACTTCTTGATATCCTCCAGAATGCAACACTTAAAGCGTTACTTTTTCAACTTTGAAATAAACATCACTCATTTTGTAAAGTTAAGGATGGCACTACTATCATATATAACATTAGTTTACCCAAGTGTACATGTTAAAATAAATTAATACTATATTTAAATATAACGTCTTATACCAAAATATATAGTATAGTTCCCGTCCCTATTGCAGGGATGTTATATAGATTTTTTGTAGCTTTAGTGAGAAATAAATTTATTGAATATTTTGAGCTTGGCGCATTCAACCAAAGAAACTTTTCAGCGTAATATTATTAGAGCTAAAGCGATTCAAGCGCTTTTCTCGTTAGCTCGCTTTCATGCTATTTACGGACATTAGTCAGCCCGGCTCCATCTTTGTTTTTTGTTTATATGCGGTGGGGCAAATCGATATATAATCATATTAATGCATTGTCAAGGCTTAATCGAGTTAGGTTGAGCAATTTCATGTATACATATACAATATTGGAATGATAAACGGTAAACTAACTTTACCATGCGGCATTATCTGCAATATTTAAATTATTTAATAAAGAATTTATTCTTTAACTCGTCACAGTTATTATCTAGTAGCTGTAGTAGCAGGTGTCTTTATCGTGTAGAACGTTTATTTTGGACATCAAAGTGGTTTTTGGAAGCCTCCTTATCTTTATTAATTACAGCTGTCCGCGTCCCGGTTTTCTTGTAAGTTAAACTAAACCCATAGATAAATGCTTTAACCAACATAAAACAAAAAAAACAATTCGAACCAGTAGTTTCTGAGATTGGCGCGTTCAAAAAACTGTGCCTGTTTACAAAAGATATTGTGTATTAGGAAAACCTTAATAAGATTTATTAAACAGTATTCGTACTTAAATCAAAATTAAAATTCTAGTATACAAATCGGGGATTTCCAACCAATTTAAATATTTAACATTTATGTTGCGCGTGCGTCTCTTACTAAACATGGCGGTGGTAGGGTGACCATGTATATAAAATCAATATTTACAATATAAAAAAAATCCGCGTGTCTTTCTTTTGTCACGGTCCTTTTTAATCCATACACATTTTTAATATAGAGGAAGACAGACGACCGTGGCGTTCCACTTGATGGTAAGTGAAATAACCCAACCATATAACTTTTACACAAGATGTGTTGTCGACCTTTTTTGTCATTGGATATTCAGATGTTTAAATAACACTGTTTCAGGAGTTCAACTGTAAGTATAACGCGAGAAGATATAGGTTCAAATCAAGATATTTTTTTTCAGCTCGAAAGAATTTAATTTACTGCTGACACTGATAACCTACGAGTTTTTGAATAAAATTGTTCATCGAAACGGACACAAAAATGTGTCTGGAAGATCTATCAACAGTACAGGTACACAAAGTGATTATTAGCATTTTCAAATACTACTTTCAACGTTATTATTAAAGGTAATTAAATTTGTGTATATAATTATGGTTATTTTAGCTAATTTTTTTGCTTAGTTTAGTAGTGACTTATTGACGATTGAATGAAATATGAATCTCCAATAAAACAAACAGCATGGTGTTTTTAACTTCGCAAACGGGTTGAACAACACAGTAAGAGCGAGCAGCAACGTTGACGCTGACATATAAAACGCCCGTTTATGCGCAAGCGCAGCTACTCTCTTGAAAGTCAATACGTGTCTTTTTTTATTGGTCATATTATGTTTTGTTCCAATAGCAAACTTGAAAATTCTTAAATAAGAACGATATTTTTTAAATTAAATAACTGCGCTACTCTTAGGAGCTACTGGTTCTAATTAGAATTTATTTCTATGTTGGTAAGAGCATTTATCGAGGAAGGCTTTAAAATATCACGATGTAACCAAAAAATGTCTGTGTCGTGAGTACAGCCATGATGTATAAAGATAAGGTGGTTCGCAAAAACCACGAAATCAGCTAGTTAATATAGATTTTTAATTTTCACTTGCTACCAAAGGTATATAATTAAAAATCACTTCTAGCTTGTAGAACTGCTTCATTTGTTATCTGTCGTCACTTGCGTTATCGTTATATTTTCAGGAACCACTAGAAGGAATTCGTCATTATATGATTCAGTTTGTGTGACATATGACTTGATTAGTACTTTAAACATTTAACAGGTATGTATTCTGTATGAACCATGGAGTTATCTACCACCACATGTATGTGTAATCCCAAAAGCAAACTATTTAGTGTCAGCTATACTAATATTATAAAGCTAAAGAGTTCGTTTGTTTAAACGCGCTAATCTCAGGAACTATTGGTTTGAATTGAAAAAATAGTGAAAAAGTTATTTAAATAAAACACTTTGACGGTTTAAAACGCGATATATTAGTTAAACTTATTTGAAAATGATTTTTAACTTCAGCCCGACGTTTCGGATGCTTTGCAGCAGCCGTGGTCACGGGGAGACTAGTGAAAAAGTTGTTGGTTAGAGCTTTAATCGAGGAAGGTAAGGCTTTACTATAAAACATCTTGCTAAAACTGATAGGAAAAATGGGAAATGTGGAAATGTTAGGGAAAATTATCCTTGACGGCTTCCGTTGCGTACGCTACGAAAACGGTTCAAGATACCCAAAAATATGTATGAAAGAATGATTCCTCTTGAAATAATAAAAAAACATGTCCGCGATAATATATGTCTATCTTTTAAAGATTATGTATTTTTAATTATTACTTTATCTTTTAAAGAGACTTGCAAGAACGACGGGAAGCGACCGAGCGTCGTTTAACGGCTATAATTTGTAAATATGAGGAGGTAAGGTTGCAAAAACTTAATAAACTAAATTTTATTTATATTTAAAAAAAGAAAATATCAAATGAGAAACATAAAAAAATAACTTTTCAAATTTGTCTTGCTTGCACATAATACTCCGCAGCACTTACAAAACGTAGAGTTTTTTTTTATTCACTCCACTAACCATTTTACTCGGTCTTAAGAAGCCTTTACGTACGACAATACGACGTTTCAGGGCAATTTAACAGAATCAGTTTAGAGATTTTTTAACGTTTAAAAAATATTTATAATATTGGTGGTAGAGGAGGACAGACAAGCACTTGGAACAGATCTAGACTAAATGCACTGTCGACCTATCCTAGCTTTGGATATTAGGAATCCTATCAAATTTAATAATTGAAAACACATTTTCAAAAATAGTACAAATCCCTGTTTACTACTTGAGCCATGGAGTCCTATCCACGTACCTCTACATCATCGAGTGAAATTTTATCGCGATCTTCGAGATATGTCCTATTAGGAACAATAATACTGACAAATTCAATTACTTTCTATCTTTAAATAGATAATACTATCGCGAATAGTTTATTAAAACGAGAGGGATGTCAATAATAAGTATCTACTGGAAATATTAAAAGAAAGAAGGCTTTTAGTAGGTTTTATGTATAACTAGCTGTGCCCGCCACTTCCTTCGCGTGGAATAGTGACTTGGGGTAGAATTTTTAATTATTTAGGCTGTTAATTAATTTATGTAATTGCAAATTTATCGCAGCCAATCCATGTTGTAAGTGCTACTTTGTCGCAACACTCACAGCTCACATCACTCATACTCTAACTCCCACTCCCATTCCATTCCCAAAAACCAAAGTCCCACTGTTTTAGCTTCAAAAACCACCTATTTCCATAAAAGCTTTCATCGCCCCCTTTTAACCCCAACCCCTTTTTTCAATAAAAATCCTATATTCTTTCTCAGGGTCTAAACCATCTGTGTACCAAATTTCATTTAAATCCGTCCAGTAGTTTTGTCGTGAAAGAGTAACAGACAGACAGACAGAGTTACTTTCGCATTTATAATATTAGTAAGGATGAAAAAAATACATGTACCGCCATGTTGGATTCACAATGACGTCACAGACGTACGTTTTCCTACAAACTGAATGAGTATAACAAATCAAAATGGTTAAACATTTAACTATACAAAGAAACAAAGTCTAAAAACAAAATCTTAAAAAATTGCTTTCTAATACATTCTCGTTAACTCGTGGTTTAGTCGTATCTAGGGGGAATGGCCCCCGTGACCATGGCTGCTGAGAGACAAAACTCAATCGCCTGTAATTTAAAGCTATCTTATTTGGCGTTCGAAACTAATGCGCGTACATAGATGGGGCATACACACAGAGGTAGAGTGGCCTAATAACAAAAAAAAACGTGATGAACGCGAACATTGTTTAAGATCATTTAAAGAATCATTCTTTAATACATATTTTTGGGATATCTTTAACCGTTTCGCAGCGTACACAACGGATACAAAAAATAATATTTATTTCCCATTATCCTCCTTCAGATTCTTCTTCGCTCCTAAAATCGTCGTCATGTTTTATAGCAATTAAACTTCCTCATAGTATTCTAACCAGTACAAGAAGGATTATCAATTTGAACCAGTATCCATATCGGTTCAAACAACCTCCCGTTAACGAACTCATCAGCCTAGTTCTAGTATATATTATATTTTACGAATTACCTACTTAATACAATAAAACGATAGTGCTATCATTTCCGACACATCGCTTATCTCAAAAAAACACCTTTATTAAACAAAAACCTATCGCACCCAATCGCAGCAGTGCTTTTTATATAGAAGGACACCAACCCAACATTTACTCAAAATGCGCCGTCGACCTATGAACGGTAAGGGCGCAAGGTCGTGTTATCACTTCTCCTTTATTAATTACCAGCTCATCTGGCGAATGTTTTGTTCCTTGCAAGATTAATATTATTTATGTTGTAACTCAAAAAAATACAGTTTTTGTAAGAAAATATTGAAAGGAAGACTGTCGTAAACATTAGTTAGATCATTAAAAGAGAAATAATTCTTTCAAACATATCTTTTACTTTCTTGGACCGTTTTCGCAGCGCACGGAGGCCCTCAAAGATAAATTTTCCCGGTTTTTCCGCACTTTCCACTAATTCTTCCTGTGCCTATTGGTTGCAGCGTGATGTTATGTAGCTAATAGACATCTATCGTCTATCCAGTAGTTTCAAATGTTGGCGCGTTTAAGCAAACAAAACTCGTTAACTTTATAATATTAGTAAAGATAATAAGATAAAGAAGAAACTGTTTACGCGTTTTGAACTGGTAAGTGTTTTATATAAAAGTGTGCTATTGGCGTAAACTGCAGACAATCCTATACGTTACTACAAGGTTTGTTTATTGCTGTGTAACTAACTACGTTAAGATTTCATGTCCATAAAAAACACGTTTTTTCCTTTATACTCATATGGCATGGCAATGTTTTTTAGGATATAATAGTTAATTTCCTGAAAACGTATGTGGACATTAAGATTTCCTGAACTATTCAAAAGGGTAGCGGCGAGTTCTTGCCAGTTCTTCTCGTTCATTCTACACCCACAACACTTAAAATATCTCTCTCTCATTTAAATCTTTCGATATTTGTAATCACGTTAAATGTACTTCCGTTTAATAAATCCGTTTTATTTGTTTAGTTTTTTTATTGATATAAATCTTTATACAATATCTTTTATTTTAATGAGTTATTCACAACACGTAAACAATGTTACACAGCTAATTGAATTGCAGATTGACTTTATAATAATCAACCTTTAAGTATCTTTAGATATATAGGTACAATTAATCTATCTATACTAACATATAAAGCTGAAGAGTTTATTTGTTTGAACGCACTAATCTCGAAGGAAGGAATTCGTAGTCCGGAGTCGAATTGAATAATTCTTTTTGTGTTGGTTAGAGCATTTATCGAGGAAGGCTGTAGGTTCCAAAACATCGCGCTACTACAGGATATATTAAAATTATGCATCCTTGTGGGTTTTCGTTGCGTACGTTGCGAGGATGGTTCAAGATACCCAAAAAATATGTATCAAAGACTGATTCCTCTTTAAATGATCTAAAAAAAAAGTCCGGGACGCTATATGTCTATCTTTTATGGTTGACTTGCAAGAACGATAGGACGCGAACGACGTCGTAGGTAGCTTAAATTTTTAGAGTTGAGGAGGTTTGTAAAAACAAATTTCGATGCATAAATAACTAACTATACTACGGGGACGAAGTCGCTGACACAGCTAGTGTTGTTAATTGTGAGATATGTTGCAAAAATAGTATTTCGCTATCAACTGTCGTTATCAAACTGACAACAGCGATGAACTTAAAAATGGAAAATAAATTGAAAAAAATTTCGACTCGAGCAGGACCTCGAACCGGCATCGTCAGCGTTCCGTGCTGTTGCTCCACCAATTCAATGCAAGCAATGAACTTATTTTAAATCGAAACTTCGATTCGGTTTCACAAATGGATTAACGATAAGAATCACAATTAAATTAGACACCGTTTGACGTCAACCCCACTTCGATATTCATTAAGATGGACTCGATTCGAATTGAAATCGACGGTTAGAAATTGCGCGTTGATTGTATTTAGATTACTGATTTGCGGTAATACTGCCGACCGCTCTCTGACCAAGGTGATAGATTTAAATAAAACACTTTAGGTTTAAAACGCGACATATTAGTTAAACTTATTTGAAAATGTCACGCTGCTAAAATCCGAAAGTCGGGCAAGTTAAAAATATTTTGTATAAGTTTAATAATATGTGGTTTTAAACCGTTGAAGTGTTTTATTTAAATGTTACTACTCGCGTAAACTTAGACAGTATTTAAGGTAGTAGATTTTAACTATAGCATTTTTTTTTTTATTCATTGTGGCCCAGGGCCTTCAATACTAACCTAACGTGCCTGTGGCTAAGGTAAGGATTAGGGCATAGGGGCAAAGGGGCTTGGACCAACGTAATGTGAGTGGGAACTTGAAGAGCGACGGAATCTCACCCGACAATGTTATGGCTTTATTCCATCAAAAAAATTGACCCCGTGACCGTTGATTATTTATTTTTTTATTTTTTTACACTTTATTGCACAAAAAAATAAATAAACGAGACTTAGTATACACTAAAAATATGGAGTGCAATGGGCGGCCTTATCGCTAACGAGCGATCTCTTTCAGGCAACCCACGATAAAAGGGGAGAACGTTTACAGGAAATCGAGATGTGCAAGGTGGGCATTCGCCATGGGCATGTACCAACGAGTCAAAAAAGTGATTCATTGAACATACGTAGACTGTATATTAGTGATACGTTTTCTGTAAATGTGCCGAATCATTGTGACTTTTAACTTTAAGAGGAGCCATTCATAAATATGCAATTCTTATCACTGTAGGGGTAAAGTTACCTACTCACGCACGTAAATAAAACACAGAGAAATTTGTTGTATTGTGTTACGTAAGTTTCGGAGTTAAAGCCGGAAAGACAGACAGAGTTAATTTCGCATTTATAATATTAAGTATAGATTTTAATCTTTTTTATAAATAAGCTTGGGTTTCACTCGTTGGAATATCCCATGCTATACAAGACGCTCTGTCGGCCTATTACTTATGACTGTAGATATTAGGAAAGCCACTGGCTGAAACGGGCATGCGATTAAACTTGACGGTTCTTTTATCTATGGTCGAGTGTGACCCCGACAGCATCTTGCAAACATTAACATTTTTTTAAATAAAACACTTTAACGGTTTAAAACGCGTTATATTAGTTAAACTTATTTGAAAAATTTTGAAAGTTTTTGTTACAGAATATGTGATCATTTAAAGAGAAATCATTCTTACACATATTTTTTGGGAGTCTTGAACCGTTTTCACAACGTAAGCATCAGAAACCCACAGAGATGAAAATTTTCCCCCGTTTTGTTCACGTTTCCCGCTGTATCTTCGCTTCTATTAGTCAAAACACGATATTTTATAGCCTATGGCCTTCCTCGATAAATGCTCTAACTAATACAAAAGAATTTTTCAATTCGAACGCGTAGTTCCTTTTCAGGTTTATATATAAGTATAGATTACTGCTCACATTTACCGAAAAAAAAAGACGTGATCAGTGACACTTAGGTACCAGCCTATATGTTAAGTATACCGATCTAAAGCTAGTTAGTATCGTTCACTCCAACGTTCTTATTATACCTCGCATAAATCTCGTTTGCCATAATCGAAATCCATTCCCAGCGGAGCAAAAAATGTGTGACGTCACACAACCGGCTCGAACTTGGTAAAGGAAAATCTTGTTCGTTTTTTAAATACTTCACAAGTTGCGTTCCGCGCCGTTTCCCGTCCTTTATAAGATAAGCTTTTAATTTACATTACACTAGCGCGCATGATAACTTATCATAACGGTTTACAGCAGGCGACTAACGCAGACTTACAATATGTGTGGGTCGGGTTTTTTTTAGAGAGGGGGGGAGACCAGGGGGGGGGGGGGGGGGGGCGTTTAGATAACTCTAGTTTAACTTGATAGAACAATGGAAACAGAGTGGAAGTGTATGCCGGTTCAAGTCCCGGGCGTGTTTTTTTTTACATCCTCTTTTAAGAATAAAACCGTAGCTGTATAAAAAGGTGTATCGATTTTTGACAGGACAGATTTGAATGGGATACGAACCAAGGACCCGTTCGTTTTAAGCACTGAACCTTACATAAAAGGTAATTCTAATCACATTAAGTCAACATTTTCCTGGTCTCTATTGACGTCAATTCAATTATGTATTTGCGTTTGTAAATAATTCTATCATTACTTATTACTTTTTATTAATTTTATCCTCTATAATCTTTAACACTGGCCACGAGTACGGGACTCGACCCGCCAAGGCTCAAATGCATGTGGGTAACACGTCTTGTCGAAATTTTGATCCTTCGAGCCGGTTTCCTTAGGTTGTTTTCCTTCACCGGAGATTGCGTTTTAAAATATATTATATCGTATATAAAGAAAAATATTTTAATACACACCCCAGAATCGAACACCCGACCCCGAAAACGTACGACGTACCTTCATGATCAGTTGTAAAATCTTGCATTGACATATCGCACACACGATCAGTCGAAATTTTGAATAGTCAATGATTTTTAGGTGGGACTCGAACCCACGAGCCGTTCATTTTTAAGTCTTAACATAAACATATATCATAGAGCTATATAAAAATTAAATATTGTCTATAGTTTACGCGAGTAGTACACATTTAAATAAAACACTTTAACGGTTTAAAACGCGATATATTAGGTTAACTTACTTGAAAATGAAAATGAGACCACCGTCTCCCCGTGACCACGGCTGCTGCAAAGCATCCGAAACGTCGGGCCGAAGTCAAAAATCATTTTCAAATAAGTTTAACTAATATATCGCGTTTTAAACCGTTAAAGTGTTTTATTTAAATATATAAAAATTGATATACTTAAACTGAAATTACTTTTTCGCTAAAGAAAACATTACTGACCATAAAAAAATATAACAGTTTAATTAAATGGTCAGACATGGCATAAGTTTGATTATTAAGAATTTATAAAAATACAATGCTTTTCAATTGCTTTAACTCAAGTAATAAGCGTAAAACTGGACTTAGATTAAACAGTTAAATATTTTTTTGCAACTGACTCATCCCATCTTGTAATGAATCCCGGTTGTAAATATAACAGCTCTACAACTTGGCTATTGGAAACAAGAATTTAAAATCATACTATTGAAATCTATACAAATAAATAACATTGGAGTGTCTGTTTGTAACATAATACACATAATAATAAACAACAATTTTTTGTCTGTCTGTTTGTTCCGGCTAATCTCGGAAACGACTAGACCGATTTTCAAGGAACTTTCACTGACAGATAGCTGATGTAATAGGGAGTACCATAGGCCACTTTTATTTTCAGCCAAGTGCGAGTCGGACGCGCGCACGAAGGATTCTTTGAAACGGCTAGAGAAATATGTATGAAATATCTATTTATTTTTAAATGATATAAAAAAACGTCCGCCACACTATATTATATCTATATTTTACAATTAATGTACAAGAACGACGGGGCGCGGACGAAGTCGCTGGCACAGCTAGTTAAATTATATAAAATCAAGGCCGATACAATAAGCAGTTAATTAACGCTTATCTAACAATAAGCAAACAAGACGACTCGTGTTTCAGTATCTGTGGCTTGAAATAATGTCTCTGTGTTTTATATAAATTCTTTTTAATTTATATTTTATATAAATTATTTAATTTATTTATAAAATCTTTGCTTTACAGAATTCCTTATGTGGAGTACGTGGTGGACACTTTAAGGGGCTTTTTTACAGGTATACATATTAGTATTCTATGCCCTGCCCGACCGAAATTCATTTAATCGTCCATTGTAAGCTGGAGCTTCAGTTACCTGTAGAGGTTTACAGTGAACTTATGAGCTTACATTGCGAAGTTGCAAAGAGTTTGATCAAACTAATGTATAGATCTTCTATAAAAATCCAAATCAAAGGCCGCTATCACATCGTTTAACGTTGTAAAGTCGTCTTAACACGCTACTACCAAAAATTAAAAAAAAAAATCTGTAAAACTTTCGCAATAAACATATCGTGGGAATTCTACACCCCAAAATGGCAACTAGTGAGGCAAAATATTATCTCCTTTATAAAAATAAGTTTATAACACAAAGCAACATATGAGGAAAACCATATTTAGAATTTTGATATACAATATATACATATATATCATAACAAACCCGATCCTAAAACTCGTATTTCCTCAAAACATAATGTTTGTTATAAAACTTTATGGTTGTTAAAAATAGATACACATTCATGGAAAAATACTACCTGCCACTATGATGACCACATGTAAGCTAAAACCAATATTATAAACAAAGGAATTATATTAATGTAATAATTTACTATATACATATCTACACTAATATATAAAGCTGAAGAGTTTGTTTGTTTGAACGCGCTAATCTCAGAAACTAACGGTGGGAATATAAAAAATGTTTTTGTGTTGTTATCTAGATAGTGGACACCGCGCTGTGACAAAGAAGGTAAGAATGGAGAAAAGGGTAATTATCTTTTTTTCTATCTACGATGCGACAGCGGTTCAAGATACCCAATAAAATATGTTTGAAATAATGATTCCTCTTTGAATTATCAAGCAAAAGTCAGTGACGCAATATGTCTATCTTTTAAGATTAAATTGCAATATGGACGGGACGTCGTGGGTAACAGCTTAAGTCTATAAAGATGAAGGGAAGATGAAGACGTCCAAAGCTAGTCTAGTATAAAACAGGCCTTAGAAACACAACGTTATTACTTACATATATTAAGTTGTTACTGTGCACGTACTGTTACGAGGCTTACCTCTTGGCGTTCAGCCATTTTAAGCTGGACAATTTCATTAAACCATCATCATATTCAAATCCCCAGTAAAATGCTCAACAAACCCAAAGTTTTTTAAAACCAGGTGATGAGCAAGGGTTTATCTTAAAATATTGAGAAAAATCTCAAAGTCTGATTATAACCACAATTGCTGTCTCCATAGTTTAATGGTCAAACAAAGTTGATTTAGTAGCATGGGGTGCACATGTTTAGTTGACGATTTGCCTGTAAATTAATTAGACCAATAAAATAGACACGGAAATGTTCATGCCTCGTGCCTCACAGAAGGAAACCAGTTATATTGTTTAGTAAATTAAATTTATTTCACTTTGCGAAGTGAAAAATAACTATAGGGTAAAATAATTTTCTTTCTAAGAATATTGTAATTGATAAATTTTTATTATTGATACAAGTTATGCGGACACAAGTAATCTTTTGTCACATGAATATAAAATATTTGCATGTGTGTTGTTTGTAACAACTAGATACAAAGTACAGTTTATAATTAAGAAGTAAGCCGACTATTTTAAAAAATGAAGTAAACTTCCAGATGTTTTTCTACATTAGTCGCGCGAGTTCTCCCATTAAACATTTAGCTTCAGTTTTATTAGTTTCAATTAAACCCTATATGATTTGCATCATACTGGTGACACATCCAAGTGTACATTTTACAATTTACAGTGTTATACTAATAAATACTTGGTATTCATGATAACAGTAACATTTTAAGCTTGTCTAAAAACACAATATTCACGTGGATTTATTTTTATTAATTTCTTTCGGGGACACCTGTGGTAGGACGGGTGATTAGTCCTTGTTATCGGCCGACCTATTTCCCCATTTCCTCCTTGCAGAGGTTTTGGGTCAAAATGTGGATAAAGCTGGTTGTTTTTTTAAGGAGCCATTAAATATTTCCAAGAAATATACATCTTAGTATTATACATAGGATATATAAACTTTTGTATATAAATATCTATTTTGCAATGAACTAAGTTAATAGGACACAATTTTTTATTGTTTCATAGCCTGACTTGTTTCTCTTTCCTGGCCAGGGAGTGATGTAGTGTCTATTACACTGGACAAGTTGATGAATTAATTTTATTAATAGACATGAATAATTTGAGCATAGAGACAATAGTTGATCAGACATCTATCCCAAAATTTGAGTTTCTCTAAATTCGAAACCAGGATCTTCCGCGGCCCAGCACAATGTCTTAACCACTGAGTCTTAGACCCTGAAGCTGGTACAAAACTTTTGATGTCATAGTAGAAAGTGTCGTTTTATTAGTCTGTCTACAATTTACATGATTAATTTAACTTTATACATGAAGCTTAACGAGTAGACGAACTGTTTCAAGGCTGTAAAACTGCGCAAAAGACCTATAAACGCCATAGCATAAAACAAAAACTAATTTACATAAGGAAAACTTACTGTATTTTCTCCGTGGTATGCTTTAACTCGAAAACAATGTTTTTTCACAGTCGCACAAAACAGTAAAAGGGGTGTTAAGTAATTGTTCACAGAGTTCCATAAATTAACCACTTTAGTCCTCAGTAAATAAAATTCATAAAAAACTATTAATTAAATATTATTCACGGAAATAGGTTGTCGCAATTCAACAAAGTTGCGAATACCGCAATGTTGTCATATGAATATATCAAATTACCCAGAAACCTTGACAACAAAAAAATTAAATCAAATTAAATAATTTATTAATTATTATAGTTGTATATATTATTAACGATATTTGTTCTACTTAGTACCTTTATATAAACTAGTTGATATTTTGTATGTATATTCAAAAGGCAAAACATATTTCATGAACACTAAAATCGGTCTGATTTTGGTTGAATCGTCTTTAGCTGGCAACAATAAATAGAATGTCACATAACAGGCCTTGTCACTGACAAAAATGTAAAATTTTGATAGATGGTTGTAACTTGACACTTGAAGCTTCTATTATGCCAAATAGCAATCGATTATTACTTAATATAAAATCGATATTATTAAACAATACAATTCTATATTATATATTACAATATTTTGTCATTACAAAGTTTTTATAAAAAAATTATTGCATTCGCCAAAATTTTGTAAAATCCTAAATCGTGTGCTATATTTGGGATTTATATATATTTTTATTTATTTATCATTGAAGCTTAAACAATTCTTAAAGAATTGGCCAGGCTACGATTGAAAAGTGGATCGAAAACTTACTTCTGGTTCTAAAAATAGTACAGATAAATAAACTTATACAGATATTTTCATTAAATAGATCTTCATACAGAAAAAAAATCTTATAGTAATGAACGCGAATGGGATACATAAAATAAAAAAAATATATATTCAGTTTAAAACACTGAACTGTACTTATGTAAATAAAGAATTCTAGTAATGGTTATTATAAAATCATAATTCATAGCTTCATTTCAAACTCTCTAGAAACTTGGACGATAATTTTAAGAAATAATTGTAAAAATTAAATAGCACTTATTGCCAATTCGTAATAATTTAATTGTATTTAAACAGGTGTACCTAAATTCCATTTAAGCACAGACAAAGGAAAGTTCTGCGCATTTCAGTGTAAATGTTTGTTTAAATTGACGTTACGTGTTCAAGGCTATATTTTGTATTTTTGTTTAAAAATTGGGTTAATAATGATATTAATATGATATTAATATGATATTAATATGAAATGAATATGTACTACTAATCCTTTCTACATGTCATTGATTTTTTTACTAGTAGGCTCAAATCTAAGGGTTCTCAGATGTAGGATAGTTTTTATATTAAACTTGACATAAAGTTTTTATCACTAAATGCTTGTTAAAAATAACGAAATTCTGGATGAAAGGCCCACAGATAGAAAAGGCGTAAAGTATGAAATTCGATTCGATATAAATCTATGGATTTTCGATAGTTATTAGGCAAATTTGTTTGCTATATATATAAGTTAGATGGGGTGGGCTAATTCACCTTTAAACAAGAAAACCTCACGCTTATCTGTCCTCCTCTATATAAAAAGAAAAAGTAAATAAAACCTTCATTAAAAACATTTTAAGTGCATACAAAAATAAATATTTGCATTCGTTTTAAAGAAAAAAGCGTGATAATAATTATTTATTTAAGCAAAATAAATTATTTTTAAAGTACCTTTAGACACGGTCTTAATGTCTTCATACCCATACGATTACCAGTAGATAATATAATGGCTTGACTAGAAATGGTGTAAATCTATCGTGCCTCTGCGTAAATCAAAAAGTTCTTTCTTGTAAGTAAGGTACCTATGGTCAGACATATTTCTATGTCCGTTTTACTAATAGGTTGTATTCAAAAGCAAGAAATTTATGAGTCTTCTGCATTCGGCCCAATTGATGACACACGGCTTCCTTAACGCATCGTGTTGTAATCCATAAAGATTATTTGTTAATCTAGCCAAAAACATAAGCCAACCTTCACCTTTTTTTTTATTTTAGAAATTTTAGTTAATTAATATCAATCTATCTGTATATGTATGTTGTATTTTATCTGTGCACAATGCACCGTTTTGGCAGGAAAGTTATATCTGTGGCAATGATAGATGTAATTCCCGCTCTTTTACAAACATCACTATAACTGCAAATATGTCATGCATATTGAGTTGACATGAGTAATTAAATCTCCTAAGTTAGTGATAGCTATAGATGTAACCGATATATTGGACTAAATTTAAAAAATACGGTTATTCTTGGGAACATCTGAGACTACGATTTATGTAAAAATCAACACAATCGATTTTCAATTGAAACCTTAATATATTATCAAGATATAGCAAGATTTATAACACATTAGCTGTGTCAACGATTTCGGCCGCGAGAATCGCTATTCTGAGCCCCCAAATGCGTTTTTGCAAACTCCTTCGTCTTTATAAACTTAAGCTATTACCCACGACGTCGGGCGATAGTTAAACTTATTTTCAAATACGTTTAACTAATATATATCGCGTTTTAAACCGTCAAAATGTTTTATTTAAATATTGGTTTAGTTAACGGAAGAAATAATAAAATAATTATGTGTTTAATTAAATTCGTAGAACCTATTATTTGTAGTTTCAATTGTTTCAAATCGGTAAAAACAACTGCCCAAAATAACAATGGATGTTTAAACAGATGTAATTGATAATTTATTGCCCATTATATTATTAAAATTTATTTTGTTTGTTCAGCACTATGTTGGCGTATAAAAGCTGTATTCCCTTTGATACGATTGTAGTGTGGAATAGGTCTTCTACGGATCCGCAGATCCTAAGGCCAACATGGTTCCTGCTTTCGTCTTTTGTGTCTTGAGCGTGAGTATTATTTTCATCGAAAGATTGTTTTTGAGAACCATTATACATAACAATGAAAGTTGTATCGTTGTATTATCTGTTATTGGTTTTCTTGCAGCTTAATTTTTTCTTATAGTTGAAAAGATATGATTAAACATTAATTGTGTACACTATTATATAGGTATATTTACGGTCTGACAACGTTGAACTACGTTTCTATATTATTAATAGTCGTGGGTTTGATTCCCACAGGGATTTCTTCCTTATAATGAATAGCCCCCGTCTGGATCGACATTCATCTCGAAGTAACTAAATATGTTCAAGTTAATTATTTTTCTATTCTCGTGTTTTCCAGATTCTGCACGCTCAAGCAGCTCCCCAAGGTAACGTAATTTCTCCAACACAAATTTTTTGATTAAACAATCACAATTTTCCAGAACTAAGTTTAACAATGTAATTGTTTTACAGACCCCGCTTTAGGTTATGAGTTGCCAGTACCCGGTACGTATATTCGCAATTATTTGGTCTTCAGCGATCAGCGATTTGCTTTGACTAAAGAAGTTTAAACTATACTTTAGTACCTTCCTATTATAATTATAGTGATTAAGTTGGAAGAATCTATCTATCATCTTTTATTAATATCGGTAATCGCTGCAGACTTATGTTATTCTTTGTATTTTTTAATTTTCAAAGATCTGTAATGAAGTTCTCTAAATAATTTGAAGGATAGTTTTCTTATAATAAGTCCTGTCGTGTCCAGTCGTTTTCTAATTTGACGATTATATTTAATAGTATGTAAGAAGTCTCAAAGCTACCTGGGAGTAACTCTCTTAAAATTTACGCAAAGGAAAAGGCAACTTCTTCAATGTTTATTCAGTAATATTGAGAAATTGATAAATTAGATTTGGTAAAAGATTGTACTATTTACGTAATCTTTGCTTTATGTCAAAGAAAAATTTTTACGACGCCTCCTGACAATTTAAGATACAAAACTCGTCATACAAAACTCGACTAATAGAACTTACGGATATTAAAAATTCATTATTTACGGGATAAGTAGAAGTAAGCCTTCGATGAATAAATCGAAATCGAGACAAATCCTGATTGAGCGCGCCCTTTGTCTAAGCAATTGACATTAGCGTTAATTGCAGATGACGATGTAGAGTATGAAGTGGTTACGGCAAAGGCAATGGATCGTTTCGGTCACCCAATGTATACTGTGAACATGATACCGATCGGTAAGTAATGGGCGAGATTGCAGTATTATGTCATCGATATGCATGAAGTAAAACAGGGGCCCAAGTGATGCTCCCTTAACAAAACAATTTCTTTTATTATTTATGTATTTTGTATCTTTGTCACTAGCTATGATAATAAAGATATATATAAATAGTGATATAAAAAACCTCATTTTTTTAATAAACATTTAGTTTAAAAGAGGCGTACAGTGGGCTATGACGGTTGTATATATGTATAATGTTTAAATAATTAATAACTTGTACATCATGTACGGCTTACAGCAAAAGTACATACTTGCAATCTCAGTGTTGTGGATTATTTAGCCTATGAAGAGGCCACTTGCGCTTTCTTCTCAGTATTGACTAAATTTGTCCAATTACAAAGATTGTGCAATTCGTTAGAAAATATGAAAAATGAATTTCTTCTGCAAAATTGTTCAAATTCGAATAGATTGTTGTTGTAACTTTTATAGAAGCTAGCATTTGCTGATATCATTTTTATTTCAGAATATGGCGTAAACGAGGGCTATTCATCATCGGAGTCGCAAACTCAGGGTTCATCGTTCTCTGGTGAGCAGGCTGAAAGTTATCGCAGCGGGGAGTCCGGCTATGATGTTTTTAGTCAGAATTCAGGAGAGTCAAACTCGGGAGCCACCTCCGGAAGTGAATACCTTGCCAGTTATTCACCTGAAAGAAGTTATGTGAGAAGTTCTCAATCCAATGCAAATTCACAAAGCGCAAGAGCTTCTAGTGAAAAACGTTATACATCGGTTAATGGTAAGTTCAATAAATCTCTTCTAAATATAAGTTACGAGATATATTTTTATTATCGTTTAAATAATACAGTGCAATAGCTGACTTAATTTTATTTTTTAGTTGCCCCCAAGCCTCACCCTTTCTTACCACAGCCGCAGTACTATCACCAATCTCACCCATTAGTGCCACCACCGGGATATCCTATTTCGCCATCTCCAGGATACCCGCCGTACCCGGGATACAATCCCTATTATCCAGGCAAGCAACCTCTGCCGTTCTTTCCACCACCCAATAAATACCCGATTCATCCTATTCCAAGCCCAGTTCCCCATGGCCATAAGCATCCCATTAGTCATAAACCGATTCCGTTTGTTCCTTTGATAGAAGAGTTGCCATCAGCACAAGTTCCATTAATCCAGACTGCTCCTGTAAACAAAAACCACAAATCTCACAAGCCTCACGGACGAAACACGCTGCCCATCGAAATATTGCCAGTAGGTCCACAGGCAAATCCAATCCACCACGGATTTAATCCAATACATCCAGGTAGGTGCTTAATTACTTTTCTTAAAATTTTCAATACACATAAAATGCTTTAAACATGCGCTTTTTATATGAAGAATGCATTAAATATATAACGGTAATTTTAAAATTTAATGTAATGTAAAACAAAACGTATTAAAAGAGAGTGTCGCAGCATTTCTACATTCACATAAAGGCATATGTAGCAGGCCGTCTTAAACTTATTTATTTTATATTATTGTTAAAAGCTTATTTTAATTATTACAGGTAGTCAACCAGGAAAGAACCCATTAGGCCAACCAGGAAACAATCCGAATGGTCAACCAGGTAGCCAACAAGGCAACTACCAAGGTAATAAAAATGGCTACCAAGGATCCAACTCCAATACACAAACAGGATCTTCCTCAAGTTCAAGTGTACAAAGTGGGTATGGTTACAATTATGGTTCATCTCATGCTTCAAGTAATGGAAACAGTCAGCAAAACGGATATCAGTCAAACGGCTATCCTGGATCATACCCCGTTTTTTACCCAACTGGGCCTGGCAACCAACCCGAAAATAATCCAACTGGCCGACCCGGAAACCAACACGGAAATAACCCAGGTTCTCAACCGGGAAACCAACCAGGCAGTAACCCAGGTTCTCAACCAGGAAACTACCCCAATGGCCAACCCGGAAACCAAACAGGAAATAACCCAGGATCTCAACCAGGAAACAATCCCAACGGCCAACCCGGAAACCAACCAGGCAATAACCCAGGATCTCAACCAGAAACAATCCCAACCCACCGAAACCAACCAGGCAATAACCCAGGTTCTCAACCCGGAAACCAACCAGCAGTAACCCAGGTTCTCAACCCGGAAACCATCAAGCAATAACCCAGGTTCTCAACCAGGAAAAAGCCCTAATAGTCAACCCGGAAACCAACCAGGCAGTAATCCTAGTTATTATCCTGGAGCGAACCCTGTATATTATCCAGCAGGTCCAGGTAATGTACCAGGAAACAACCAAACTGCCAACCTGAAACCAACCAGGCAATAACCCAGGTTACCAACCAGGCAATAACCCAGGTTCTCAACCCGAAACCAACCAGGCAATAACCCAGGTTCTCACCCGGAACATCCCAACGGCCAACCCGGAAACCAACCAGGCAGTAACCCAGGTTCTCAACCCGGAAACCAATCAAGCAATAACCCAGGTTCTCAACCAGGAAAAAGCCCTAATAGTCAACCCGGAAACCAACCAGGCAGTAATCCTAGTTATTATCCTGGAGCGAACCCTGTATATTATCCAGCAGGTCCAGGTAATGTACCAGGAACACCAACGGCCACCTGACCAACCCATACCCAGGTTCTCAACCAGGAACCACGCAATACCCAGGTTCTCAACCCGAACCAACCAGGCATAACCCAGGTTCTCAACCCGAAACAATCCCAACCCACCCGAACCAACCACAATAACCCAGGTTCTCAACCCGGAAACCAACCACAATAACCCAGGTTCTCACAGAAACCAACAGGCAATAACCCAGGTTCTCAACCCGGAAACCAACCAGCATAACCAGGTTCTCAACCCGAACCAACCAGCATACCCAGGTTCTCAACCCGGAAACCAACCAGGCAATAACCCAGGTTCTCCCAGGAAACTACCCAACGGCCCCCGAACCAACCAGCAGTAACCCAGGTTCTCAACCAGGAAACAATCCTAATGGCCACCCGGAAACCACCAGGCAATAACCCAGGTTCTCAACCCGAAACCAACCAGGCAATAACCCAGGTTCTCAACCAGGACAACCAGCAATAACCCAGGTTCTCAACCCGGAACAATCCCACGGCCACCCGAAACCAACCACTACCCAGGTTCTCACCCAACAATCCCAACCAACCCGAAACCAACCACAGTACCCAGGTTCTCAACCCGGAAACCTCAAGCAATAACCCAGGTTCTCAACCAGGAAAAAGCCCTAATAGTCAACCCGAACACCAGCAGTATCCTAGTTATTATCCTGGAGCGAACCCTGTATATTATCCAGCAGGTCCAGGTAATGTACCAGGAACCCAAACTGGCCAACCTGGAAACCAACCAGGCAATAACCCAGGTTCTCAACCTGGGAACCAACCAGGAAATAAACCAGGGTCTCACCCAACCAACCAGGCATACCCAGGTTCTCAACCCAAACCAATCAAGCAATAACCCAGGTTCTCAACCAGGAAAAAGCCCTAATAGCAACCCGGAAACCACCAGCAGTAATCCTAGTTATTATCCTGGAGCGAACCCTGTATATTATCCAGCAGGTCCAGGTATGTACCAGAACACCAAACGGCCAACCTGGAAACCAACCAGCAATAACCCAGGTTCTCAACCAGGAAACCAACCAGGCATAACCCAGGTTCTCAACCCGGAAACCAACCAGGCATCCCAGGTTCTCAACCCGGAAACAATCCCAACGGCCAACCCGGAAACCAACCAGGCAATAACCCAGGTTCTCAACCCGGAACCAACCAGGCAATACCCAGTTCTCAACCAGAACCCCAGCATAACCCAGGTTCTCAACCCGGAACCAACCAGGCAATCCCAGGTTCTCAACCCGGAAACCAACCAGGCATAACCCAGGTTCTCAACCCGAAACCAACCAGCAATAACCCAGGTTCTCAACCAGAAACTATCCCAACCCAACCCGGAAACCCCAGGCAGTAACCCAGGTTCTCAACCAGGAAACAATCCTAATGGCCAACCCGGAAACCAACCAGGCAATAACCCAGGTTCTCAACCCGGAAACCAACCAGGCAATAACCCAGGTTCTCAACCAGGAAACCAACCAGGCAATAACCCAGGTTCTCAACCCGGAAACAATCCCAACGGCCAACCCGGAAACCAACCAGGCAGTAACCCAGGTTCTCAACCCGGAAACAATCCCAACGGCCAACCCGGAAACCAACCAGGCAGTAACCCAGGTTCTCAACCCGGAAACCAATCAAGCAATAACCCAGGTTCTCAACCAGGAAAAAGCCCTAATAGTCAACCCGGAAACCAACCAGGCAGTAATCCTAGTTATTATCCTGGAGCGAACCCTGTATATTATCCAGCAGGTCCAGGTAATGTACCAGGAAACAACCAAACTGGCCAACCTGGAAACCAACCAGGCAATAACCCAGGTTCTCAACCTGGGAACCAACCAGGAAATAAACCAGGGTCTCAACCCGAAAACCAACCAGGCAATAACCCAGGTTCTCAACCCGGAAACAATCCTAATGGCCAACCCGGAAACCAACCAGGCAGTAACCCAGGTTCTCAACCAGGAAACCATCAACCCGGAAACAATCCAAATGGCCATTCAGGAAGAAACCCAGGTAGCCAACAAGGCAATTATCCAGGAGGAAATTATAACTACCAGGGATCTAGCTCCAATACACAGACAGGATCTTCCTCAAGTTCAAGTGTACAAAGTGGATATGGTTACAATTATGGTTCATCTCATGCTTCAAGTTATGGAAACAGTCAACAAACGGGATATCAGTCAAACGGCTATCCTGGATCGTACCCAGTCTATTATCCAGCTGGGCCTGGCAGTTATCCCGAAAATAATCCTACTAAACCAGTAAACCAACCAGGCAGTAACCCAGGTACTCAACCAGGAAACCAACCAGGCTCTCAACCCGGAAACCATCCAGGCAATAACCCAGGTTCTCAACCAGAAAACAATCCTAATGGCCAACCCGGAAACCAACCAGGCAATAACCCAGGTTCTCAACCCGGAAACCAACCAGGCAGTAATCCTAGTTATTATCCTGGAGCGAACCCTGTTAATTATCCAGCAGGTCCAGGTAATGTACCAGGAAACAACCCAACTGGCCAAACCGGAAACCAACAAGGAAATAACCCAGGTTCTCAACCAGGAAACCAACCAGGCAATAACCCAAGCTCTCAACCCGGACACAACCCCAAAACCGGTTCCAACCCGGAAACAAACCAGGCAATAACCCAGGTTCTCAACCAGGAAACAATCCTAATGGCCAACCCGGAAACCAACCAGGCAGTAACCCAGGTTCTCAACCCGGAAACAATCCCAACGGCCAACCCGGAAACCAACCAGGCAGTAACCCAGGTTCTCAACCCGGAAACCAACCAGGTAATAACCCAGGTTCTCAACCCGGAAACCAACCAGGTAATAACCAAGGTTCTCAACCCGGAAACCAACCAGGCAGTAACCCAGGTTCTCAACCAGGAAACAATCCCAACGGCCAACCCGGGAATCAACCAGAAAGTAATCCAGGTTCTCAACCCGGAAACCAACCAGGCAATAACCCAGGTTCTCTACCCGGAAACCAACCAGGTAATAACCCATTCTCAACCCAAAAACCATAACAGTTTCAACCAAAACTATCCTAATCCAAAAACATCCAGGCAATAACCCAGGTTCTCAACCAGAAACAATCTAATGCCAACCAAACCAACCAGTCAATAACCCAGGTTCTCAAAAACAACAGGCAGTAACCCAAGTTCTCAAAAACCAACCAGGTAATAACCCAGGTTCTCAACCAGGAAACAATCCCAACAGCCAACCCGGAATCAACCAGGCAGTAACCCAGTTCTCAACCAGGAAACAATCCTAATGGTCAACCCGGAAACCAACCAGGACATAACCCAGGTTCTCAACCCGGAAACAATCCCAACGGCCAACCGGAAAACCAACCAGGCAATAACCCAGGTTCTCAACCCGGAAACCAACCAATAAACAACCTAGGTTCTCAACCAGGAAACAATCCTAATGGCCAACCCGGAAACCAACCAGGCAGTTATCCTAGTTATTATCCTGGAGCATACCCTGTCAATTACCCAGCGGGCCCAGATAGTGAACCAGAAAACAGTCCATCTAATCAACCCGGAAACAATCCAAATGGCCATTCAGGAAGAAACCCAGGTAGCCAACAAGACAATTATCCAGGAGGAAATTATAACTACCAGGGATCTAGCTCCAATACACAGACAGGATCTTCCTCAAGTTCAAGTGTACAAAGTGGATATGGTTACAATTATGGTTCATCTCATGCTTCAAGTTATGGAAACAGTCAACAAACAGAATATCAGTCAAACGGCTATCCTGGATCGTACCCAGTCTATTATCCAGCTGGGCCTGGCAGTTATCCCGAAAATAATCCAACTAAACCAGTAAACCAACCAGGCAGTAACCCAGGTACTCAACCAGGAAACAGCCCTAATGGCCAACCCGGAAACCAACCAGGCAGTAATCCAAGTTATTATCCTGGAGCGAACCCTGTTTATTATCCAGCAGGTCCAGGTAATGTACCAGGAAACAACCCAACTGGTCAACCCGGAAACCAACAAGGAAATAACCCAGGTTCTCAACCAGGAAACCAACCAGGCAATAATAACCCAGGCTCTCAACCCGGAAACCATCCAGGCAATAACCCAGGTTCTCAACCCGGAAACCATCCAGGCAATAACCCAGGTTCTCAACCAGGAAACAATCCTAATGGCCAACCCGGAAACCAACCAGGCAATAACCCAGGTTCTCAACCCGGAAACCAACCAGGCAGTAACCCAAGTTCTCAACCCGGAAACCAACCAGGTAATAACCCAGGTTCTCAACCAGGAAACAATCCCAACAGCCAACCCGGGAATCAACCAGGCAATAACCCAGGTTCTCAACCAGGAAACTATCCTAATGGCCAACCAGGCAATAACCCAGGTTCTCAACCAGGAAACAATCCTAATGGCCAACCCGGAAACCAACCAGGCAATAACCCAGGTTCTCCACCCGGAAACCAACCAGGCAGTAACCCAAGTTCTCAACCCGGAAACCAACCAGGTAATAACCCAGGTTCTCAACCAGGAAACAATCCCAACGGCCAACCCGGTAATCAACCAGGCAATAACCCAGGTTCTCAACCAGGAAATAACCCAAGTTCTCAACCAGGAAATAATCCTAATAGCCAACCCGGAAACCAACCAGGCAGTTATCCTAGTTATTATCCTGGAGCATACCCTGTCAATTACCCAGCAGGCCCAGGTAGTGAACCAGAAAACAGTCAATCTAATCAACCCGGAAACAATCCAAATGGCCATTCAGGAAGAAACCCAGGTAGCCAACAAGACAATTATCCAGGAGGAAATTATAACTACCAGGGATCTAGCTCCAATACACAGACAGGATCTTCCTCAAGTTCAAGTGTACAAAGTGGATATGGTTACAATTATGGTTCATCTCATGCTTCAAGTTATGGAAACAGTCAACAAACGGGATATCAGTCAAACGGCTATCCTGGATCGTACCCAGTCTATTATCCAGCTGGGCCTGGCAGTTATCCCGAAAATAATCCAACTAAACCAGTAAACCAACCAGGCAGTAACCCAGGTACTCAACCAGGAAACAGCCCTAATGGCCAACCCGGCAACCAACCAGGCAGTAATCCTAGTTATTATCCTGAAGCGAACCCTGTTTATTATCCAGCAGGTCCAGGTAATGTACCAGGAAACAACCCAACTGGTCAACCCGGAAACCAACAAGGAAATAACCCAGGTTCTCAACCAGGAAACCAACCAGGCAATAACCCAGGCTCTCAACCCGGAAATCAACCAGGCAATAACCCAGGTTCTCAACCAGGAAACCAACCAGGCAGTTATCCAGGTTCTCAACCAGGTAATAACCCAGGTTCCCAACCCGGAAACAATCCTAATGGCCAACCTGGAAACCAACCAGGAAATAACCCAGGTTCTCAACCAGGCAATAACCCAGGCTCTCAACCCGGAAATAACCCAGGTTCTCAACCTGGAAACAATCCCAACGGCCAACCAGGCAATAACCCCGGTTCTCAACCTGGAAACCAACCAGGCAGTAACCCAGGTTCTCAACCAGGAAACCAACCAGGCAGTTATCCAGGTTCTCAACCAGGAAACCAACCAGGCAATAACCCAGCTTCTCAACCCGGAAACCAACCAGGCAATAACCCAGGTTCTCAACCCGGAAACCAACCAGGCAGTAACCCAGGTTCTCAACCAGGAAACAATCCTAATGGCCAACCGGGAAACCAACCAGGAAATAACCCAGGTTCTCAACCAGGCAATAACCCAGGTTCTCAACCCGAAAATAACCCAGGTTCTCAACCCGGAAACAATCCCAACGGCCAACCCGGAAACCAACCAGGCAATAACCCAGGTTCTCAACCCGGAAACCAACCAGGCAGTAACCCAGTTTCTCAACCAGGAAACCAACCAGGCAGTTATCCAGGTTCTCAACCAGTAAACCAACCAGGCAGTTATCCAGGTTCTCAACCAGGAAACCAACCAGGCAATAACCCAGGTTCCCAACCCGGAAACAATCCTAACGGCCAACCCGGAAACCAACCAGGCTATAACCCAGGTTCTCAACCCGGAAACCAACCAGGCAGTAACCCAGGTTCTCAACCCGGAAACCAACCAGGCAATAACCCAGGTTCTCAACCCGGAAACAATCCTAACGGCCAACCCGGAAACCAACCAGGCAGTAACAATCCTAACGGCCAACCCGGAAACCAACCAGGCTGTAACCCAGGTTCTCAACCCGGAAACCAACCAGGCAGTAACCCAGGTTCTCAACCCGGAAACCAACCAGGCAATAACCCAGGTTCTCAACCCGGAAACAATCCTAACGGCCAACCCGGAAACCAACCAGGCAGTAACCCAGGTTCTCAACCCGGAAACCAACCAGGAAATAACCCAGGTTCTCAACCAGGCAACTATCCTAATGGCCAACCCGGAAACCAACCAGGAAATAACCCAAGTTCTCAACCCGGAAACCAACCAGGCAGTTATCCAGGTTCTCAACCAGGAAACCAACCAGGCAGTAACCCAGGTTCTCAACCCGGAAACAACCCCAATGGCCAACCCGGAAATCAACCAGGCAGTAACCCAGGTTCTCAACCAGGAAACCAACCAGGCAGTTATCCAGGTTCTCAACCAGGAAACCAACCAGGCAATTACCCAGGTTCTCAACCCGGAAACCAACCAGGCAATAACCCAGGTTCTCAACCAGGAAACTATCCCAACGGCCAACCCGGACACCAACCAGGCAGTAACCCAGGTTCTCAACCAGGAAACAATCCTAATGGCCAACCCGGAAACCAACCAGGCAGTAACCCAGGTTCTCAACCCGGAAACCAACCAGGCAATAACCCAGGTTCTCAACCAGGAAACTATCCCAACGGCCAACCCGGAAACCAACCAGGCAGTAACCCAGGTTCTCAACCAGGAAACAATCCTAATGGCCAACCCGGAAACCAACCAGGCAGTAACCCAGGTTCTCAACCAGGAAACCAACCAGGCAGTTATCCAGGTTCTCAACCAGGAAACCAACCAGGCAATAACCCAGGTTCTCAACCCGGAAACCAACCAGGCAATAACCCAGGTTCCCAACCCGGAAACCAACCAGGCAATAACCCAGGTTCTCAACCCGGAAACCAACCAGGCAATAACCCAGGTTCTCAACCCGGAAACAATCCCAACGGCCAACCCGGAAACCAACCAGGCAGTAACTCAGGTTCTCAACCCGGAAACCAACCAGGCAATAACCCAGGTTCTCAACCAGGAAACTATCCCAACGGCCAACCCGGAAACCAACCAGGCAGTAACCCAGGTTCTCAACCAGGAAACAATCCTAATGGCCAACCCGGAAATCAACCAGGCAATAACCCAGGTTCTCAACCCGGAAACCAACCAGGAAATAACCCAGGTTCTCAACCAGGCAACCAACCAGGCAATAACCCAGGCCAACCCGGAAACCAACCAGGCAGTAACCCAGGTTCTCAACCAGGAAACAATCCCAACGGCCAACCCGGAAACCAACCAGGCAGTAACCCAGGTTCTCAACCAGGAAACAACCCTAATGGCCAACCCGGAAACCAACCAGGCAATAACCCAGGTTCTCAACCCGGAAACCAACCAGGAAATAACCCAGGTTCTCAACCAGGCAACTATCCTAATGGCCAACCCGGAAACCAACCAGGCAGTTATCCAGGTTCTCAACCAGGAAACCAACCAGGCAGTAACCCAGGTTCTCAACCAGGAAACTACCCCAACGGCCAACCCGGAAACCAACCAGGCAGTAACCCAGGTTCTCAACCAGGAAACCAACCAGGCAGTTATCCAGGTTCTCAACCAGGAAACCAACCAGGCAATTACCCAGGTTCTCAACCCGGAAACCAACCAGGCAATAACCCAGGTTCTCAACCCGGAAACCAACCAGGCAGTTATCCAGGTTCTCAACCAGGCAATAACCCAGGTTCTCAACCCGGAAACCAACCAGGCAATAACCCAGGTTCTCAACCAGGAAACCAACCAGGCAATAACCCAGGTTCTCAACCCGGAAACAATCCCAACGGCCAACCCGGAAACCAACCAGGCAGTAACCCAGGTTCTCAACCCGGAAACCAACCAGCAAAACCCAGGTTCTCAACCAGGAAACTATCCCAACGGCCAACCCCGAAACCAACCAGGCAGTAACCCAGGTTCTCAACCAGGAAACAATCCTAATGGCCAACCCGGAAACCAACCAGGCAGTAACCCAGGTTCTCAACCCGGAAACCAACCAGGCAATAACCCAGGTTCTCAACCAGGAAACCAACCAGGCAATAACCCAGGTTCTCAACCCGGAAACCAACCAGGCAATAACCCAGGTTCTCAACCCGGAAACAATCCCAACGGCCAACCCGGAAACCAACCAGGCAGTAACCCAGGTTCTCAACCCGGAAACCAACCAGGCAATAACCCAGGTTCTCAACCAGGAAACTATCCCAACGGCCAACCCGGAAACCAACCAGGCAGTAACCCAGGTTCTCAACCAGGAAACAATCCTAATGGCCAACCCGGAAACCAACCAGGCAATAACCCAGGTTCTCAACCCGGAAACCAACCAGGCAATAACCCAGGTTCTCAACCAGAAAACCAACCAGGCAATAACCCAGGTTCTCAACCCGGAAACCAACCAGGCAATAACCCAGGTTCTCAACCCGGAAACCAACCAGGCAATAACCCAGGTTCTCAACCAGGAAACCAACCAGGCAATAACCCAGGTTCTCAACCCGGAAACAATCCCAACGGCCAACCCGGAAACCAACCAGGCAGTAACCCAGGAAACAACGCAGGTAGCAATGGGGTAGGAGGCAGACCATGTGGACCAATTGGACACCATCATTCTTCCGATTCTACTGATGTTACTGGTATGTTTTTTTGAAAAACTCTCTCTAACTAGTGCATTAATACAGCCAAATATTATTACGGATCATATTCGTTACTTCTCAATTTAAATTATAAATAATTTAGAAATAACTTTCAAAGGATTGAGTATTAGAAAATGCGGAAGTTTAATTTTGTTTTCGTTTGATTTAATATTGTATCAAATATCACACAAATGTAAAATCAAAATAGAGAGTTGAATTTTAATTACCAACTAGTTTGTCAAGATTAAATTAGACAAATCCGTTGCCTTTTCTTATTGACAACATTTTGAAGATAGTCTGTACAATCATATGCTTTACCGTGCAAACTAAAGCAAGAATGAATGCCAGCCCCTCCCCCCAAACTATAAAACATGTTTCCCTAAAAGTTTAATGTTATAAAGTTGCACACGAATCACTTCTTACGGATTCAAAAGCGAAGTGTACTTAGTAAATATTATATAATCAAGTTACTTGGCTACTGTAAACTATTAAACAAATTCTTTACTTAAGACTTAAAATATCCTTGTAGGGTGAAAGATGAACAAAATGAGTAGCCGAAACAACTTTGTCCCCGGTGTTCTATAGCGTCCTTCGTAAAAACTCCTAAATAAAGGTTTATATACAAGATTTTTACGATATCTTCCGTTTATTTTCAGTGATCGAACCTATATTCCCCGGTACCAAACCTGGACACCCGGCCAAAGGAAGGCTCTGCATTTGCTTCAGCAGCTATTTCGAAATTCCTTCCGTTATGCGTGATAAATTTCGATTCCATTAAACTAACGATTTAGCGAGTATTTGTAAAAGCGATGTATAACGAAAATAAAGGTTTTGTGAGCATTCATATGTTTTTCTCTTTAACATTACTAATTTTAAGTTAACAATGCTGTGTACATCAGTAATTGGGTCCTACAAAGTTTTTTTTTATCTTATTATGATGTAAAATATAATGTATTACGTGTAAGTGAAGAGTTTGTTTCTTTATTTGAACAATAAGCTATAAAACATCGCCCTGTGACTAATACAAAAATATGGGGAAATTATTCAACATTTTGGGTTTCCGAGGCGTAGGCTGCAAAAATGGTTCTAAATATCTAAAAATATATGTAGGAAAGAATGATTCCTCCTTAAATTATCTTTAAAAAAAGCGCGCTATCTCTTCTAATCTTTTAGATTAACTTGCAAAAACGACGGGAAGGGCCGCGACCGACGTCGTGGGTAACAGTTTATAAAAATTTTGGATGCCCAAAGTAGCGATTCTCGCTGACACAGCTAATGATCTATAAAAACGTCCGCAAAAGTATATTTCTTTATTTAACGCGGACTGCGTTGTTTGTCACAACTTAAATGTATAGAGCGCGCTACGCGAACGAAGTCGCTGACACAGCTAGTGACGAAATAAATGAAATATATTTATATATAGTTTTTATTTCAATCGTTCAATTAGAATTTTCAATGTCCATCCTCATTCTTATAATATCGTCTAATTTCTGCCTCGTTTTGAACAAATTCTCTCTTAATTTGAACACAATTTGATCAGCAGTGTCATCGTTTATATCGGGTATTTCGTTTTTGACGCATTTCTTGACGTCATCAAACGTTGAATCTGGTATACCATCGTTGATAACTGGCGTTTCCTCCTTTTCACCATTCACTATAATCTTATGGAGGTCAGAGCCGAAATTTTGAAGGAACTCTTCTAAAATATTATTAATTATTTCCATGTCGTTTATCGTGAGGTTCGTGTATTGGGATTTCACGTAATCAGACATCATCTTTTTGAAGTCTTGTATATATGATATGGTCAGTAGCTCCTTTTCGAATTGTGTTGCTTTCATTTCTTCTGTTACATTTTCCATGTCTACTGGAAACGCTGTCGTCGCTGCTGCTAAGGACAGCAGCAATACTTTCCCTGAAACGAGAATGTCATTTTAATTTAATATAACATAAAAGAATCACTTTCCTAGTTTTTAAGTAAGAGATCGTGTTTTGCAATTATCTAGAAACAATAAATAGTTTATAACTCTTTAATACACAAGTGTAAAGGATGACCTTATCGTTATTAAGTAATTTCTTAAGATTCTTCTTCAGTCATGACTCAGATATGCCCCATGCCCCACGAGTTACACATGAGGATGGAAAACCGTTCATCATAAAAACTCGTTAAATAAAACACCTACAACGGTTTGAAATGTGAATTATATTAGTAATTTACTTTGAACTTTGATTCGATGTTTTGATTCTGTTGTTTAAACTAATATTCACAGTTTTTTATTTAATTCACCAAACTTAATAAAAACAACAATTTTATTATCTCATATATTTCTATGCATTTATTTTAAATTTTAAAGTTAGCTTAGTACCTACATTACAAATATTGTTAAAATAAATAATCGATTTATGTATTCTACTTTATATAAAATAATTATAGTAATAGCTAGCTTTTCCACTTTTATATAAGAATATTTTAATTATAAGGAAAATCATAATATATTAATACTTACAGGTCATCTCGACAGATGACGTGATGTGAGCGTGGTCTGAGCGTCGACAATGAAGTCATTTTAGTGATACGATACTTCGTTACGGAACGGTTTTATGCTAGAGGGCGACAGTTTCCTAAAAATATGGCGATCTAACGAGCTGTAGTTTCCTCTAGACCTATGTTTTAATAATAAGCGATTTGACATGTTCCTGGTGCATTTTTTTCGATCTATCGGTGTCTGCTCATACGAGAGAGTTACAAGAGAAAAACCAACCACGGCAAATAACAAATAAATAACTCTATTTGTTTGAAGTTTGAATATATATAAAATGCATATTTAATAATATACATTTTTTATATAACATGTTGCATTGCGTTGAGCGCGAGAGGTCTGGGTTTGAATCCCGAGGATACAATAAATTGTTTTGATCGGCCAGGGCACCACAGTCTAATCAACGACTTGCCTGTAAAAAAACTAATCAGTGTGATGCCTCAACCAAGCAAACGCGATTACACTTTTTTTATCATCACTACATAGTATAAAACAAAGTCGCTTTTTCTGTCCCTATATACGATTAAATCTTTAAAATTACGCAACAAATTTTGATGCGGTTTTTTTAATATATACAGTAATTCAAGAGGAAGGTACAACGTCCAAAGTGTATTTGGCGTCAGCATTTCACGCGAGCGAGAAAGCAAAAACCAGATTTGGATGCCAAAAATAACTATACTACGCGGACGAAGTCGCTGACTCAGCTAGGAATAGTATAAATTTAAGTTGATGTAAAGTTTACTAAATTATAATAAAGTAGACTGCTATGTACAATATTATCTATACTAATATTAAGAGGAGAGATTTGTATTTTTGTATGTAACGGATTAACTCAAAAAGTACTAGACCGATTCTAATAATTCTTTTTTCATTAGAAAGCTATATTTAGTAAGTACTCGATTACTATAGATATCTATAGAAATTCTTACTAAAACCAACGGAAAACGTAAAAAAAATAGCCGTAAAATGTCTGTCTCCGCATACGCTGCGAAAAGTATTAATGATATGACAAAAAAATGTTCGACAATATTATAGAATATATTATTAATATCTACAAAAAACGCGAGAGCGTATGTCTAACTATTGTAGTTACATCGCCGTAACTACTTTTTTACATTTAACAAATTGGTAGAAATGCCGATACAAAATCACACCGTGTTATCCGTACCATTTATACATTTTTATCCAAATAAATGATTAAATATTCAAGATTATCCCTATACCTGATGATTACTTTCTTAATTATTGACATCGGATTTTATTAGTTTTATTGTATATTTTAGCACACATACATGCAGTGTGCAGCACACCATTCGCAGAGAGAAGAGATGTCAATGTCAAACTATAGACCAGAATTCTTCATTATATTTGTGTCGTAGATCCCTTGCTATGTTTTTCCGTGTTGGGTAGACCCTGAAATTGATTTCCTGTATATTTCTAACTGTAGTGAAGATAAGTGTTAACTTAAAGTAAAAACACATGTTAAACTATACATTTATTAAGTAAATTTCATTTAAATAAAACACTTTAACGGTTTAAAACGCGATATATTAGTTAAACTTATTTGGAAATGATTTTTTACTTCGGCCCGACGTTTCGTATGCTTTGCAGCAGCCGTGGTCACGGGGAGACTCCCCGTTAAAAATCATTTCCAAATAAGTTTAACTAATATATCGCGTTTTAATCCGTTAAAGTGTTTTATTTAAATGTGTACTACTCGCGTAAACTATAGACAGTATTTAGGTAAAATTCAATTAAAATACAAAAAATAAAATTTTGTATCTGTTCTGTTTTTTTACTTCATAGGTACTTTTATAAATAATCTAGATGTTTTGATATTGTAAGACATAGGTAAATAGGTACAGTCAGTGTATGTGTTGACATCCACTATCGTACCCCCATTTTTATTTCATGGACCCCCAAATTATTTTTCTCTGACATAGACCCCTTGCGGGTTGTCATAGACCTATAGGGGTGGATATAGACCACTTTGAGAATTACTGGTATACACTCACTTGTCACAGGTCACAGATAATAATTCACCATCTTGCATAAAGCGGTCCAGTCAATTCATCTGTGTAATGTTCGAATGGTTCACCGCTAACTGCGCGGTGCATATACTATACACCTACTGAGTAGGCGTTATGAAAGGAAATATTATAAGTATAAGGCCGTCAGACGTCAGAAAACGCTTTGTATTGCGTTATGCGGTATGTGCAAGACATCCCGGTTTCGAGTCACGGTGAAAACTATTAGAAAATGCACAAATAATAATAGAAATAAAATTTTCCTTGTTATACAAAAAATATTATTTACATTTGTGTCGTGGGCGACTATCTTTTCTGATGTGTCTGAAATCCCATTTCCCCGTCGTGGGGCATAGGGCGAACACATTTCTGTGTCCGTTTGACTCACCGGTTTTATTTACAGGCAAGGAGTTGATCAGGCTTCTGTGCCCTGCCCGACCGAAACAGTTTTTTGTTCCCCTGGGATTCGAACGCAGGACCTCTCACGCTTAACGCAATGTTAGGCAACACGTTTAACCATTTAGCCATCTCTTCTGGTACAACAATAAAAATTATTAAATACCAAGTTCTTATCTACTAAGTAACGTAATTTTTTTGTTTGCTAGAATAGTTAGATACTGTCTGTATAGTTTACGCGAGTAGTACACATTTAAATAAAACACATTAACGGTTAAAAACGCGATAAATTAGTTAAACTTATTTGAAAATGATTTTTACTTCGGCCCGACGTATCGGATGCTTTGCAGCAGCCGTGGTCACGTCTCCCCGTGACCACGGCTACCGAAAATCATTTTCAAATAAGTTTAACTAATATATCGCGTTTTAAACCGTTAAAGTGATTTATTTAAATGCTAGAATAGTTATTATATTTGGCGAAATTAATGCACCACCAAACCCAAAACGGGTTCTTGCGAATTAATTTTATAAGATAGACATATGCTGCCGATAGATATATACATATATTTTTCACATTATTTAAAGAGGAATCATTATTTTATGCATAATTTTGGGTTTACCGTTTTTTTCACATTTTAAATTTTTTCTTTCATCATATTGGTTGCAGCGTGATGTTATGTCTGCCGATAAATTCGATGATCGAACTGTATCAAACACATCTATACTAATATGAATTATAAATGTGAAAGTAACTCTGTCTGTCCGGCTTTAACTCCGAAACTGCTGAACTGATTTAAATGAAATTTGATACACATATATTTTAGAGCCTGAGAAAGGATATAGGCTTTTTAATGCCAAAAGGGTTGATAGGGGATGAAAGTGTGTATGGAAATTCGTGGTTTTTGATGCTAGAACAATGAAACTTTCTTCTTTGGCTTTTTGGGAATAGGAGTAGAAGTGGGAGTAGCAGTAGGGTGGGAGTGAGAGTGGGAGTTAGAGTAGGAGTGATGTGAGGTGAGAGTGTTGCGGCAAAGTAGCACTTACAACATAGATTTGCTGCCTAAAATGCGCCCTTACATAAATCAACAAACAGCCTAAATAATTAAAAATTCTACCCCAAGTCACTTTTCCGGGCACAACTAGTAATTTTATAAATTATTTTTACTTACTATAGATACTTTTAGAGATATATTTTCATTACTTAACCAATCATTTAGTATAAGCGGTGTGGTAAAATACACATTATAATAACAAAGAAACATTTTGGCTACGCCGTAGTTGAGTAAAAAATAATCAAGTTAAAAGCTTAATTAGAAATTATTGTTTCTTTATTTACTTTCTATTATTGGATATGTCAATCCAGTGCAGAGCAATCGCTCTCCTCAGGACCATTAGTTTCAATTTGGGTGAAGCTTTTGGGGAGACAGGGGAGAAGAGGATACTCCTTTATAAATGTTTTTATTCGTAAAATGTAAAGGTATCTACCGATACCAGTAGTCTTATGACACAAAGAAGTCGAAAATAATTTGTTAATTAAAATAAACAAAAAACGTCACGTCTATTTTAAAATCCGTCGAATTGTTATTTAATAATCGTAAGTATACACTTTTGTTTTATTAAAAGAATTAATTGCGATAAAACCGAGACATTTTTCTTTTGCTTAACGTAATATATTATTGATGAGATTATTGGTGTAAAGTATAATTCCAATACAGTTTCAATCTCTGCATTTCGAAAGCATCGATCACGCGTCTTGCTTAGACGTTATATGGCTGGGATATTTCAGCTAACATCAAATGGACCCCAAGCTCGTTTTTTGTCCTATTACAATATAAGCTTTACATCTCTTTTTTTTCATTTCCTTTGTAACTAGTGGGCTGCGTGTCCAGGCAGATTTCGAACGAACGATAACAAAATATTATCATACATAGATTTTTATTGCCATTGTAAAATTTTATTGTTGTATGGTGGGATCATAATCTGAATAATTGTTCATAAATTGTTAGCTACAATTAGAAATTAAAAATCGATTATAAATTGAAAAAAAATTACGACTCGGGCAGGACTTGAAGCGTCATCCTCAGCGTTCCGTGCTGTTGCTCTAACGAATTGAGCCGTATAGGACACTTGGACAATTAGAAAGTATAGGAGCCAGAATCTTTAATCTTTCCCTTTTTAAGGCTCACATCTGGCTATCCCCGACATCCCCTCGATATTTCCATAGATTTTCATTCGAAGGCACTATAAAAGCTCACCCCCGCTCAACCTTAACACCAGTGAACACCCTGAGTTAGTGAAAATGGCTTCTCTTATAGACAGAGTGGTATTTTCACTTCTGCTCTTTGTTGCTTATAGCTTAGTGGTTGCTTGCGGTGACGATACCAAGGTAATTTTCATTATCATCATCACAATCATCTTCTTCATCATAATCATCATCATCAGAGTCTCCTAGCTATGATGATGGCCGAATACCTTGAAGTTTATTACTTAATTCATAAAATAGGGACATTGATTTTTTTTTTTTAAGTGTTTTGAATTAGATAACTTGATTTATTTTTTAAATAAAACACTTTAACGGTTTAAAAAGCAATATATTAGTTAAACTTATTTGACTTCGGCCCTTCGTTTCATCATTTTCAAATAAGTTTAACTAATATAACGCGTTTTAAATCGTTAAAGTGTTTTATTTAAATGTGTACTACTCGCGTAAACTACAGACAGTGTTTATTTACCTTATTTTAGTAACCCCGACTAATATAATATATTTTGAAACCTACAAAAGCTCTTAAAATGTCCGGAAATATCGTATGTTACACTGACATGATGACGTCACGTCTTCTTGAGATCAAGTAAACTGTTAGTGGAGTTAACGAAAAAACACATGTGTGAAAATTTATTCATATTTTACGTTCGGTAAAATTCTTTTTTTAATATCAATGTAATTAAGGAAAATATATCAAGTATTTTGACCAAAATTTGATCACCATTGAAACGGTTCTTGTGATTTTGAGATATTTTAGATCTACAAAGAGGAATCAATGCTTCAAACATATTTTTTGGTGTCCTAAACCGTTTTCCCAGCGTAACGCAACGTGCTACGTTCGGACTACTGATTTTCCCCTTTCGTTTCTACATTTTTCTCTTCACTATGTGTATGCACTACTTGATAATTCTCATAGACATTTTTGTGGTCACAACGTTGCTCTTAATCGAGTGAAAGTTTCCCCCGTTTTGTTCACATTTCCGCTTTATCTTCGCTGCTATTAGGAGACTATAAAACTATAAAATATTTTTTCAATTTAAACCAGTAATTCCTGAGATTAGCGCGTTCAAACAAACAAACTCTTCAGCTTTATATAATATAAGTATAGATAGATATGCAGAAATAATATAATAAACGATCTACGTTACCATTAGGACGATAATCAAGACAGAGGCGCGCACAGCGACCGAGGGGGTGTTTGGTTCGGTCCCCGCCTGGGCAAAAGATCATTACGACTCGCAGATGAAAATCGGTAAGTATGTGTCCACGGGACGAAGTCCAACTGTTTCAGAAAAAATATAAATTGATTAGAAAAATTTTAGATCTAGATCTAGCTAAACATTGCTATTTTTTCAGCAAAACACCACTCCTGCGATTGTTAGAAGCGGCTGATAACCTAATGTATTATTACGATCAGCTTCCATATGAACTACAGGCAGATGTGGGGCAAGGTAAATAAATAACTTTTGTATAAAGCTTACCTAGCGATTTTTTTAATAATAGGCATGGGGCCCAATTGATGGGAGGTGAAATACCCCAGCCATATAACATCTACATAAGATGCGCTGTCGGCCTATTTTGTCTTTGGATATTGTTTTTCTTCTCATTATGATTCTAAGGACATAACATGCTTGAATAGGAGGACAGACAGACAGACAGAGGGATTCACTTGATAGGAGAATTTTCTTCAGACTGAAACCGGAAAGCGTTTACACTTTATTCCATTTATGTGATACGGGACCCTGACGGAATTTCAATATTCCTACTTGGAACCGGTGTAAATCGAATCCGGGACCCGTTTATTAGTACCATTATAACAACGAGATTGTCGGATATATCCTTCCATATTTGTTTAAAATTTATTTTTGATAAAAGAATATGACACGGGCGTTACACACACAAAGGACACCGCCTGCATCATTTGAATTTAGAACTTACGACTGCTGTTTGTGATATTCGAATTTTCGGGACATTTAGCCGGTGGGGGGTAAAAAGTAGTGTAAGAGCTAGATGTCACAAAGCACATTTCAAGAATTACCTACATTGGATCTAATTGTAATTTAACATTCTTGAGTACTGTAGTTTACGCGAGTATTATACATATATTTAACAGTTTCAAATAGGAATTATATTAGTTAAGTTATTTTTAAACTAAGCGTCGAGGACGGTGTTAGTCTTTTAACATTTGACGTATTAACCAGCATAAAGTGTTTTATGTTAGTACTGTTGTTTTCAAAACATATCAATTTTTTTCACGTTTTTTTTTTATTTTTTTTTTATACTTGTATATCTCGGTCCTACTCGAAGTTGTGAAGTACATTAAAATTTACCCTTTCTCTAGATAAAATAATTTTCACCCCGAAACTAGGAAGAGCTGTTGACGAACGTTTATTTAACGAGAATGTCGAGTTCACACCTCGTTTGGGAAGACGCAAGATCGACCAAGGCTTACCAACATCGGAACAAGAAGCGTAAGAAACAATTTACATAAATAAAAAATAGTTTATAGATTGACAAAATAGAAAAATCGGGTAGGATTTGAATTGGCGTCTACAACATTCCGTGATGTTGCTCTAACCAATGGATCTACCGTGTGCTTCACGTCATGTCGATTTTAACATGCACCTATCGCACAATATACATTCAACCTTAAGACTTGTGAATTAAGGTTCATTATTAAATACTTAGATTTAGTAGCGTACAGTGCTCTCCAAACGTTTCGGCCGGACTGAAATTAGCGCGGATGGTTGCGCAGAACCCAAAAGTTCGTCATCAGTTGCGACGAAAGGGGTGCGCGACGACTAGACTTTTTGCTTAAAATTAACAGTACCATGCGCAAGATGGCGGTCGCGCTAACTTCAGCCCGGCCAAAAAATTGTGAACTGTAAACTTATATAGATTAATTTGTAAAGGGAATGTTAAGCACTATATATTTAGTTACAGACAAGACCAGATGCTAGTGAACACCCGACCGAGTCAATTCTCCCCCCGTTTGGGTAGAAATTACGACTTCTCCCCCCGCCTCGGTCGAGAGTTGGCGTATGGTACGAATTTTTCGTTATATTCAGATTTCTAAAACAAAAGAAAGACAATGGAGCTCTACTGAGCTTTAATTTTATGATAGAGAACGACAGACAATCACTTGATGGAAGGTGTCTATCGCTATATTTTTAAGAAAAAAAACTTGGCTTTGGATATACACAGACCGCAACGCCTACAAATTATTTTTCATCTCGGGACAGTGGTCGTGACCCGGACGGATTCGATCTACCCGCCACCCAGTTAATATCCATATTTACAGAGGACATCCAACTTCTTTCAGAAAAAAATAATCGTTTAGAAATATTTTGGATCCGGTGGGGGTCCAACGCACGACCCATAGTTAGATTACTAGCGATAAATAGCTACCGTTAAGAGCTTCTAAGCCAGATTTCTGAATCTCTAAATTAAATAGAGGCCCCAGGCCCACACCCCCATGACCTTCAAACTCCAGTACCTGTGAGCCCTCTTTATGTGTTGCAGATCTATACCCAAACGTCCGAGTAACGAGAAGTATAAACACAACGAAGACAAACTAAAACATGCAATAAACTAAAATTAATCTAAAATTGTGATGACTACCTTACTAAGTATTTTGTAAAGTTTTGGACAAATATGTAATTTGTGGAATAAATTAATGGATAACTGGCTTTTTATTATTTTCTTTCCCGTTAGGTTTTCGAAACAGGCAGGTCATATATGCCTATAAGCTGTAAATATATCTACATAGTAAGCACAGATTACTTACACCAAATATGATTAAAATATATTTTGGATTCAAACTTTGAACCATTATGGCCAGCGGTCTATCAAGACCTGGAATTTCATCATCATCAGTATGGATGCGGAAAAGCTTTAACAAACAAACTGACAAACATATATTAGAAAACTTTATTATTTTTTACATGTTATTGCACATGAAGGCATAAAAGGTACTATTTCAATTTTGTTTTCGATTTTGAAATGACAAACTTATAGTTTGATTTGTAAATTACAAACATATAGTTTTTACTCTTTTTTTTATCGTGTTGTTCATGACAGTGCACTATCATGTCAACTAGCTGCCCCCATGCTCTGTCTTCGGCTAGTCGAAGAGCTGGACGGTCTTTAGAGGACTCTCGCTCCAACCAACAATAACATGATACTATCTTAATCCGTGTTGTTCCGGGTGGAAATCATTGGAGAATATCTTTGATCTACCGAGTAAAGCCAAAAAACCGATCACCCATTTGTCTGTTAATAAAACTAGACGGACACAAACCGCCTTCGCCATGGCGACATGGTAACTTCCATGATGAGAAAAAAATACCTTACCGTTGGATATTAAAGCTGGACATTTCCACAGCGTGACCGAAACCTTACTCTAATTTAAATTGTTTAAATTCACGGAATAAACAAGGTTTTATAGTTCGCAGAATTATGGATTTCTTATCGCACACAATACTGACGTGTAAGTTTCAAAATCATAACATTTTTACCAATTTTAGAATATGTTTTGCTACATATCCTTATTTCGGTAATTCAAGGGTCTTTTTTACTAAACTTTTAGGTAATGCGTTTTACATTTTGCTTCTAGATGTATTCATCAATGTATTCTCTTTTATAAACGGTTATGTCCTACTAGCGGCGAACTTAGATGATTTTCAAACAATAGCAAAGAAATTAGGCTCACAAAAATTCCTTGACGAAATATTGCATTTAGCTAAAGATCCAGAATTTGAAAAATACACTCAGAAAAATTATAAGCGTCCAAGAAGTGATAACAGACAAAAGTTCACGCAAAAAGAAAGAAAAATCGCATTCTCTAGACAGACTGAACCGAAATTCAGTCTAAACGAACGAGGAACTAGGATAGACTTCGAGGAACTGGTTGAAAAAGTTAGGCAGAGATTAGAAAAGGAATTCCAAAGTAAGCATAAAAGTAATTTAAATAAAGGCATAACGCAGAACATCAAATCATTCAGTAAATCAAACAATTTACACAAGAATAAGGAAAAAAATACAAAATTTACTGAAGACTCACAATATAATGATAATGATGACGAAACTATATTAAAACATAATGATGCTAAAGCTGATTATGTTAATGATAATGATCGAAGTGAAGCAAGCGCATAAGCCAGATGTACAATACGACAAAGTAGAAATGGGTAAAAGCTACGAAGATTATATAACACCAGCGAAAGAAGCGAATGTGTACGCAAGCAATGAAAAAAGTAGGTTTGAAGTTAAGAACAATTTCAAATCAGTACAAGCGAAGGAATACAAAAGTGAATCTGCTGAGACTATAGCCTCAGACGAAATCAAAGCGCGGACGGAAAGAATTTTGTATGACGACGACACTAAAATATTATCTAATGAAAAGCCGGGTACTGGTATACCAACACGAGAAACGTATAAAATGGTTACACCAAATTATTATGCAAGCTTACCGACGGTTGCGGAAAAGTACGACTTCAACGAACCGTTACCAGAAAGAGATAGAGAGAGGGAGAGAGTTAAATACATAGGTAACCCGCCCGCTAGAATCAATAAAAAAATTAGATTGTAAAATTCAATAAACTTTTTTTAAATGTAAATGCTTTTATTTTTAAGTTTTGTATATATTTTTTTTTGTATTTGTTTCGCCTTTGCACATATTTTTTTCTCCTAAATTTAAGTTTGCCTGGAAGAGATCGCTCGTTAGCGATAAGGCCGCCCATTGCACTCCATTCTAGCATATACGTTTTGTTAATATGCAATAAAGAATGTAAACTTGTATGAATGATTGTTTTCATAATCATAAATATTTTTATCAATAGCATAAAGATGGTCTGACGTGACGTCGTGTGTTGTGTCGACTTATTTTTCAAAAAGGAGTGCTAAGTATATGGACATCAGTCTCGTTTGTAAATAAAATCGATCAGTAACACGGACATATAATTGTCTTCGCCTCATACCCGACACAAAGAAACGGGAATTAGCCATACTAAAACTTTTTGGATTATTTATTCAAAGGACGACTATATGTGTTATATTTAAAGACAACACCACATATGAGGCCGGTAGAGGCAGAGTAGCCTAACTGCAATTTCATGACTTGTGTTATTTACATTTTTATAGTCTAAAATGTTAATCTACAAGAGCACAGTTTATTTTCCTCCTTATTGAAAATCATGTTTTTTTGTTATTAGGCCACTCAGCCTTATATAGTTTTCCACTTAAGCAATGGTGTGGCACATTGTAATTTTATGTTCTACGATTGTTTTTGCAACTCACGCGCTCGTGATAAAAATACCAATGGACGTGGTCGAAACGAACCCGATAAACCAATATATCTACACCAATCGTGGGGTCAAACCGCTGTCCATGAAAAACTTAATGGCATACCAGGAATTACCGAGTAAATTCGGAGCTGCTCACAAGAAGAGAGTCATTTTTGATAGATATAACGATGGATACTATGGTAGCTTTGATGCTCTCTCTGCGAGAAGAACTTAAGTGCTATAATTTTCAAATATATTCGAAAATTTTCAATGTATTAATATATTAATTTTTAATAAATGTATAAAGGTATTTATATCTGTACAAGGTTCGGATAATTGGTACCAGCCGTGGTGACAGGTCAGGTGATCCCCCCCCTGTCTGTCGAAATCGAACATGTTTGAACTCGGTAAGTACGAAGCCGCGACCCGTTGGTTTTTATAAATACGTACATAGATTTATTGTAGTAATTAATAGATTCAGTATTTAAATAAAACACTTTAACGGTTTAAAAAGCAATATTATTAGTTAAACTTATTTAAATTTATTTAAAACAGTTTAACTAATATATCGCGTTTTAAACCGTTACAGTGTTTATTTAAATGCGTACTACTCCGTAAACAAACGCGCATTTAGATTCAGTATTGTCTATCGTTTACGCGAGTAGAAAACATTCGAAAGACAATTTTTAGCGGCTTAAAACGCGAAATATATTAGTGACTTTTAGCTACGACCCGATGTTTCAGATATTTTGCAACAGCTGTGGTAACGCACCCCACGAACACGGCTGGTATGGTCAAATTAAATTAAAAATAATCAACTAATATATTTCACGACTTAAAGTGTTTTATGCAGAAGACCTTACTTCAACGTCATCTGCATCAATGTCCTATCGGTTTTAACTTGAAGGCGCGGGGATTTGTAAACAGTGGCGTAGCTAGGTGGACAAGGGCCCCGGTCTACCTAATCTTAAGGCTCAAGAAAGAATCAGGTCCTCATCCTAGCTTTTAGCATAGCTTGAATTAAATGAACCTCCAAAATTATAAATAGCAACAATTCTCAAAAATGAATTAGAGCCCCCTAAGGGCGCCTAGAGGCCCCTAAGTTCCGGGGCCCTGGTGCACTGCATCTGGCCTACGATAGCTACGCCACTGTTTGTAAGTAGTGAAAAATTAGATACATAGCATAGTTAAATACTGTCTATAGTTTACGCGAGTAGTACACATTTAAATAAAACACTTTAACGGTTTAAAACGCGATATATTTTAGTTAAACTTATTTGAAAATGATTTTTAACTTTGGCCCGTCGTTTTGTATGCTTTGCGGGGCAGCCGTGGTCCCGGGGAGACTCCCCATAACATTTTTAAATAAGTTTCACTAATATATCGCGTTTTAAACCGTTAAAGTGTTTTATTTAAACATTGCATAGTTTTATTATTTATCTCAATATCCATATTATTCTCCAGATATTTCATCATCATCGTAAGCTTTGTGGCACTTCGTGGGCTGAGTCTTCTTTGGGTACAACGTTACTTTCGGCGCTTGCGTCGATCCTGAAAGTTGAGACTTAAGATTATATCACTTTGATGATAGAGGTCGACAGATAAGCATGGGGTTACTTGATGGTACGTAAAATACTCTAGCCTATAGCATCTAAGCAAGATGCGCTGACCTATTTTGGCTTTGGATATTCGGAAACCCACAAATTTTCATGGACGGTGTTTGGGTATTCCTACAACCCATAAAATATCCAGATTTCCAGACGAAGTCCAACATTATATCACCAAGATCAGAAAAATTATAAATCGATTAGAAAAATGTTGGACCTTTTAAATAAAACACTTTAACGGTTTAAAACGCGATGTATTTGTTAAACTTATTTAAAAAATCATTTTTCACTACGGCCCGACGTTTCGGATGCTTTGCAGCAGCCGTTGTCACGGGGAGACTAAAGTTGGAGGATGTCTCTGACGTCAAAGTAAAAAATTGCTACGCTAGCGGAAACGTCGGGCCGAAGTTAAGAATCATTTTCAATTAAGTTTAACTAAAATATCGCATTGTAAACCGTTAAAGTGTTTTATTTAAAAGCGTATTTCTTACCGTCCATATCAGAAACTCTCACGCAGGGTGGCCGAAAGACGCGCGTTTGTTTCAGTAGGCTTGACGCATTGCTGATATCCAGTTTCCATTCAGCAAACAGGGCCTGGATGCTGTGTTTCAGCGTACGAAAGTTGTGCTGCTTATCTGATAAAATAGACAACACTGTAATTAGAAACTTTTTGGCACCTTTTTCATAAAAATAAAACACTGTTAACGGTTTTAAACGCACAATGTAATAAGTAAACTATTTCTTAATATCTTTCAACTACGGCCCGATGTTTCGGACGCTTTGCAGCAGCCGTGGCCACAGGGAACTAAATAAAAATGCGTTAATATATTGCTCGTTTTAAACCGTTAAAAGGCTTTTTTTAAGACTAACGTAAACAACAGTAGTAAAAACCTTTTTCAATATATGCAATTGTCTAGAACAGGGATGCACAGATTTGATGACTAGGGGCCACTCGGGCGAATGATGAACTGATGGCGGGTCGTAAGAAGTATAGGTAATTAAAGACAATAAAGAATTGATTATAATGTATTAAAATTGAAAAACAATTAATTCATTTGAGTATTATTGTTGCTGTCTGCACAGACTCGAATACTGGTGGCCCCCCCACCAGTATTCGAGTCTGTGCACCTCTCGTCTAGAATCGTAGATACCTTACCCCTGATAACTGCGTTTAGCAGCATTTTTATAGGTACGACGTCCCATTGAAATAGTCGTATGTTCAAATGGCTTATTTGATACAGAATCGAGTATATGTCCTCTTTCGATAACGATGTTGTACTAATTGTTAGCAGCTGAATTAATCTGGAAATAAAAAAAGTGTGAAAGCCCGTTCCCCCCCACATTTCTATGGCCGTTTCACTGATCCGTTTTCTTTTATCGGACAAGTAGTTGATCAGACGTCCCGACCGAAACAATTTTTTCTTGTTTACCCGGGATTCGAATCCAGGACCTCTCGCGCTCAACGCAATGCTAGGCAATAAGTTTAACCATTTGGCTACAGAGGCGGTCAATCTGGAAATAACTACAGTTAAATACACCGTAGCTCAATTGGTTAGAGTAACACGGAAGCTTAGATGCCGATTCTAGTCCCATCCATGTTGTATTTTCTTCAATTGAATAGATTTTCAATGTATACAGCTATATATACTATATATATATAGCTATAGTAAACATATCCACTTAAAATGTTTGGAATCATGAATAATTATTTCTTAAATATATATTTAAATAAAACACTTTAACGGTTTAAAACGCGATATATTAGTTAAACTTATTTGAAAATGATGTCTCCCCGTGACCACGGCTGCTGCAAAGCATCGAAAGTCGGGCGAAGTTAAAAATATTTCCAAATAAGTTTAACTAATATATCGCGTTTTAAAGTTAAAGTGTTTTATTTAAATGTGTACTACTCGCGTAAACTATAGACAGTATTTAAATCTATTCCACACAGTACACATTTACTTCAAAATTCATTTAAATATGACTTGTTTAAACCGTTTTTTTAATTAGGTGGACAGAAGTTCAAATAAATATAAAAACAATCGACGGTAAAGTTAAACGTCGGCTGGTTCTAAACAGTTTTCTTTACAAAATTGAAGTTGTAAATTGTAAGATCGATAAGAAGCATAAACAAAGATTATTTCTTTAATGTATTTTACAATAGTTGAAAAACTTTATAGCTTTGAGTATTACCCGAAAAGCTTAACGAATTTTCCCAGTATTTAATACCTGACTACCGTGGGATCCTTAGGCCCATTACCCTTGTTTGTGGTTATTTCTGTCTTAATTCCCATCAGATACGGCATTATAATAAAGTGACAGTGCGCCCAGGGTAGCGGTTCATGCACCAATTCATCTTTGAACTCGCGCCTGTAGAATATGTCCAAGGGTTGCTTGGCTCTTTTCTTTTTAATCTTTGAACGCAATAGTCTGTGCTTCTTCGATATTTCGGGTTTATCTGTGACATTTCCTAAGACCAATACGGAATAATAAAGATGACAGATTCGTTTTTTTCATTGATAGATAGAGGCCAGACAAGCGAAGTTTATTTTGGCTTTGGATATTCGGTAATCCACAGGCTGAAATCGAAACGCGGGGCGCGTTTGTTAAACTTCGCGGCTTTATTGTCTGTGGACGGTGGTTCGTGACCCGGATGCAATTTCAACATTCTTATAACCTATTTAATATCCAGATTTCTAAACGACATGTTTCATTATAAATTAAAAAATAAAATATCCGGTAGGGATTAAAGCTACGACTCGTTGATTAATTTCCATACATTGCTACCATTACCCAACGGGCGTCAAAATTCAACGTTAAAAGGATTTAAAATACAGTTAGGTGAACCGTTTGTTGTAGAGTCAAGAAGCTTAATAAAACGTGTTGGCCATAAAGAAAAAAAAACATTTGACAGATCACTATTGGCGCGAATTGTGACATTACCTGTCATGCGTTCAGTTTGAGCGCCAAAAGTGACGTTTCCGCTTTTCTTCTTACGCCGCTTACGAAGTTTCGCATCCATGATGGGAGTTATTTTAGCACCATCGGCGCCATTTTGTTCAATAAAATCGTAGTTTTCGTTAGCAAACGAGAATCTATCGTTTATATCTTCGTTTTCGAAGATCTGTTGTTTTATTTCGTCCTTAAGCCGATTCCTGAGCGCTTTTATTCTGTCGTGTAGAGGAAGAGTTGATTTTCTTGATTGACTACACTCATCTTTTCCTGAAAGTACTGAAATTTCATGTTAGATATTTTGTATGTAAAACATCTGTTTTTTAAAACACTTATTATTAGTTTCTATAGCTTGTGTCGCAATAATTAATAAACAATTAACAAAACAAATAGATAATTAACAAACAAATTTAATCGTAACAACTCCATCCATTAAATACTGTCTATAGTTTACCGAGTAGTACACATTTAAATAAAACACTTTAACGGTTTAAAACCGATATATTAGTTAAACTTATTTCGAAATGATTTGCTGTGACCACGGCTGCTGCAAAGCATCCGAAACGTCGGGCCGAAGTTAAAAATCATTTCCAAATAAGTTTAACTAATATATCGCGTTTTAAACCGTTAAAGTGTTTTATTTAAACTCCATCAATTTTAATCCAGTGTAAAAACATATTTTACATTAGATTGAAATTCTCAACTCTCAAAAACTTTTGCGTTAACATATTCGTGATAAAAAATACGCGATAAAAACTTACAAATAATAATGAAACACGCCAATTTAAACTTCATTATAAAACTGAAATATTACGTTTTTTTTTGCAATCTCTTTGTTTACAAGAAATGGATTAATGTGGAAAATTAAATATTACGAGCCATATCAAAACTAACGCTAAGTACTTACTTACCCAAAAAGAAATGAAATTTGACAGTATGCCACAGCTAGCTCTTAGTAATAATGTTATGAATAGCTAATTACTTCCTTTGGTTTAAACGTTATTTGAATATTCTTCAGCTAGCCTCAAGACAATTATAAAACGAAAAAGTTTATAATAATGTCATCTTTCCACCTTTCATATTGTTGTAAGGTAATTGAGTATGTTAATATATTTAAAATAACATTAGATTTCAATAAAATTTATTCTTAATTTTTTATTTTAAATGTTTCTTTTCGAATAACAAGGTGAAACATATATCTAAAGTAATCTCTTCATATTCTGAAACAATAATTAAGTCTATTAATTTTTGTTTAATACGGTGCCTGTTATTGTAATAAGAGTCGCGGAGTGTGGGTTTGAATATCGGGAAAAACATAATGCAAATAAAACCGAACATCGGTATGCCCCATACCTCAAAAACGGGATTTCAATTTTTTAATATAGTAGGATCAAAAACTATTTGTGATTTAAAAAAATGGGAGTCGAACTCACGACCAACAGCCTGCCAAGCCATTAATTTCAAGTGTGTGTTTATTACGCTAGCGTGGAAATTATTGCCCAATTTGCAATGGCAATGTATAAAAATACTAACCTTCCACAACGCCACCCTCACAATTCCTCCGTTCAAAAGCGCACCGATTTTGGAACAGCACAACGTGATTATCCAATAGACTGACACCACAAGTAGGGTCCACTTTGGATGGACACACGGACGGACAGCCGAGACGCAAGAACATTACATACATCGAACAATATTTGTTATCTACAATATCGTATTCTGTAAAGCAAGTATTATCTGTGTTTGACCAAAGTAGTGAATATTAAATAAAAATTTAACGGTTTAAAACTCGAAATATTTAGTAAAGATACCGCTGTAACGGGGGGTATGAATCCGGAACGTTAGATCGAAGTTAAAAATAAAAAACGAATATAACACGCGTTTTAAACCGTTGATAGTGTTACTTAATATCAAGAAATTATTAGATACGCTCACTATTAAAACATCGTTAAAGGTGTAGTAATAATATTTCCCTAATATGGGGCTTGGGGCGAACACAATTCTGTGTCGGGATTTACTGGTTTGTTTTATTTGCAGCCTATTCAGACTTCTTAGTCCTACCCGACCGAAATAAATATTGTTTAACCGGGATTAGAACCCCGATCGGGTTTAACAATTAAGCCCCTGTAGGGCGTCATCTTTTTCTTACTGGCAAAATTTTCATATTACATGGTACCATCAAAATGGATTATAGAGTAGGATAATATAAGAATTGGTATAGATTTAATTTTGTAAATAAAACACTTTAACGGTTTAAAACGCGATATATTAGTTAAACTTATTTGGAAATTGACCGCCTCGGTAGCCAAATGGTTTAACGTATTGCCTAGCATTGCATTGAGCGCGAGAGGTCCTGGGTTCGAATCCCAGGAAAACAAAAAAAAAATTGTTTCGATCAGGCGGGGCACAGAAGTCTGATCAACTATTTGCCGGTTAAAAGAACGGATCAATGAAACGGACACATGTTCGCCCCATGCCCCACGAGGGGGGAAACGAGCTTTACAACATTTGGAAATTATTTTAACTACGGCCCGACGTTTCGGATACTTTGCTGCTGCGAAACATCCGAGTTACAATAAGTTTAAATAATATATATCGTTTAAAACCGTTAAAGTGTTATATTTAAATGTGCACTACTCGCGTAAACTACATAATTAATGTTGACTATTGATTGTTTACTAAAATTATCTTTTTATTTCTTATTTCTACATGCAAAGGTTGCCTGGAAGAAATCGCCATAGGCGATAAGGCCGCCTTTGCACAAACATGTTTTATTTTGTATATATAATTCTATGTATCCATGTTCTTATGTCTATGTTTGTGCAATAAAGAGTTTATTATTACTATTACAGACAGTATATACTTACTAAGACTTCCTCGGTAAGTTGAGCAGAGATTACTCAATACCAAATGACAGCCGCTCTGAAACCATCTGAAACGGTCTGTCCGTCTGTTCAGACCGCAGACGATTTTATGGTAATCATTGCAGTGGTACGGATCGCACCAGTCCATCCACGCTGGATTGAATGGCTGCTTGAAGCGGCTCGTCCAAGATTCATTCATCATGGGTTTCCAGATTTCATCTTGAATATGAATAAGGAAATGGTACAATGAGGTATAGAATTTTTTTTACCAATATTGATTTAAGTTATTTGTGTTTTCAAAGTAAGTAAATGTCTGATTTACTGATTTATACATATATATAATACTTAAATACTGCCAGAAGTTTACGCGAGGAGGTTACGGGGACCCCCTCGTGACCACAGTTGCTGCAAAGCATCCGAAACGTCGGGCCGTAGATAAAATAATTTTCAAACAAGTTTAACTAAAATATATTGCGTTTTAAACCGCTAAAGTGTTTTATTTAAATATATTATACTTACTTCCAAGTCTATCCCTGATGTAGTTTGGGTTTTGGCTGTGAGTATCAGCTCTACAAAAAGGATTTTATCATATAAAAAATTAAGCTGCTACAAGTAGAAGCGAAAAAATTAGAGAGAAATGTGAAAAAACACGAATCCACCACGCTTCTTTAATGCCGCGATAATGACAAGCAACAAGACATAAAACTCCAAATCTGGGATCTTATAATCACTTGCTAATTGTACTCACGATAAAAGTATTCAAAGTACTCACTTACACTGTGTAATTCCTTTGTTTCCGAGGTTGCATTTCTACAAAGAAATATTGATAAGTCTATCAATATTGAATTGTAATTATTATTTACTATTAAGACGGAAAAGCAAGGTTAAACTCTAAAATATTCATTTATTAGCCAAAATTAGGCTTAGCCGACAAAATGCGCGCCAACGTTCGTATTTGACAGTTCCTGAGCTAGTGCGGCGGCGCGCGCGGTTATGGCGTCGCACTAGTGTTGCGACGTCCCCGCTAAGTCGTTTTTTGTCAATTGTTATGGTATTAGTATAGTTATGAGAAGCTCCTTAGATTGACGGTTGCAATGTATTGCTAAGTAACGGTCTTGGATTCAATTCCTGGACCCAACATGAATCTAAAAATGAATTTATAATTTTTCAGAACCGAAATTTTGGCCGGGTCATGAGCCGTCACCGTGGTAGTTTCAGTCTGTGGATTAAAACCGAAATCAAAAGATCAACAGCGAATATTTTTTAGATATAATCTGTGACATCTGCACACACTTTTATAACCTACCGCCGATGAATAAAGGATTAGTCGCAAAAAAATTACATACCAAACGTAAGTATATAACATTTGGTTAGTAAACTTACCAATTCCAATAAAATTTATTATAAACACAAACAATTCCAAATCCATGTCTCGAAAAGGATTAAAATTACATTTAATTATGAAGCGACCGACTGAAATTAATTAAAATCAACTTTATGATTATTTTATTATTGGACTTGGATTGAAAAGTGAATTTTTATGGAGATAGATAAACAAAAGATCAGAATTTGTTTCTTTACAAAAATAACTTTAATGCAATATCGGAAACAGCTGGGCTTATTTCAATTACATTTGCTTACTTAGTTTATGCCAGTAACTAAAATAGATATGTTATTTAGTTAATCTTTTAAGCTAAAACTGCTGAACCGATTGTGATAAAATGTTTTGTGTTTTTGACAAACATTCTCTTGTACATCTTTTTTCACAAAAGAAAATTTAAAAAGGGGTTTTTATTCTCTTGGGGGGAAAAAAAAAAACCCGGGTAAAAAAAAAAAATTTTTTTTCCCCCAACAAAAAGAGAGAAAAATAAAAAAAAAAAAAACCCATGTTTGAAAAAAAAAAAAGGGGGGGGGGGGGGGTTTTTTTTTTTCGGCGGGGGCCCCCCCCCCCCCCCCCCCCCCCCCCCCCCCCCCCCCCCCCCCCAAAAAACCCCAAAAAAACCCCCCCCAAAAAAAAAAACAAAAAAAAAAAAAAAAAAAAAATTTTTTTTTTTTTTTTTTTTTTTTTTGTTTTTTTTTTAACTTATCACTTACCGTCTATCACCCAAGCAATTCCTTTAACCTTTTCTTATCTAATTTTCGATCTACCCTCACTTTTTTAGTTTCACTATCAATAGTTCTCTTCAAACCGTTTTCAAAGGCGTTGGGAAAACCTAAAACTCTATCCGGTTTGAAATAGTCCACAAAACTCAATAATTCCCATCTACTGCAGTGGGTAGCGAAGCACACGTCTAGCCTAGTCGGCGACACGCGGTCGACTGGCTTTACATTATAATAAGTCCACTTCATAGCTGAAAGATGAACGTACAAGAAGTGAGGGTAGGTGTTAGGTATGCATGTTGAATGATTTTTTTCATTGCGTTTCGTGCAGAGGTGTATTTTCGTCTCGCGTTGGTTGTTCGTCACGCTCGGAACTAAATGCTGTATTGTTCTGAAAAGATTATTTAGTGTATTATGGTACAGACTAGTTCACTAGCAGTATGCTAAATTCTGTCCGTAGTTTACGCGACTAGTTTAAATAAAACAACACTTATCGTTTAAAACGCGATAAGTATATATTAGTTAAACATATTTGAGAATTATTTTAGCTACGGCCAGTTTAAACCAAATACCAACTATGACGGAAAAGATGGCGCCAGTTTAACGGTTTTACTTTGACATCAAAGACAGCCTTCATCTTTAATCTCCCCGTGAACACGGCTGCTGCAAAGCATCCGAAACGTTGGGCCGTAGTAAAATAATTCACAAATAAGTTTTACTAATACTAATATATCGTGTTTTAAGCCGTTAAAGTGTTTTATTTAAAATAGTCGTATGTTACATAAATTTTAAATAAAAAAGTGCATTTAATTTGAGAGGGTTGATAGCTTGTGAGAAACAGAATTAAGTAAAATTAATTGTAACTAAATTATTGCTTTAAGTTTTGTAATGAATAAGTATTGTAGAATTACTTAATAAAAGTTCTCAAAAAGTCGCAAACGCTAATATGTCTATCTATTAAGTTTGTTCCATCTGTAAATGGTTCAATTGATTTGGTTACCCAAACTTACAAGGAGTTACTAAATTATGCTTCAGTGTTTATTAAAATACGGGCGACAATGATGGATGTAGCCATGTTGATATTATATTGTCTATGAAATTTAATAATAATTACCTATAAAACCGCCACCTCTCTTCGTTAACATACACCTTTAGTCCTAACCGCTTATAAATCTCATTAAAAACAAACTCGTAGCCATATTTAGCTGACGTATGCAACGCGACACCTCTACCCATAGACAAATTCGCATCTACCTCCTTGATCATTAGCTCTATACTCTCTGATCGCTTCGGAAATCTCTCATAAGCTGAGTGTATAAACGTAGTGTCTATGTACATAGTGTTTATTTGTATCGGCTTTTCGCTCTCGTGGAATCCTGCATATGATTGTATATCGTTTGGGTTTATCCTGAAGTCTCCAGTGAATAAGATTGATTTGTTTATGGTTCTGAAGAGGAACATTACAGCACCTACGCTGTGTCCAGCTGGTATTAGGGTGACTGTCAGGAGTGTAGGTCCTTTGGCGCTTGGTAAGGATATAAGAGAAGAGCCTGAAAAGATATTTATTTATTAATATAGTTCTTATGATCAAAGAGTCCTTAGCTGTATGAATGACCAATTTCATACATATCAATGTAGGCATGAGAGTAACCATGTGTATGGTTAGCAAAAAAGGTATTTTTTTTACTTAATTAAGAAAAAATATTGTGTGGTGCAGGAGCTTGGTCAAAACTTGCCTATAGATAGAGTTTATCAGTAAAACAGACACAAAATTATGTCAGTCCATGCTCCACAAAGGGAAGATTTCACACTACATTATCCTTATATATTTTCTATTGGGGACACCAATAGAAGGCCAGGTGATCAGTCCACGCTACCTACTGACTATTTCACCTATTCCTTCGTGTTGTGTTGAAATAATAATTAATAACTTATCTTACCCAGTCTTAATACTTTAACATAATCCATAATTCTATTGTCTGTCTTTTCATGATTTATAATAGCAGCAGATAGTTCTGTAGTGTAGATATGGACATTGTTACTTATCAAATAATTTAATAATGACTTTGAGTGCAATCCTTGCATGTGGTCTGTGTGACAATGGCTTAGGAAGAACGCTGAGGGCTGTGATATCTCCACATTCTCAAAATTATCGACATACAGACCTGAAATATATTTTCTTATTTATAGCGTAACCACACATTTTCTTAATAAGGCTGAGTACATCTTCCATCTAGCAAAATGTACGATTGTCTGTTTCCCTCTATCATAAAACCACAAAAGCCTACTTATTTCGAATTTTATTCCAAGCATATAAAAATGATAGGCCTTATTTGCAACTAAATCATACAAGTTGCTGTTGCTGACTTATTTTAGAACTTTTGAAGAGGAATTATTGTGCAGCAAATGAGTTTTATGTTACTTTTGAGCAGAGCAAGCAAAATGAGTTTCCAAGCTACACAATTGTATTTTGTTTAAAACATCATTATTCTCTCGCCTTTTTGTCAAGATTCTACAGCGTAGGCTGAAAAATGGGCAACTTGAATATGTTTTTAAATCAGATGTGTACTTTCAGAGATTTGCACCATGAAACCAACAAATCTTCAGTTTTAAATGGTATGAATTTAGTCTATTTTTAGCACAATGATTTCAGTCAACAATATAGTAATATTCTTAGTTATATACGATGTAATGGAAATATTTTAAAATTATTTTACCGGGTATTTCTTCAATTTCTCCATGAAAGGAACTCAATATATTCTTTTGAAACATGTTTAATTCTTTGAATAAAACTTCTTAATTTCTAAAGTTGTCTAAATTTACCTTTTGTATTATTTTTACATTTCTCAAAGTTGTCTAAATTAAACCTTTTTTTATTATTTACTTTAAAATAAATGAAACAACTATTTGAAATGTTGATGTCATTTATTGGTAAACAAGTTTTCAATTGAACAGGTGCTTACATCAATTGTCAAATAAATGTCAGGTGAAGTACAGAGTACGTAAATCTGATCTTGATATAGTCTGTATGTATGAATAAAAAACATGCAAAATTGCGCCAAATTAAATTTATGAATAATAATAATTATAACCTTTAAGTTTATGCCATATCTCGTGTTCGGAGTAGATTCATCTCTCTCGAATTATCCAAGCTTCTATTTAAATGTTAAGCTTGGTATAATAAAAAACTAATAATTTCACATGCTTTATTCCTTATCAATTTCCTTCTTTATTGCATTGTATAATACAGCTGCCTTACTAACTAAGGTGTCAGCATATCTACGAACCTTTTTTGATGACAGTAAACGCTGCAGAGTCTCTAGTATAGTGCGTGTATTGACTTCGTAAACCATTGACGACTTTCCGCTTCGAAATTTCACTGTTTCCGGTTCTTAAAAAATTACACGTTTTATATTTTTTTACTCTATTAGAATACATTTATTTTTTAATATATATAAAAATAGATATATTTTTAGAGCGAGACAAATTGTAACCTATCTATATTTTCTGAGTCATCTGAGTTACCGATATTGATAAGTATTCACTGTAATGTAGTAAAAAGTATATGATAATACTTTTCTATTTAAAAAGCATAGCAGAGTGCATTTTAAATTTAAACCCTATTAAATATTGAATAAACTTACTAATATATGTTCTAGAACGATAATTTGGTGAATCAGACATTGTTTTAAAGAAATTAACAATAAGATCTTTTAAATTTTCAGCTCTTGTCACTTCTTTGGGTTCCAATAGATCAAGTTTCAAATCGTCCTTGACTTTGGGTAACTGCTTTCCGAAATTTCTCGTTACAACTTTATGTATAAGAGCGTTAACGTCAGATTTATTCTTGTCATTTCTGACTTGGACTAAAATATAGGAATGGGCGTGAAGGACACCTTTAAAGAAAATAAAAAATAAAACTTTAATATTTATGTAATCGCCTTTTTTTACGGAAAAAACATTATTTCAATAGAATGCACACAAACAAATATCTTACCTAATAATAAAAACACCACGATTTTTACAGACATAATTGATAAGTGTTTAAGGCGCATTTGAATTTTAATAGCTGTTAAATACATGGTAATTTATTTCGATAATACGAATCATAAAACCTCTTTTAATCGTTTTTTTTTCTGACACTTTTTGCAGTATAATTCATATACGTTTTTTATGAGTTCAAAAATATTTGGTATAATTTTTAGGCGTTATTTTTCACCTGTTCTGTCGTCTAATTTAGATTAAAACTACCCCTCCAGTATCCAATAAATACAATGGAATTTTATCTACCAGTAATAAAATGCATTTTAATGTTAAAATTTATAATATTGTTTTAGTTTTTTTCTATTAAGTATTCCTATATAGAATGTCTTAACAAACCTTGTCTTCCATAGGAGCTGTAAGTACATACCTCTTTTTTCTGCACCATAAAGCTATTTCCATAATTAAAGATAACAAAAACATTAACGAGATATTGTCAATTGTCAATTAATGATGGGATTGATAATAATTTCATTAGTCTGTATTGAGATTGATCCTAAAGATAAATGTTTTTTTTTAATCTTATACAATAATTTAAACTGATTATGTAGATTTTTTTTATTTGAATCCTCCTTTCAAATTTAAAGACACAAGACTAAATTATATCTTCTCTTACTGAATTAACATCTAATAGTCATATTCGTTAGTGTCTTCTTCATCGAAAAAAACATCTTGAATTTGTTTACATGCTGACTTTTGTTTACCCACGTTTGGTTTAACATTTATAGGACTATGTTGTATTGGTTCTAACGGCTTATTGTGAACTACTTCACCCAGACTAATTATATTAGATATTCTAATTGGAAGGTTAATATTCTTGTCATCTCGTTTCTTCTTTTGTTTATAATTGAATAAATCCAGTACGACGTGATTATCATTGTTTTTCACAACAGCTTTACTTCCGGGATTAATTTTTCCACAATCGGCAACACAGGCGTAATTTTTCTGATCAGCTTTCATAACACGAGAGTAAATTATATGATGCGATGAATTTATAATTTTGAAAGTTATAGAATCTGGTTTAATCTGTAATAGCACAGATTAAAACAAAATTACAGTTGATGTATGGGTCTTTTTCTAACTAACGAAGTAATTGAAACGTATTCTAATAAAACAATTTTTAAAACACCAAAATAAACCAATATAAAAATTTACCGTGTACATTGTCAAAATTTCACAGTTGTCCTTCCCTTGGCATATTTGTATACCTTTATTATCATCTACAGAATAATTTCGAATCACACGCCATTTCGTTTCAATGGGATTGTTGCATGTCTCTAAAAGTTCTGCCAAAGTAATAACTACCGGACAAGGTTTAAAAATGTCTTCAAATTGTGTGTAATTATATACGCATAATTTTTTTGGCGTTAGTAATGAATATATTTCGAACGGACATGGCGGTTTTTCATCGATAACCTAAAAATAAAATTTCTTAACTCATACCATAAATGTCGATTTCTATAATATATTTCAATTAAACACTTTAATGGTTTGAAATGCGATATAAATTAGTTTTTACTTTGACATCAGAGACATCCACATTTTAGTCCCAGTCTAGCCTAGTTAAAATAATTTTCAAATAAGTTTAGCTAAAATATATCGCGTTTTAAACCGTTAAAGTATTTTATTTACACGTGAACTACCGTAAACTACAGACATGTATTTTACAATATAATCTATGATAAAAACTTTATAATTTACCCAATAACCACTAATGCACTTAGCACAAGTGACATTCAAATAACTTTGACACTTGTAACCAATAACCAAACTGCTATCATTATAATTAATATTTCTCCAAGTACGCCAGTGGAAGTCTCTTTTAAAAACATATTTGACACCATTCATTGATAGTAAATATCTAAACATTGTTTCATATCCTTTAATCACTCCAGAAATCCCGTCTGTGATCTGATTGTGAAGTATTTCTTCTGAATATACAGAATCATTCGATAGACTATCAAAATATTTAAGGCGTACGTCTTGATCTTGAATTTCCTTCTTTCGATCGAGAAATCTTCTGCGTAATCCACTTTTTTCAGTCACTATTGAATTGTCGTAATCAGGTAAATCGAAGTTGTCAAATATAATTGCCTGGGCTAAGAATGAGTTAAAAGCTATGGCTATAACTCTAGATACCATATTTACGAAGGTTAATATCGATAGTTCTAAGTCGTAGTAGAAAATAGTTTTCATAATATTCTAGATTGTTGTTAAACAATCAACGTTGTTGTTACATTGTGTTATATTAAGCGTTTTTACTCACGTGTACAATTGTATAGACGATATAAGGCTGCTAGAGCCTGGCCTATAACAAAAAATACGATTTTAAATATAGGAGAAAAAAAATGCGCAATACTCAAATTGAATTTGTACTATATTTGTGAAAGAATTATGTTAGCAATTTTGGTGACTTGCTGTTGTAGATTACCATTTTAACTATGATAATATAACTCAAACCATAATTGCAGTTAGGCTACTCTGCGTCTAGCGGTCTCATATTATAACGCAACCTTAGGTACCATTAACAATAATATAATTTTAATTAATGAGAATTTAATGAGCCGAGACTTAGAAAACATCGATCCAATGTTAATAATTTATGGCTAATAATCCATAGAATCATTATAGAATTTTTCTAAATTATTATCGACTACATCTGGATTATAGTAGTGGGATCTAGACAGTAAAAGGCTGGTGGCTGATAGGAGTAAGCCAGAGAAATAATTAATTGTTTCTTTCGGGCAGGGCGCAGAAGTCTGTATAATTTATTGCCTGTAGGTAAATAAAAATTGTTCAGCAAAACCAGACAAAGAAATATGTTTCCTCGGTATGCGTATATGTTTGTAAATAGGATTTCATATTTAAATGGGTAGTAGAAATATGAAAATTTCTTTCTGAAATCCGAAATCGCTCGCATTACCGCCATAATTTTAAAAGTATTTGACATAGACAACTCCATAGACTAAAACATTTGACAATCAAGAAATGTCACTAATCATCTGTCAAGACATACGTCAAAATAACAGCACAGTGATTTATGAATTTTGTGTAATTTTCATTCATTGTTTGGAATTTGCAATGTGACTCGGTTCGGGTGAATTTTTATGTGCATTTTGATTTTTGTGAGGGCCCGATGTCCTTTTGCTTAGTGGAGTGTTCATTTGTTGATTTATTATAAGCAACGACGTAGGTAAGTCGCGCTGTTATTATTACGTAGACAAACATAAGTAAACTTTGAAGTGTATGACCAATTATTACTACCGATTCTCATTATCTTTCTGTGTACTTTGCGACAATATGGTATCTAAATGCTATAAACATACTTATCTAAACCGTACATTGCTTAGAAACAAGATTAATTCAGTTTTAATATAAAACAATTCGACTGTAACTTATCTCAACAACTTGAATAATTATCTCTTTAATACATATTTTATTACTGCAAAGATACGAACGTCGTAATTATTATATATTAGAAATTATTATATTTTTCTTTATTTTAAGGCCAAAACTATATTATTATGTCTCTATTAGTAAATTCTATAAGTTATATTTATAATAATACATATGTAATATTTTATTTATGTTAGTAACTGTGACATGTCTTAGCCAAAGTTTGTTGAATAAAAGTTGAGGTGTAGGTGAAACATTTAAAGCGAAGACATGTCCAATTATTCAATTTTAGTAAGATAAAAGTCTTTTTAAAAGTCCACTGGTGTCAGTCCACCCCATTTTCAGGATCTCACGTTGGATTGTCCTTTATATATTTATATACTAACACTTAACTGATCTACTTACTGGCATATTAGGTCTAGATCAATATGAATGATAGTTAGTGCAAAAACACTTAACGATAAGATCATAGAACAATAGGATACAATAATTGGCGTAATTATTTAACCTCGTTAAAATAAATGACCCTGCTTGGAAATATTATCATTGTGCTGCTTGAAATTAGGTAGATATTTCTGTACAATATTGAAAAATGTGTCATTGACCAAGATGGATAATAGACAGAGATTTGAAGAATTGCAGAATTACCTAAATTCTTCCACCAGACTCCTTGCTGTATCGCTGCTTTGTTTTTTTGGCAGTTGTTCGTGCTAGTGAAGTTACTCTTATGTACATATGTTGAATAAGAAGGTTTAAAGATTGGCCCCTTGTTTTTACAAATATCATTCATACCTTGTGTAAATCAAGTGAAAAGTATGAATTTATATGCAATATTTTTCTAAAAGAGCGTTAATCATTTTCCCCTCGTGGGGCATGGGGCGAACAAATTTTGTGTGTCTGGTTTACTGCTCTGTTCTGTAACAGAGTTGATCAGACTTCAGTGCCCTACCTGATCGAAACAATTTTTTGTTTCTCCTGGGACTTGAACCCAGGACCTCTTGGGCTTAACACAGTGCTAGGAAATATGTTTAAGCATTTGGCTAAAGAGGCGGTCCTTACGTCCAAAACCTAAGCTAGAAATCTTAAAAGATAGTTAAGCTAATTACTAGTATGCTATAGTCTAGATCTAGAATCTAGAGTGTACATTAGAATAGTCGTAGACACAGTTTTACGCTGATAACAAGCAGATGCAATAACCGTTGTCATAAAGACATGTCTTGAATTTTCCTTGTTTTTCTGTTAGTTTAGTACGTTTTCTCAAATATGGGTCATAAACAGTTTTTATCGCTGTTTGCTTAAATTATTATCTCCGTGGAGCATCATCGTGAAATTATAACGAGTACACTAATTTTTTTACTGATAGTCACGTTTAAAAAGCGTGTATGTCAATGGTAGTATTCTTAATTGATTTTGTTAGAAGTAGAACCTCGACGGGCTATGATAGCAATAGTAATCAACCTGTCGTGGATCCATACCCCTCGGGTCAGTACCTGATTAATTTATAATCTTTCTGAAACATGTTTGACTTCGTCTGGAAATCTGTTGAATAGGCAGGAGGAATATAGAAATTCCGTCCGGGTCACGAACCACCGTCCAGAGATGAAAAAGCAGTCTGCGGATTTCTGAATATCCAAGGGTAAAACATCTCGACAGCACATCTTGCTTAATAGATGTATTATGGCAAGGTTATTTCATCTAGGTACTATCTATTTTTTTTATGCGTAAACACTAAATACTTACATATACATATATAATATATTGTCTGTAATATATAAAATAAATCGCAAATTTAGTAAATTGCTCAAAACAATTTTGCCAATTTTTTCTTAGATCATTCTAAGTACTAGTTTCCTTACGGAGGGAAATAAAAAAATGTCTGAACTGTTGCAATATTATATATATTTAAACATGTTGGAGTATATCCAGAGATAAAAAGTCGTGAATTTTTATCCTTTTTCGGATTCCGTCTGGCATCTACTGATTATCCAAAGCCGGAATAGTTTAATATCGCATTTTGTCTACACGTTAGGTATATTACTGGCTATTTCATCTACCATCTAGGGAATCCCAGGACTGTCCCTCTATCATGAAGAATAACTATCGGCTGACAACTACGCTAGTGACTCGCTGATTGTAAACAGCACGCGATTCAATTGCCCACTTCAAACAATAATAAGTTAGTCATCGTTGTGAGAGCAAATATGTGATGTCGACAACCCATTCGTGATACGTGTATCTCGATAGTCGCGTTACTATCGGCGCATTTAAAATGGGCGACTAACGTCCTTTTGGTTTAAATTACAATGCGCGGGAGTTCCATGTATTCATAGGTTTAAAAATTCGACGATGACGTGTAGGTCACGGTAGCTGAATTTGTTAAATCAACAGCACGGATGGTACGGATGGATGCCGCTTCAAGTCTCGCGCGTGCCGTAATTGTTTTAAAATCTATTTCTAATTCAACGTTCATCAAAATTGGTCGAGCCGAAAACGTTATTTTACATAGAATAAGACGGAATTAATTTGCACGAAGGTGGTATTGATAACATTCATTTGAATAATAAATAATCAATAATTATAATTACAATTAAATTTTTAATGCGAATAAAATTAGGTAAATGAGAAAACTCATTACGTTAAAGAAGAACTTCAGAACGAAAATGAATTTACACTGTACATACTTGAATTTCGATTTCATCAAATTCGTCCAAATGAAATAGTAAATGACCGTTTTCCCTTAAAGGGACATAAAGCGGATGGATTTTTGTATTTATTTTATTTATCGATTATTAACACATAAATTTTGATGGTTTCCCCTGGATTCGAACCCAGGATCTCGCCTACTTCTTCTATGCAACACATTTAACTACTGAGCTAAGGAGGTAGTTAGCCATTTTTAGGCATCTCGTAAACAATAGAACAATGTTACTTATATGAAACAGTAAATAAATAAAATCCTTATTTGGTAGGACTTTTTTCAATTCATTTAAGTTACTTTAGTTCCACGTACGTAGGTACGATCGCTAATTAAGTTTAGACGCGAAAAGTATATAATTCAAACCTCGGAGCAAAATTGGGCACATCTTTGTGTCTTCTAAATTCTTATACCTAATTGTAAAAACAGAATGTTTTTGCCCTATTCTTCAGGTCGAAGGAACGACTTTAATCAAACGGGTTTGAGTCCCGCCTGTGTCAATATTTTCAGGTCAAGGGGATCAGAGATTGTTCGATTCGATTGGCGTCATTAAAAGTAAATCCGTGCTAAATACTTCTATGCTATTACCGAACGGAAACACATAATTGCTCTTTTATTTATCATTATCATTTTATGACACACCCTGTAGGTACATAATACACTAGCTGTGTTCAGCGACTTAGTCCGCGTTGTTTATTAATTTTGGGCATCGAAAGTTGTTTTTGCAAACTTAATACCAAACCGATCGGAACCAAACTTTTATCTTTATAAAGTTTCCCACGACTTCTAAAAGACATATTATAATGCCGCGCACGTATTTTAAGATCGTTTAAAAAGTAATCACTCTTTCTTACATATTTTTTGGGTATCTTGAACCGTTTTCGCAGCGGACGCATCGGAAGCCCACAGAGATGAATAATTTTCCTCGTTTTTTTTATATTTCCCGCTGTTTCTTTCCTCTTATTAGTCACGGCCCCATACCCCAAAGGTACGTGACTTATCGTAACGTTTATCTTTTATCAAACACGTGAATACTGTTGATATTTTAATTACAGGGGTGTGGCCTCATAAAATAATTACGTTCTGACGTCATACGACTTATGTCAGATTGTCGAAAATTGTGTAAGACATAATACTAGGCAACAGTCGCGGATTTACTCGCCTCCTCTATAAATGATAATAATTTTCAACGAATGAAATTGATAAGACTTGAGAAGTGAGCAGTTAAGCTTTTGGAATCAAAATTACATCCTGTCTGTAGTTTACGCGAGTAGTACACATTTAAATAAATCGCTTTCAACGGTTTAAAAGGCGAAATGCATTAGGCAAATGATTTATAATTTATTTTGAATATTGTTTGTGTGTCTAATTTGAATTCAGTAATACATATTTAGAGAATTATAGATGTTATTAACGTCACAATAAAACACTTTAACGGTTTAAAACGCGAGATGTATTTATTTAACTCTTTTTAAATGTTTTAACTACGCCCAGATGACGCTAGCGTAGCTAGATTTTACTTTGACAATAGAGGTACCCTCTATCTTTAGCCTCCCCGTGACCACGTCTGCTGCAAAGCGCCTCCGGGCCGTAGTTATAATTTTTAAACTCGGTTAACTGATATATTTCGCGTTTTAAACCGTTAAAGTGTTTTATTTAAATGTGTACTACTGAGTTTACACTCATCATCCCTAATTGTTGCCTCTCGCTGACAAATTAAAAAGACATCAACATCACGCGATAACTGATAAGGGTTTATTGACCTTGACGTGATTAGTGGAATGGCGTTTCAATGACTAAACTAAATATTGCGTTACAATTTAATATCGCTTTAAGATGTTCTTTATTTTTTAATGATAGAGGAGGACAGACAAGCGTGGGGTACACTTGATGTTACAACAAAATGCGCTGTCGGCCTATTTTGGCTTCGGATATTGGGAAATATACAGACTGCAACTGAAACGGGATGTAACTTCACGGCTGTTCCGATTGTTGACGATGGTTCGTGACCAGGGTGGGATCTAGATATTTCTACCACCGTTAATATCTAGATTTTCAGACGAAGTCCCACATGTTTCAGTAAAATTATAAATTGATTAGAACATTTTTGGACCCGCTGGGCATCGAACCCAATATGGTATTATTAGCCGTACATTGGCAGCATATAATTTTATCATTTAATTTAAAACAAAATAATTACCCTTTATGTAAACATATACGTGCCTATATGTAAGTATATATATTTGGGTTTTTAACTTCCCAATTCATACGTTATGAATCCACTTCGATAAGATAACATCGCCCCTAAAATACCCAATAATCTTCAAGAGCGCTCTATAATTGTCGAGATCTTTGGGTGATATTGTGGTGATTGACTCGCTCTCAAAAAATCTCATTCAAATCAGTTAGTTTGACGTAAGTTTTGACGGCCTCGTTGTTCTAATAGTAGCATTGTATAGCTAATCATCGGGTCCTGGATTCGATCCCCAGCGGGTCGATTCAATTTTTTGTGAAACTTGTTGGTTGTTCGAATATCCAAAGCCGAATTCCGAAATTATCCGAAATTTTGAAATTATCCGAAGCCATCTTGTGTAGATGTTATATGGCTGGAGTATTCTACCTCCCATCAAGTTAAAAACACTGTTCAAATCAATTACCTTTATATGTAATCGATCATAAGACGCATAGAAATTCGTTAGCCCCATGCCCCACTTGGATAAATAGCATTTCACACTTTTATTTTGTAGGTAATATAAATATAAATTAAAAAATCTTTATAATCTCTAACTAAAACTTTTTCTCTAGTTTAGGCTTTATCTATTAATTATAATTCATGTAGTAATTTCGCAGGTATCAGGTACATACAGACAAAAGTATTTTTTATGTTTTGTTTTGTACTCGGTTACTTTATTTTTGATATTTCTAAAAATGTGTACAAATACTCGCAATTATCCTCCTTTATTATAATCAGAAAGATAATGTTATAAGTTTCGTGAAAAAATTGTTACGTATAAACGGCTAGACGGATTATGATAAAATTTTGACATATGTCATAGTAAATACTGTCTATAGTTTACGCGAGTAGTACACATTTAAAAAGTTTAACTAATATATCGCGTTTTAAACCGTTAAAGTGTTTTATTTAAATATGTCATAGTGTTACTTTTTTCCAGACCGACGCCAGCCAAACAGAAGACTGACTATGTAATAAGCCATTCCACATCGAAGCATGGTAAGCAGATGGTAAGATGGCGGCACCCGCGACAAGACAAGAGGAGGTGAATGACGAAGCACAGGAGAAGCTGCTGGTGCCCGTCCATGACGAGGGTCTGGTCTCCATCAAGTCCTCGAAGAAAGGTACGATAAAAAAAAATAACAAAGAGAACGATAAATCATATATGGGTAGACCCAATTAACATAATTATAGGTCCCTCAATTATGGTTTTATTAATTGTGATTATGGTATATGACGGGAACAGATCACATCTCACGTGACCCCCCGTGACCACGGTTACTATCTAGCATTCCAAAATGTAAACCGTATTTTAAGTTAATAAAAAAATAAGTTAACGAATATATATTGCGCGTTTTAAACCGTTAAAACAGATTTATCTAAAGATCTAAGTTAAGGTAACCTATTTACATAGTGTGCCTTACTTAGGTGACAATTTTGAGCATTAGTTTTCTGACTTGTACCTAATTAATATACCTAAATTATAAGTATTTGAATAGTAGTTATTATGTTTGAAAACTTTAATAATGTTCACATATTATTGCACAAGATGGTATTACATATATTAAAAATCTAGCTTGAAAAAAATGTAATACATGGGCGGGAGTCGAACCGGCAATTGGCATCCACACCGTTCTGTGCTGCACTAACCAATTGAGCTACCGTGTCAACCTAGATTCAATTTTGAGGTTCGTTCATATCAGTTCACTTTATCGACATTTATGAAGTACCCGCAAAAATACTTTTCTAACGATTTTGAAGGTATCTTTACATTCTGTTACGTTTAGTTACATAAAACAGTGAGCATTGTACGTTGTAGTGGAAGTAATGTGTTTTTAAGTTCTGTTTATCAGTTTATTTATAGTGTTAAAAATGTCAGCCAAATACCAAAGGATAACAAATAAGGCCAATAAGAAAGGTGGGTCTGTGTTGTTTTAGAGTAAAAATGTTTTCACTGTTAAAACCCAAAGCAATAAACCCTACAATTAGGAAAAACTATGAATGTAATATTTTAAACAAGTTGTTCATACATACTGTCTGTAGTTTACGCGAGTATTAGACATTTAAATAAAACACTTTAACGGTTTAAAACGCGATATATTTTAGTTAAACCTGTTTGAGAATTATTTTTAACTACGGCCCGTCGTTTCGGATGCTTTGCGGGGCAACCGTGGTCACGGGGAGACTTCGAAAATAAATCGCGTTTTAAACCGTTAAAGTGTTTTGTTTAAAAGTTGTTTATAGCTCATATTTTGTATGCAGTATGTTGATTAAATGAAGGTATAATTATAATAGTTACTATTCAAATATACACCCAAATAAAGTTACTTGTTTATATACAGCGGTCGACTAAATTATTTTACATAAATATTTCAACATATATTTTACCTTACTGCCTACTGCCTTTCTCACTTTTCTCAAGCGACTGGCTGTGTCAGCGACTTCGTCCGCGAGTGTCATTGATTTGGGCATCCAAATTCGTTTTTGCAAACCCCGTCACCTTTATAAACTTAGCTGTTACCCACGACGTCGGTCGCGTCCCTTCCCGTCGTTCTCGCAAGTTAATCTTAAAAGATAGACATATAGCGTCGCGGATGTTTTGTAGATCATTTAAAGAGAAACGTTTTTGCAGCGTACGCAACGGATATCCAGAAACATGAATATTTTCTTTTGTTTTTCCACAATGCTCGCTGTTTCTTCGCTTGTATTAGTCACAGGCCGATGTTCTATAGCCTATAGCCTTCCTCGATAAATCATTTTTCAATTCAAAACCATTAGTTTCTGAGATTAGCGCGTTTTAACAAACAAACTCTTCAGCTTTATGTAATAGTATAGATATGCATAATTTTTTTTTTATCAGAATCGGTTGAGCCGTTTTGGTGCATGGTAACAAACATAGTGATACTAGATATTTAAATGGCAGATTTTTTTATGCTACTGACAACTTTTCTCACTTCCTCGATTCAACAGTAGCGTGGCGTAACTGTGACTAAAAGTGATCATCAAACGAATAATTATGCAACCGAGATAAACCGTTCAATGTTTTCTGGAAAATTTTCGCAAATGGAAAATTCCGTGATATTTAAATTCCAAATTTGAATTTCATTTCGATACATTTTACCTTGTGGCTTAGGAATACATTGACATAACTTTGCGTGAAAGTTAGGCTTTGAGAGCATACTAATGTTATGGACTAGGTCAGCGCCGCGGTTTAACCGAGCTAAATTTGGTTTCGATCAGTTAAAAACGAAAACTGGTCAAGTCCGAGTCGGGTTCCGTGCTGAGACTAGGTAAATAACACTATATACACGTTTTATATTATTTAAGCTTTTTTTGTTTAACTTATTTAAATAAAACAAACCTAGGAAAAGAGTGGCTTTTGTTGTACGGCTGTATACAATTTATTTTGTTTTAGTATATGTCTAGGTAAATACTGTCTATAGTTTACGCGAGTAGTACACATTTAAATAAAACACTTTAACGGTTTAAAACGCGATATATTAGTTACACTTATTTACTAATGATTTTTAACTTCGACGTTTCGGATGCTTTGCAGCAGCCGTGGTCACGGGGAGACAACGTCGGGCCGAAGTTAAAAATCATTTTTAAATAAGTGTAACTAATATATCGCGTTTTAAACCGTTAAAGTGTTTTATTTAAATATGTCTAAGTAGCTACGTGGCGGGTATGCTGTTATCAACGTGGAACGCCATGGGTTCGATCCCCACCGGCTCAAACATGTTTCTACTTGATTTAAAACTTTTCTGAAACGTGTTAGACTTCGTCTGGAAATTAAATGTGTGGTAGCAATATCGAAATTCCGTCCGGATCATGAACCACCGTCCACAGATAATAAAGCCGTGAAGTTTAATCGATTTTCAGTTCAAGTCTGTCAATTTCCGAATATGCAAAGAAAAATAGACCGACAGCGCAGCCCGTTAAGACAGACAATGAAGTCTTAGTATAGTAATAGACTAGTTTTTAATCTTTGGATTCGCATTATTTTTGTACAAAGAAATATTTTGTCTTTTTAGATATTGGTTAATGCTCTTGAGAAATAGATTAAACAAGTAGGGTTTTCTGAAAATAGTTTGTAGCATAATAACCGTCTGCAACTTATGCTGACGTAAGACCTTTTGGCATCATTTTAAACAAAAATTTAATTTAATCTTGTCGTAGTATTATTATTTTACTTTTATTATTATTATTTTTATTGTAATTACATTTATTTTTATTACGTTAATGATTGTACAAAATGATTCTAAATAAAGAGATTTATTATTATTTATTATTATAAACAGACACACAAATGTGTCTTTCCGCGTTGGAAGAAATTATGCAATAGACCCGCATCGATTTTTTATACGGAACGTTTGGCAACCATTCAAAGTTGTCTGGAAAACATTTACGAGGAAATCGTTTTGGGAGAGATAATTAAGTTTACAATATTTGTCTCAAATACGATGCTTAGTGCATTAATGTAGACTTTGTATGACGAGAGGTTAGACAACTATTGGGCTCATTTAATGGAAGGTGGAGCCTTATAAGTACTTATTAAGATTTGCTGTCGACCCATTTTGACTTACGACATTAGGAAGTTCACAGACTGAAACCGTAGCGTGGAACTATACTGAAGTTTTTGTTCGGAGGTTCGTGACCCAGAAACTTCGATATGATTATGGTGGAAAGTTATAGTATAATGGTGTCGATAGGAACTTGACTAACGCCACAACGCGTCCGCTTGTAGCCTGGGATACTATAGAGATTGGACATTAACTCGTAGTTACTTCGACAAGTAACACTTATCAAATATAAGGCAAAATTGCTTTTGAGAGATCTTAGATTGCAGTATTATATTTTTTTTGCTTTTTTTTTGTAATTAAAGTTAAACATTTAATCACGTTAGAGGGGAGGTGTATGAGGGGCCACTGAAAATCAGTGTTGGAAACAATTCAAAACTATTCGTAACGTTTTGTTGATTAGTTCCCGTTTTCGGTGTTGCCATCGTTAAAATTTTAAGTCATTTGTTTTTACTGTGTAACTGTTAAATAAATGATTTTATTATTATACAATATATGTTACAGTTAAACTACCAGAAGATGAGGAAGGAAAAGTCGGACGTTTCACGATCGGTCCGGCGCCGGAGCGAGACTGGGAGATGGTGCCGCCGGACGGCAAGTGGGGGTGGTGCGTGCTAGTGGGTAAGTGGGATTTTTGGTGTAGGGTCATTATTTTATATATTTATAGTAGGACAAGTTTCTGAAACTTGATCTATTTCGATAAAGCCCCAATTTACCATAATTTAGGTTACGGACAGGGCCGTATTAGAGGTTTGACGCCTCTGGCCAACAAAGGACTGGAGGCCTCCGGGCCCCAAAGTATTTTTTATGTAATTTAAAAAAAATTTCAGTCGCGTTTAAAAAAAATAAACAATGGATAAAACAAAATAGATTTGTTTACTAGGCGGAATTAAAAAAAACACATCTATTGAAGGGGCCCTCTTTAATAGAGGCTCCGCTGTTGTTTCGGTAGCCCTCCCGTAAATCCAGCACTGGTCTCCGAGACGTACAAATTACAATAAGTATTGAATTATAAAGCAGAAATTTGAATATCTATTTTAAATAAAAAAGTTAGACTAATGAAACTTTAGTCCATGTCTTGAACGTCGTCTGTAACCCGGTTAGGCGGTTGATCGCTTCGCCCCCTTTGTCTTACGCACATCCGATCTTCGGGGTCAGGCAATAAACGTTATGCTAGGGCGTTAATTGGCACAATAGGAGGGCGTTTATTGGTAGCAATGAATTTGTCTTGCGATTAAAACGAACGGGCCTATATCGCTTTTTATAAAGCCAGTTTCGATCCGCCGATTCGCATGCCAAATAAAATCAAATAATAGGCACTAGCTGTGCCTGCGTCTTCGTCCGCGTGTGTATTTATATTTGCCTACAACCGCCTCAGCTTCATACATTTTAGCCGTTACCCACGACGTCGTACGCGCCCTGTAGTTATTGCGAGTTAATCTTAAAAATAATTGAAAAATGAAGAATAATTCATTCGTTCATACTGTCTATAGTTTATGCGAGTAGTACACATTTAAATAAAACACTTTAACGGTTTAAAACGCAATAATAATGATTTTTAAAGTCGGGCCGAAGTTAAAAATCATTTTCAAATAAGTTCAACTAATATATCGCGTTTTAAACCGTTAAAGTGTTTTATTTAAATCATTCATTCATATTTTTGATTTCTTAAACCATTTTTCCTGCTGTTCCTTCGCTCCAATAAGTCGTACTTAGATAAAAATTACTCAAAATTAATTAATTTTAGTTTTGGATCCGTTGTTTCTGCAGGTTCTTATACGGTTACACTTAGGACGAACAAACATTGAAATTAAAAGTAATAACTCCGTCTGATCAACATCTCGAATATTAAACGGGATATAGTCAATTAGGCAAACTATAAATAGACTGAACGTTTAATATTGCTCAAGATAAGTGGGATAAGTTCGTGGGTTTCAAATATCAGTTTTAGTAGTTTCTATCTAAATAAAACACTTTAACGGTTTAAAACGCGATATATTAATTGAACTTATTTGAAAATGATTTTTTACTTCGGCCCGACGTTAAAAATCATTTTCATCATTTTGTAAGGACAACAATTCTGTGACCTGGCCGGAGTTTCGCCAAATACCAACTTCGACGGAACAGATGGCGCTAGCGTAGCAAGTTTTCACTTTGACGTCAGAGACATCGTCCATCTTTAGTCTCCCCGTGACCACCGTAGGGCCGAAGTTAACAATAATTTTCAAATCATTTTAACTAATATATCGCGTTTTAAACCGTCAAAATGTTTTATTTAATTATGTACTACTCGCGTAAACTATAGACAGTATTTAGTTTCTGTGAATAAATTAAAAACTAATATTCTTCACATGTTCTTGCCTAAGGTGGAACTATATATGTATAAATTAAAAATTATTGGTTGACTCATTTTAACTGCGACACGATGTTTCCGATGCTTAGCAGCAGCCGTGGTCACGGGGGGTTTAAACCTGGAGGCTGTCCTGGAACGAGGACGCCGGTTCAATTCCCGTCCCGTCGTCTCTTTTCAATTTTAATGTATTTTTAATTTAACTTTAATTATTATAAATTTCAGGCGCGACGCTAGTAAATATCCTAATACCGGGAACGATCAAATCGTTCGGAGTACTACTCGTCGAGTTCAACGATGTGTTCCAGTCTAGTGCGTCTGCCTCTTCGGGTATAGTAGCTCTGTGCTACTTTCTGTACAGTAGTTTGGGTGAGTATCTCCTTCATCAGACCCTTCACAGATCCCACAGATGTTATATGCCTAATGTATTTCACCTTCCATCATGTGAACCAAATGATTGTCTGTCCTCTTTCAATAATAATATTTATACATAAGTATTGCCTGTACTTTACGCGAGTAGCAAGCATTTAAATAAAACGCTTTTAACGGTTTAAATCACGTAATCACATTTTATTTTTAAGTCCGACGTTTCGAATGTTGAATTCTTAAGTTGCAAGTTAGCATCTTAATTTAACTAATATAATATTTTGCGTTTTAAACCGTTTAAAGTGTTTTATTTACTTTCTACATATTGATGACAATGAAATGAAATGAAATTTTTTAAAAATCAAAATTAAAAAACTGTTTTATCCCCCCAGGTCCACTATCGTCAATTTTATCTGTGAAATGGTCTTATAGGACCGTTACACTAATCGGAGGCAGCTTCGCCGCGTTAGGCATGATTTTCAGCAGTTGGGCGTTTTCAATAGGATATTTGTATTTTAGGTGAGTTTCTCTACTCTATGTTTGAGGTCGCTAGAGACAGAGTGGCCTATTTTCAATGTATTTTTAGACAATGTCTGTTATTAAAGTTTAGTTTTGTAGTTAATAAGTTACTAATACATATCGCTTTTAAACCCGTTAAAAGGTTTAATTTAAATGTGTACTCGCTTAAACTACAAACAGTACACATTTAAATAAAACACTTTAACGGTTTAAAACGCGATATATTAGTTAAACTTATTTGAAAATGATTTTTAACTTCGGCCCGACGTTTCGGATGCTTTGCAGCAGCCGTGGTCACGGGGTCTCCCCGTATATCATATCCCCGTATAATATATCGCGTTTTAAACCGTTAAAGTACAAACAGTATTTACTAAGAATGTTTGTTCAATTTTCAAATTCAGTTTTGGGGCTATGGTGGGCACGGGCGCCGGTCTCGCCTTCCCCCCCACGGTGTACATAGTGACGTCATACTTTGTGAGGCTTCGGGGGCTGGCGAACGGGATCTGCATGTCGGGCTCCGCCTTCGGAAGCATCATCCTCCCACCAGTGCTGCGTTACCTGCTCGAAACATATGGCTACAAGTAAGTATTGTTCAAAAACTTTAATATGTTTCAATATCTAATTTACATACAGCTATAGCATGTTAAATATAGTAAAGGTTTCAAATCATAATATTTATTTTTACAAACAACCTCCTCAGCTTTTAAAACTCCTAGCTGAGTCAGCGATATCGTCAGCGTTAAATGGTAATCAAAATTAGTTTTAGATACTGTCTATAGTTTACGCGAGTAGTACACATTTAAATAAAACACTTTAACGGTTTAAAACGTGATATATTAGTTAAACTTATTTGAAAATTATTTTTAACTTCGACCCGACGTTTCGGATGCTTTGCAGCAGCCGTGAGCAGCCGTCGTCTCCCCGTGACCACGGCTGCTGCAAAGCATCCGAAACGTCGGGTCGAAGTTAAAAATAATTTTCAAATAAGTTTAACTAATATATCACGTTTTAAACCGTTAAAGTGTTTTATTCAAATTAGTTTTTGCAAACCCGTCTTTATAAACTTAAGTTGTTATTCACGACAGCGTCCCTTCCTGTCGTTCTTGTAAGCTAAGCTTAAAAGATAGACATATAGCGTCGCGGACCCTTTTTTAGATCATTTAAAGAGAAATCATTATTTCATACACATTTTTTACGTACCTTGAACCACTGCAAACAGTGTACAGCATCGGCGACCCATAAAGATTGATAATTTTCCACATTTCCCCCCATTTCTTCACTTCTATTAGTCACAGCGCGATGTTATAGCCTAAAGCCTTCCTCGATAAATGATCTAGCCAACATTTAAAAAAAAATTTAAATCGAACCAGTAGTTCCTGAGATTAGCGCGTTCAAACAAACACTTCAGCTTTATAATTTTAGTATAGAGACATTTAATCGTATCTTGCAGAGGAGCAGTTCTAATACTCGGTGGAATTATGCTGAACGTTTGGGCTGCTGCTTTGCTGTTTCAGCCGGTGGAAGAGCACATGGTGAAGAAGTTCAAAGAACCTGAGGAGGATGAAGAGGGGCCGCAGGTTTGTGATCACATGACGGTTGCATACGGCATAGTGGATATGACGGATTTACAATTATTGATGAAATTTTGAGACCGATTCTAATTTTATAAAGAAGGGATTTAATTAAATGCAGTTAAAATCAATTCATAATACACGTAAGATTTTAAATACTGTCTGTTGTTTACGCGAGTAGTACACATTTAAAACACTTTAACGGTTTAGTAACGGTAGTTAAAGTTGCTTGGAAATCTTTTTTACTACGGCCCGACGTTTCTGGCGCTTTGCATCAGTCGTGGTCACGGGGAGACTAAGTTGAGGGGAATAAGCTTGACTAATATACATCGCGTTTTGAACCGTTAAAGTGTTTAAAATGTGTACTTCTCGCGTAAACTACAGACACTGATTAACCTAGTACTCTGTCTATCACTGCAGCTCCCGAGGACCCAGGTTCGAATCCTGTGTCATAATTAATTTTGAATTTTCTTGAAAACATTACCAAGAGTTTGAGTATTTAGTGGCATTTGTCGTTAAATCCCGCCAGTCCGCAATGGAGCGGCGTAGTGGGTTTTGTCTTATACGAAATGAAACTTTCGTGTGTGATAAACATAATTATGTAAGGTATGAGTCGCCATTTTATATAACTAACCGTTATGTCCACTATGTATAATTTTTCTTTTAAAATTAAAAATTGTACTTTGTAGGTAGTTATATATTTTTTTAATTCACGAATATTTAAAATGTTTCGTATGAACAGTGCGTTTTTTATGTTAAGTTAAAAAAAAAACATTTTTCGAGCATTTTGCCAACTCTGTCCCGTGTTTTCTCCGATCGCACGAAAGCTTTCTAGAAAAAGCCCATTTCTGTGGACGTTCGCGTGATGTTAAAAAAAAAACAAAACAACATTTGTGTGTTTTGAAAATGAAACAAACTAAGGAATGGTGATTTCTTCTCATAAAGTAAGATGGTCATTTTATTCTCGGCTCGTGTGGAGTTGTCAAAGATATTTTTTTATTTGTTTTTTTTTCAACAGAAGTATCAATATAATCTTGACAACTTGATGCGATATCTATGTTTTATGTCCAAATTGCTTATGTTTTGTCTCGCTTTTGATGACAGTCTAATAGAAGAACACTATATCTACCGCCTTGGCTCAGTTAGCAAGCATTGTGTTTTCCCGGAATTCAAACCCAGGCCTACACGTGCAGCAATCCCAGTTAACGTGCTATAAAAAGGGATACATAATTTCTTTCCGACACCAGGACAAATTACTCACAAATTATAATAAAATCTCTACAGCTTTGAAACTTTTCACATTTTCATTTATTGCACATAGCAACACTAAATAAATAAAAACTCGATTATAATTTTAAAAAAAAATTGCGACACCGGCATCCACAGAGTTCCGTGGTATTGCTCTAACCGTGTCAATTGGTTAAAGCAACAGCACGAAACGATGTAGGTGCCAGCTCAAATCCTGCCCATGTTTCAAAACTACAATACATTTTTAGTCTACAGCATTTTTAATCTTAGACTGTCGTCGATCTAACGATTTCCGTCACATCACTAACAGCTTTGCACGTCACTAATGCACCCCAATAATCACTTTCCCTAACGTGTGTTTCATTTTCAAACGTTTTCTTTCCGAAAGTCACTAACGTTTAGTTATTTGTAACGAGTTAATTTTTTACTTAAACCTGTTAAAATTAGTTAAGAAAGTGATTATGTCAGGTAGTTGTGCTTTTTATTAAGATTCGGTGTGGCTAATTATGTGTACATACATACAAAATTATACATTTTATTATAATTCGATGTATTAAAGAGAAATTTAAAAAAATAAATAATTTGAAGTAGTCGTTTGAATACTAGTTGAGGGCTTCCATATTTTTATTAATAAAATAACTAAAGAAATATATCAATCTATACTTAACGCGAGTACTAAAACTAAATAAAACACTTGAACGGTTTGAAACCCGAAATATATTTGTAAAGTATTTTTGCTTCTCCCATAAAACCCAAACGGCAGGTCGAAGTTGAAATGAGTTAACTAATATATTTTGCGTTTTAAACCGTTAAGTTTGATAGATTTAATTCATATTACATTTTAAACAATGACGTGTGAGTTTAATAGGGCCCTGTACCGATGACGTTATTACAATCGCAATAGTGATGATTCTTTTTTTGAACAGCAGCTCAAAGTTTTTATTTAGCTCGTACGGCTTTATTGCCCCACTGTTGACGATAAACAAAAAACGATTTATAATAACAAAGCTAATTAGTAGATCGATTCGCACTGTAAGAAGTTCTTAGAATAACGGCTATAGTTGTAGTGTTTTCGTAGATACTAACAGAACATTTGATTTTGCTCCAGTATTCATATTCTAATAATTGTATAAGGCCACCGCCATTTTGGAACGCTACTTAGGTTTCACAAAATGGCCGCGCGCAACGATGACCCGTATCAGTCCTAGTTTTTCAAAAAACTAGCTGTGTCAGAGACTTCGCCCGCGCCGGCAGTTGGGCATCAACATTTGTTTTAATCAAAAATAAACCTTAGTAGCATAACGTAGATTTTTAAAATTAAAAATATATAAAGAAAACTCTTTCTGAAGAATCAAAATGTTATTTAACAGGATAATGGAGCAAAATCGACCCGCTTTATAACGAAGACACTCTACGTATGCTTCCTTTACAGGACGATATCCTAATAGAAGAAGAAGAAGCCATAGACAGTTTCAATCTAACGCGGACGGACAAACAGAACGGTCAACCGGACTGCATCAGCAAGGAGAACTCGGAAAAGAATCTCTCGCACGTCCAGATACACGCACCGCACGCGAACTCCACGCAAAACCTCCGCCACAACGTATCGAAACGGAAGTTGTCGTACACGCGTCCCATCACTAAACCGACCTTAAGTTCCGCGTCTATGGCGCTAGATGGCGTCCCGGACGGTAAACGGCTCGGCTCGACCGAAACGTTCAGCCGTCGTTTGAGCAGCACGAAACGCAACATGTCCACAACCAGTTTTGCGTACGTGTCTACGCCGTTTCACGGCTCAACTCTGTCTGCCTTCGATCAGCCGAACGAGTTCGCGTCGCAGTTCTCGTTGAAATCCATCACGGACAGCGTAGCCGATGTTGCGTATTGCTGCTTCTGTTGCAAGCAAAAGAAAAGAAAGGAGCCCAATAAATTCTTCGATGTATCGCTATTGAGCGATCCGACGTATCTGGTTATTTTGATATCTAGCAGCACGGTCGCTATATCCGTCACCAATTTTATTATCCTCCTACCCTCATACGCGCAAAATATCGGTTACGATAAGGGGAAAGGAGCGCTGTTGCTCAGTACGGTGTCAGCGCTCGATTTGGTCGGTCGTATCGGCGGCTCAGCGTTGTGCGACTTGAATATAATTCCGAAAACCTTCTATTTCGTCGGCGGGCTGTTCTTCTCTGGTATAATTTTGGCGATTATACCGTTCCTACAGTCGTACACTACTTTGAGTATTTTCTGCGCGATGTTCGGTTTGACCTCCGGCGTCAACAACGGTGTTACCACTTTAGTCATGGCTGAAGTTCTCGGCGTCGACAGACTCATGTCCACGTACGGGATCAGTCTTTTCGTCAACGGTCTGCTGCAGTTGATCGGACCGCCGGTCTGCGGTCTATGGTTTGAACACGACAAGAATTTCGTCAATATGTTCGTCACGTTCGGTTTTATTTTTATAGCCGGTTCGTCTCTATGGCTTTTTATGCCGGTTATTAATAGACGTAAGAAGAAGCAGATGGAGGCACAAAAGGTTTAAGGTCTTTTTCTTTTCCTTTCGGAAGAAAAGGGACAAAGTATATTAGGTAAGTAGCCTTAAGAACCTAATGACTGGAAATTCAGTATTCGTTTTTGGCTCGGCCGTTGTCATATTTAAGTTACATTAATAACGTGATCGTGTCAACTATTAAATAACTATCAAATTGTTGTGAACCACATTCCCTTTTAACCACTGATATAACCCCCCGTCTCGTATGGGTTGAATGCTTTTTCCACTGTAAGAAAACAGTCTGTCCAGTCCCTAGGTTACGTTGTCTATACCAACGCGTACAAACGTATATGTAAGTTTTTACATAAATATATATTCTTTATATGTTAATAATTTTTAGAATTAAAAAAATATTTGGCACAAGTATTAACTTTGAAATGCATTTTGCAGTTCCTAATGATAGGACTAGAATCATTTTTATATACAGGTGTAATTTTTATTACTTCTCGGAGTATTGAGTCATGGAAAATATAGAACATTCCCGTTAAAATTAAAGTGACGTAGATGACTCCTTATGTAAAGCAAGGTTTGAATCTTGGAATCGCTGACATTTTTTTAGTATTTGACGTGCAGAGTGTCCGGTCCTCAGTCAAATGCGACTCCATTAAAAGAAAGATAAATTTATCAATTAATCCTTATTAAATGAATCAAAAAATATTAATATACTCTTTATTATTCGTAATTCGACGCCAACGATAAAAATTACAACCTGTATATTATAATTATAAATCTACCTTACGTTAAATACTACAACGCACAGACAGTTTGTGAATTTAATATATTATTAATATACTTGTTAGTGTTTTTGACAACTCTGCAATTAAATCCAAACCATACTTTACGTGTTATTTCTAATATAACTTACTTTTTTATATTGTTATGTTATGCCAAATTGATGTCGGTAAGAGGATATATATCAAATGTTTATTATTAATAATACAGTGACATTTTGCAAATTTTATAATTTTCGGATGAGACTAGTGATAGTATACAAAATCTTATTATATCACTTTTTTAGAATCGCCCCTTGTTGATTGAAATAAGAGCCATCTAGCTCAAAATTTTTGTAGACATTGAAAAGGTATGACTGAAAAATGACTGCTACATCAATTATATAGATTTTCTTTGTAAACTTCGAATTTATGCACAAAGATTTTATTGTATATACAAATATCTATGTTGTATTATTAGGTTAATTATGTAAATAAATATTTTGTAATATTTTTGAATATTTCATTTTCATTTTTCCTTTAATGGCAGATTGCTGTTGATAACATCGAGCTATTGTTCAAATATAGGTATAATTCTTAGAAGATTGTATTTAATTACGTCTCAATTCCTAGAATATCTAATTCAAATATATTTCAAAGTTTACCTCAATTGGAAGTTAAATTGATTTGCTGCCCCAATTATTTCCTTTACATTAGAATGCTTATGCTTATAGCGCTGGCGTCATGGGAACCGTGGGTTTAAATCCCGCTTGCCCCCATAGAAAATTAAGCGATTAATTATTATATGACGTGGTTATCGTGACAACGAAGCCCGGCTTGAAGGTTCGTTAATAAGATACATGAATTATTTTTATGGTTACATGAAAATTTTGATTGCACTATTGTCTATTAAAATATAACTAATGTAAACGTATGAAGATAGAAATTGAAAATTGTAATGGAACACGGAAGGAGCGTTGTTATTTTGATTACCTTTTTATTTAGAATTTTAAAATGTGTAATATGATAGAAAATGAGCACCATATCTGTCCTTACAGCTGGAGACATTCATAGAAGAAGATACGAATGAACTCAACCTATCAAATCCGAAACTGGTCTTCACTTCCGAGGAAGACGAAAAACAGCCGAACGGCTCACCGCCAGTCCACAAAACGAGAGATAAAGATGTCGCCCGCTCCGCTAGCACGACGCAATTCCGCAAAGTCCCATCAAAGGGCCTTCAGCACATATCCAGCAAGATGTCCAACAATTTGCCCAGCAATCCGTCCCTGCTGGAGTCCGTTCCAGAAGGCAGATCGAGAGTGAACTCGCAAGAAGCCTTCGGCAGAAAGCTGGTTCCGAAGACGCCGAAACGCAGTCCGTCTACCTCCAGTTTCCAGTACATGTCCACTCCATTCCACGGTTCTACGCTCTCCGCCTTCGAGAAGCCCAGCGAATTCGCTTCGCAGTTCAGTCTAAAATCGGTGACAGAGAGCCTAGCGCCGATCACCTACTGTTGTGGCTGCAGAAAACGCAAGGACGAAGCAAAAGAACCGAGCAAATACTTCGATATCAACCTCTTAAAGGATCCCATCTATCTAGTTATATTAATATCGAATTGTACTTGCGCCATTTCGTATACGAACTTCATTATCCTAGTTCCATCTTACGCTAAGGAGTGCGGTTTCGACAAGACTCTTGGTGCGTATTTATTATCTATAATTTCCGCGCTGGATTTGGTCGGGAGGATTGGCGGGTCCGCGCTCTCCGATATAGTGGCAACACCGAAGTGTTACTTCTTCATAAGCGGCCTGTTACTCTCTGGTATTAGCTTGTCTATGATACCTTTAGTCAGTACCTACTCAGCGATTAGCGCTTTTTGTTGTGTTTTCGGTATCGCGTCTGGAATTAACGTGGGTGTCACAGCTTTGGTTATGACAGAAATGTTGGGTACGGAGAGACTAATGTCCTCTTATGGTATTAGTCTGTTTGTCAACGGTCTAGTACAGTTAATAGGTCCGCCGATATGTGGAGCGTGGTTCGAGTATACGCAGTCGTATAAATCGTTATTCGTTACTTTGGGTTTTATATTGATTTTTGGCGCGTCTCTATGGTCGTTAGTACCGATAATCCACAGACGGAGGAAGCGGTTAGAAAATAACAAAGCGTAGTCTATGATTGGTTATATACAAATAATGTAATGATATGATAATGCAATTATTGTAGCGAAGTTACTGTTTATGATTTTCTAACGCGGTTTTTGTAAAAAGTAAATTTATAATGCGACTAAGAATACTAATACTTTTAATTTTCAAAATTTTTTAACATACTAGATATCTCAGTTACAGATAGCCTCCAACATAGTAATGTTAAATACGCGTCGTGGTTTGAAACCACAGACATACAATTATGTCTCCCTCGAACCGCTATAGACAATTCTTGATATTATAGACACGTTTGTCAATTCCTTAGATTCCATACAAAATGCCTTATGATAAATGATACTTAAATATATTACTTCCATAATAAATAGTTTAATTAACAGAGAAGATACATGCTGGAAATTAGATATTTATGATTGTGTAAAAACGGAAGCTTGGTATACTCAGATTCAAATGAATTTAAGTTTTATTTGTACTTAATTTAACAAAGAGATTTAGGTATGTAACAAAAAATCTTCATATAAAGTTGTAATGTCACGAACAAATGCTGAAGTTTTGAATTAAAAAAGGGATACTACCCATCAAAATTAGTTAAGCCGTTTAGTAATATATGTTACCTTTATCTAGAATTGTTAAGAAGAAGAAGAATGTCATTTGTTGTGTACTTTCTTATTATTTGACCCGCTCGTTGAATTGTTGGTGGTTTTTTGAAAGCTGCAACCAATACTAAAATCTCTTTGTATGTAATGATAGTTTTTTTATTGGTACAATTTAACTCATTAATTTAAGCTTTTTAGAACGAATTTTATTATTTAACGCAATAAATAGAGGGATTATTCGTGTACTTTTAAGAAGCTGTAGAATTCGCGTTCAAATGGATTTTAAATTAATACAACGACACGTAAAGAATTGTGAAAAAGATGTTGACATATTCGTTCGGTCGGGTAACCACTGTCTGGAGAATCTGGATAACAATTGGTAATACAGGATTGTAATCCAAATCACCGTCCACAGATGAAAAGGCCTTAAGTCTATCGCGTTTCGATGTCAGTCTGTGGATTACCGTACGTTCAAATCCAAATAGGTACGGCGCATCTTATTCCGTTGTTATAACGCTCTTCATTCAAGAGAACGCCATGCTTGTTTGTATTAAAACTCAAAAGTACATAGATATTCCCAACTATTTCTAGAATTTAAACTCAGTTTAGCTTAAGATGGTCTTAGCCGAACTGTACGTGAGCGCAGATAGCATTTTTAGATCAATTTTATTTCGTAATTCATTTATTGTTACCATTTATAACATATGCTAAGAGAACTCCATAAAACTGTTTACAGGTTTTTAAATATATTTTTTATTTAATCGGAGGCATTTTTTTTATTTCTAGAATGACCCAGTGTACAACCAGTGTAGCTACCGTAGGGCCAGGTGGTGCTGTGCACCGGGGTCCAGGAACTTAGGGGCCCTCTAACATTATCTTTGAGAAGATTTAGGCGTAGAAGAAAAGGAACTAATAACGTTCTTGTTGATATTTATTATTTTGGAGGTTTATTTAATTCAAGCTATGCTAAAAGAGGGGATGAGCACACGATTCCTTCTTGAGCCCTTGTCCACCTAGCTACGCTACTGGTCACAACCTGGTAGTCTAGTGGTACTAGTCGTTAATCCACATACAGCGTGGTGGGTCTAAGCTTCTAAAGCACACATTAAGGGGTGGAAAGAGCAAAGAACTAAATTAAACCACATAGAAATTTTCATAAAAAACGTATACTCATCACAAAGTTATTGATATGTAGGTATTTAAACATATGTATACAGTACAAAAGTTATGTTTAAATAATTCAAAAATTTAATACAAAATTGTATAAAATGGATCCAGTGATTAAATATTGCTGTGTCATCATTATCTTTAACTCTATTCCCACTGCTGGGACTCACGCTTATATCAAGTTATGAGATATTTAAATAAAACACTTTTAACGGTTTAAAGGACAGAATAACGAGCTTTGGTTCAGCCAAGATGGAAGGAGAGCAGTTTTGACTTGGTTATATTAAATGTAAAATAAGTTAACATATACCGAGTCTTAAACCGTTAAGTGTTTTATTCAAATATGTACAGCTCGCGTACTTCAGACAAAACCTATATACGTTCATAAGTGCTTGGAATCGATGTCATTTTACAATTTGACGGTTTTGATTCGATAGATTGTTATCTACCTACAAAACGTGTTAAATTGTCAACCCCTGATCTCTACTTGCCTCGTTCTAGCCTTACTATTCTTAGGTACAACAAAGTGTTTTTGTATATAGTGAAAACCTATTTTAAATTGTAAAAATAATCACAAATTCTTATATCTAAAGTAAATATATCTCTTTTATAAATTACCGATTCAACACCAATTCAGAGATCGTTCACAATTTTGATAAGTGTTCAATTATTTGAGAGAAATTTAATATAAGGATTTAATACAGGCGGGACTCGAACCGATACCGATGTCCCAATCGGATCAATCCAAATAGTATTTTAAATAAATAAAACCCTTCTACGGTTTAAAATGCGAGACTCCAACTGACCACGGCGAAGCATCCGAAATGTTGGGCCGTAGTTAAAGTAATTTTCAAACAAGTTCAACTAATTCATATCGCGTTTTAAACCGTTAGTATTTTATTTAAATGTGTACTACTCGCGTAAACTACAGACACTCGTCTTTTGTTTTTAAATTGTATTGACATTCAAAAGTGTACTCAGCGTAGTACAATAATTTTGTAACTGTATAGATTACAATGAGCTTTGCGAATTCCCACTTTGTCGTCTCTTATCTTTATCGCTCGGAGCTCCATATTGGGATAGTGGCGTAAAGAGAGAGAAGAAATATATGTCGGAGACTGGATAACGGAGCTTCGAGCCACATTGTCTTGAGTTGACAAGACAACTGTCACCGGTGGCCGATAACGATTTGATTTGGAACGGGACGATCGTGCAGATGTGCCAACGTGCTATGAATTCACTGTGTTCCGAAATAAGTGATCCCCTTGCATGCGCGTAGTGTGTCGCTTCATTTAATTATTACCAAATTGTAATCGCAATAAATTAGTGAACATATTGGAAGCCTTATTTCGTTCGAATCCGCGATGGATAGTAACGAGCGCCCACACACCTCCCCGTCATATATTTTTATTTTTTTAAATATAAAAATAAGACGATGTCGTCATACAACATAACATAGTCTATCATTTTTTACGACAATATGCTGATATTGCAATTTTTTGCCACATTAAGCATTTCTACCACATTTCATTACCCCAAAAAAGGTTTTTACCTTAAAAGATAGACATAATGTCGCGGACATTTTTTTTTGATCATTTAAAAAGGAATTATTCGTTAATTTCGGTCTCTTAACCCTTTTCGCAGCACGCGCAACTCTCAATGAGGAATATTTTTTCCCGCTTTTTCCAATTATCCCTCTCTTTCTTCGCTGCTATTTGTAGCGGCGTGATATTATATAGCCTAAAAACTTGATCGATTGTTTAAATTGTAACCAGTACTTCCAGAGATTACATGTTCAAACAAACTCTTTAGCTTTATAATAGTAGTGTAGATATTAATTTACTGATGACACTACACAATTCAAATTAAATTAGTGAGTTCGACGGTATTTAAATTATGTAAAAAAAATAATAAAAACTAATAAACCTTATGCCGACTATATATTTTTTCTATAGTCTTTATTTACTTTAATAATCTTTATAAATTGTTTCGAAAAGGAGATGTTGACAATTGACTGCATTTGACGCCATTCTTCCAACATGGCGGCGCGGTTAGCAAATTAACGCGGCAAAGTATAAATTCGCAATAATCATAGACATCGTCAAAGTTATTTGTTTACAAACCTCATTATAAGCACCAAATGATTGGGCTAATAAAAAAAACATTATCTTATCGCCAAAAGCGGTCTTCCCTTGATAGCTGCTCGCAATTTCTTGACTAAAGCTGTCGGCTGAATTAGAATTGACACTTCCGTGCCCCTTGCGCTCAATCTGTTCATTTCTTCCTCTCCGCCCTGAAAATAAAAGAAATGTCTTTCTTAAGTTCTGTAGTTTACGCGAATTGTACACATTTTCTTGCTCCCACCACGACTGCTGCAAAGCATCCGAAACAACGACCCGTTATTAAAATGAAATTTATTTATCACATTTCTCGTTTTAAACCGTTATAAGTTATTTAAATATCCTTAATTTATTCAGATAACTTATAATTCTTTATTTCCATTATATGACTCATGAAGGGAGTGCGTTCAATCCAACGTGTTCAAATCAATTCAAATTTTCCAAAAAGGGGTCATCCATTAAGTATGTCAAACGAATTTCATGATTGTTACTAACTATTCAATATATAGTTTGTGTATTGAAAAAGTTTTCTTAATATATTAAGTTTAATTTGATACAAGAATATAATACCTTCAGTAAGTTGACGGGTCGATTATTGACTTCGGTCACAGCCCACTTGCCCGGCGGAAGCCCGACGCGGGCCGCAGGACTGTCAGCGTCCACGGATTGTATCGTGCATTCGCTGTCCAGTTTAATTCCTGCAATAGTAAATATAATTTGTAAACGTCAGTCTCAAACTAATATTAGGGCTCCTAAGCTCGCAACTCGAACGGTATTTCGATTTCTTTAGCTCATTTCCTTCGATGAAAGTTCCGGACATGTTTCTGAAATAATTTAAATGGTCAAGTAACATATACAACTCGATGGGAATCGAACCTAATAAATTAAACTGTTAGTATCGTTGCATTTCCATAATCTAGTTTAGGAGACTAAACGATGATGTGGATAGAATAAAAAATAAAGAAAATACATACATACATTCAAATAAAACACTTTCAACGGTTTAAAACGCGAAATATATTCACTTATATTTAACTTAACTAGGGCCCGACGTTTCTGATGCTTTACAGCACGTGACCACGGCCAGTTAACTAATATATTTCGCGTTTGGACCGTTAATTGATTATTTAAATGTGCGTATGCGCAGACTACAGGCCATACTTACATTATATGACCTTATTTCTATAATACATTTGTTGCATTTCCACTCACCTAAGCTCTCGTGGTCCTTCTTAGTGATAACATATATCTTTCCCAATGGCACCCGATGAAACAGCACATCGACCTGACACCAAAATAAATATATCAGAACAGCGGCCATACCACCACCGGTTCAAATCCAGCCTGTATCATACATTATTTATTTAAGCAAATGATTGAAAAAAAAAGACACGGGCAGTATTTGAACCGGCATCCACAGCATTGTGTGCTGTTGCTCTAACCAATTAAGCTACGGTGTCCTGCACTTCATCGTCAAGTTTTTTCAATCTAATAAAAATAATACAGTGCAGTTAGCAAGGCTTGGACTCTTTTAAGTCGAACCCTGGACATCCAGCTCCAATACCTACCATATGTCTATGCGAAGCTTTGATAAGCTGTCTGGCCGTCTGAGCAGAGGAAGGCTGAGTGCCGCCCACGGCTGCAACTCTATCTCCCACGCGACCACCACACCGTGCGCCTGCGCCGCCCCATCGCGCCACCCTGTACAGGTATTTTGTGATTGAAGACAAAAAGAATAGCGTTCACTTGACGGTATGTTAAATAGCCCAATGATGCTCTATCGACCTATTTGATTTGGATATTTGGAAATTCACAAACTGACCGGAGCACGATTACCGACTTTACGGGTTTTTCATCTGTGACCGGTGATTCGTCGGCGGGCGTAATTTAGATTTTCCTACCATCCAAGAAGAAATTACTTACTGTCTGTAGTTTTGTCGAGTAGTACACATTTAAATAAAACACTTCAAGGGTTTAAAACGCGATATTAGTTAAACTTATTAGAAATTACTTCAAAATTAGTCCTTATTACTAATGACATAAGGACTCAAACCGTCAATAGTAAGAGATAATACTCCTTTAGGGTTGAAACATTGATCCTTTAAAGACGCATTAAAAATACATAAATAAGGCTAAAAATAATTCCAGAGCAGTTTCATATTTTGACGTTTTGAGTCAAATGGGGTCTTGATCCTAAGAAGGTGTTTCAAGCAACATTCTAATTAATTTATAATTTTTGTAAAACCAAAATGGACTTTCTACGGAAACTCAGGAGATTAAATAAGTGGTGAGCGTGAAAACCGTGTAGTTATATCGCGTTTTTGTCTGTGGATTTCCGAATATCCAAGTCGAAAATAGGTCGACAACGACAATCTTGTTGTATGATTGGGTTAATTCACCTACCATACAAAACAATATATTTTAAATTTCCACGACGACAAGGCATCGGCACGATACAACGTGGGTTCGATTTTTGTGCAATTAATTATTTCATTGATCTTTTTCCAAACGTACCAAATTTGTTTCTCGTAATCGCAGAATACTGGTGGCTCTCTAGTGGGAATCGTGGTAGCTACGCATGCGCCGCGGCGTTGCTCGGCCAAGAGAGCGGCCGCTTGGCGCGCGCGCAGAGACAATAGCGCGGGGGGCGACTGGGGAACGCGGGGCGAGTGACCTTGAAAATGAAATGGCTATTAAATACTATAGTTATTTACTACAACTCTTATGATCAAGAAACTCAACTCGCAATGATCGGAATAAAAAAAAATATTTAAGGGTAGTTGAGTTTTATTGATGTAACGGTCTTATATTCATATCAATGATACGCACCATTGCTGAGCGAACTACTTCTTCTTCTACTGCTATCTACTCTTGTCTCTCCTCTTGACCGGTGGACTACTTTCACTGGTGACGTCACAGACCTAAACAAAAAACATGCTTTTCAAAAAGTAGAAAAATAAAGTCGCGCAATTAACTTAGGCGAAAATGAATTTGTACTATTATTTGTGTAAGAAGTATGTTAACAATTTTCGGTCACTGGGCTCTTGTTGATTGACATTTTTAGACTATGAAAATAAAACTAAGTAAAACCATAAAATTGGTAACGACTACTCTGCCTCTAGCAGCCTAATATATTGACTTTTACATTTTAAAAATAAGTTGGGTCTCTTAAGATCAGCAGTTATTTTAATTTTCACCTCAAACCGCTATGGTTCAACACCTTACATACCTATCACTATCTGTATCCTGCCTAGTCGGACTATCTTGACGTTTCAGTCCGATGCTCCTCAATCTTGTCAACAATGACAGCTCCGTCAACCCGCGCCGCCATATTGGTTTTTGGTGTTGCGTTTCTGATTTCTCTGGAAAACAGAATGTTCAAATATATACGTCAAAGTTCGTTGTAACGGTTTAAAAGCATTCAAAACGTCGGGCCTTAGTTAAAATGATTTTCACAGAAGTTGAACTAATGTTTCGCGTTTAAAACCGTTAGTGTTTTATTTAAATGTGTAATACTCGCGTAAAATACTGACAACATTTTACTTGTCCTCGTTTAAAACGTGAAATGTATTAATTAGGGCTCCCAACATTTATTCAATTGTTTTTCAGTACATTGACTGTGATGGCCCAAACCCTAGGTGGGGCATAAAGGCCGTGCAAAGTGATTTTACAGACAAGTAGATAAACTACATAACTATTTACTAATATCTCTACCATCTACTACTTGCAAAAATGTAAATCTTTGAAAACATTAATATTTTTCACATGTTATTGCACATGAAGGCACTATATAATTTAAAGATCGAAAATAAATTGAAAAAATTTAATACGCAAGTGTTAAGGTAGAAATTACATTGCGCGAGAGGTGCATGTATCAATAAGTTGAAAAAATTCGACGATGAGGTGTAGTCCTACGGTAGCTCAATTGGTAGAGCAACAGCACGGAAAGCTGACGATGCCGGTTCAAGTCCTGCCCGAGTCGAAAATTTTTTCAATTTATTTTCGATCTTTAAAATGTAAATCTGTTAAAAATCGCTTACCCTGTTTTGTCTCCCTCTTAGGACTGTTATTAAGCAATCTCCGTCTCTCTCTAACACCAGGCGCGCTGTCGTATGCATTCTGGCTGTGAGACCTCTCTATGGTAGACCGTAAACTTCTTATCGGTCTAGATGCACTGACATAATCAATAGATGCTACCGAATTCGTTTGAATGAAGTTTGAATTCGAAATGGAATTTAGAACACTTGAATTTATTGAATTCGGAATGGAACTGGAAACAATAGAATTGTGATTTGAATTTGGAATTCTGTTGATCACATTCGAATTTGGAACTACAGATATAGAATTATTACGATTATTCGAAACGTGCGTATTGGGAATGGACATCGGGTTCACTTCGACATCGTCCGAATCATCATTCTGACTAGGGAATAAGCACTCGTACGTTGCTTCAGAGACGTCCAGATTTGGTAAGGAAGATTTTCTTACTCTATCTACGTTCTGTATACGTCTCAGCGGCAAAGGTGAGGCGTTTGACGTTGACGCCATGCACAACCGCTCATACACGCTGTCATTTGTCACTTTGACAGCATTTCTGTTGTCACTGCCATTTTGCATTTGACAGTTTACAGAGATCGTTTTCGCGTTCGGATCGCTTCGGGTGACACTGACAGTTGTCGTCAGGCTTATATGACCGTATTCTGAGTCTGATTTGTCGAATACAGTTCCGTAGTCGTGTGTATGTTCTGTGTTTACTATATTTATAAAATCTGGGCTTTTTTCTGGTTTGATAGAGAGATTTTGTTTAAAATTAAAGTCGAATACGTCTGTTGCTGGGCCTAAAACTGGTATTGCGGTGTGCGGTGGTCCCTTATTCGATACTTGGATCACTGTTATGTTCGAACGCTGTGGTTGACTGAAATTAGAAATACGTTATTTAGAAAAGTGGTTAATTTAGGTCTTAATAATATAAAATAAATAGTTTTTTAATTACCTATCCATACTTTGCGAATTTTGATCATCATTAATCCGCAAACGTTGCGTATAACCGAAATCATCACCATCACTTATCCTATCCAACTCCGCGAAGAAATCATCGTCGCTATTCCGAGACGACCTCTTCAAAATGGAATCGTCCAGACAGACATTTTGGCCACAGATCTTAGCCACACCCCTCGACTCGATCTTATTATTCTTCGACTCGACGACATCTCGACTCGTGCTCGGTGTTGCATCCCAATTCGATATGTCAATGTCAGACGTCACAATGCTGTTAAGAGCGTTTCTGACATTTGTCAGAGACGCGTCACTATCCACGTTCGTATTGATATCAAAGTTTCTTACAGTCGCTACCGGGTTCCCGCTTCTTCCATTTGCGTCGCTATCCAGAGTGAAATTCGTGTCATTAATGACATTGACGTTTGTGTCGACAGTGGACACGATTGTCGCATTGATGTTAGTCGTCGTGACGCTTCTGTCGTTTGCGTCGCTGTTAGTTGTGTTTGTAGCGTAGGAGCTAGTATTAGAGTTATCTGTGCTACTTTCAGTAACTGGACGGATATTTGGACCTAATTCTATTCCGGGCACCCTGTAATCAAATATTCTCGTGTCAAATTTACAGAAAAAAGCTAAAACTAGATCAATACCTTTATTCTAGAACCTAAACCTACCTGTACCTTTATCTGTATTTTAGTTATTTTTAAACATTACTTTAAGGACACGCTCAATTAGTTAGTACAAAAGCACGGAACACCGTAGATGCCAGTTCAAGTCCCGCTCATGTCGAAATTTTTTTCAGCCATAAAGATTTTTAAATTTACTATTTACCTAAACATATTGCGATAAACTGTTACTCAATTTCTCACACACAGTAACACACATCAACCCATCATCAACTCATACTTATCTTAACACAAATTATTAATATATATGAATTGAAAGTAAATACGAAAAACACAGCAAGAACCTTAAGACACACTCTCTCTTTTTACATCACACACTTACACTTTTTCATACACACTCACCTATCTAACGGGACAGCCGGAGTCGGGGGCAAGGGTGACATAGGGTCCCTAGCTGCAGCTCGCGGCATTGGAGCAACGGGGGGCGCACCGTACACGTTCTCCCCTCGGGACAAAATGCGTAATTCGTGTAGCTTATTGCGTAGAGTTGTCACCCAGTCTTGCATCGCGTCCCTGAAAGATTAACGATTATCCTGGTTAACTAAAAGCGCGTCTTCCAAAAAGTAGATTGATACATTGATATGAAATACAAAACTCGAACTGTCATTAATACGTTCCCACAAACGAATTGACGGCCCGTATATGGGCTATTTGAAAATGCGAAAAATATAGCGTCAATTTTGTTTTTCTATTAAGTATTAGTATTATTTATTACTAAAATAGTCACATGTGGAAAATTATAATTGGTTTAAATAAAAAATAACTTTTTAACATATTTATCAGGTGACATAAAACGCGTCTGATTGGTCGGGTTTATGACGACGTCACTTGCTTATAAACAGTGCTGTAAACTACCGTGCTTCCTAGTGTTAAAACTGTTCTACTCTCTGCATGATTGAATTAGTTAAACTGTGTAAATGTTTGATACATGTAGATTGTAAATCATATGATCGATAGTCAGTGATCGTGATGTCACTAGCAAAATTTCTAGGGTTTCTAAGAAATAATATAATACAAATCAAATACCGCATTAAAATAAATAAAAAATAGGTTAACTAACACATTTCACCAGTCGGAATGATAAGAATTTAATTGAAATATTAGAACTTTAGAATAATATAACTAACCAATCCGGGGCTAACATCCTAACAGGACCTCCATCAGTGTCGATTAAAAAGTCATACTCCTGCCCTGAAACCGGCTTAACACTAGCTGTCACGTGCCTCGTCGACTTGAGGCATGCGCGCCATATTGGTCGATGCGCGTGCGTCGCCGCGCAGTCCTGTTGCGGGTACTGTTCGAGGTATGGTGTCTTTCCATTGTGGACACAGAAGAGTGTCCACATTGGTTTGAGAGGGGGCTTCTGAAAAGTAAAGATAGGATCATAATCACCTGTGTTAGTTAGTCTCTCTTGTTATTTTAAAGTTACTTCTGAAAAACTATGACTGCTTACAAAGGTGATATAAAACTTTGTATTCTTTCAATTAATATACATGTAACACATTTTAATACCTTATGCACCAACGGCCGCAGCTTCCCACTACTGAAATCATCCGGTAATCTTTTGAGATATGCGTTCTTCTGTATCTCCCGGTAATAGACAGGGCAGTCATCTCGCCCCGATGACATTCCGGCACCATTAAGAAGACCTGAAAGCAAATTGTAAGATCTTGATGCACTTGAATGTCTGTTGTTTTGATTGTCTCTTTTATTCAAAAACATGAGAAAATTTTGTATTAAAAATTGTAGACAAATAATAAATAAATTTTAAAGTCTACATTACATGTTTACTGTATACTATGTTTGAGTTAATACTTCTTAGATTCTTTTATTTCTATCAATATGAATAAACTTTAAGAAAGCAGCAAGAAGTCCAAGGTTCAATTCATAAGTACATTAGAAAAAATATGACACTATAATTTCTATAAAAAAAGTATTAATTACAGTTAATGAAAGGAAGCATTTGTATTCATAACTTGTTAAGCAATTGAATTTCTGCTTTTAGTAAGTGATTGTTTATATCAACTGAAATAGGGCTTAACTAGAAAGTTTTTCACTAGGGCTTTGCCTAGTAGATAGATTTTACGAAAAGGTGATCAACTTATTAAGATACATTCACCCAGGGAACAAGACAGAAATGTCCCTATACAATATTATCGCCAGTATTTTTTGGTTTAAGTACTAATGACCTATAATCGCTTTTAAAATAAATATTTATATTAATGTTACGTAGCATTCTGTCATAGACAGTCCCCATCAAAAAAAATTCCAGACTTTAAAATAGCTAGATAACTAATATAATTTATTGACATGTAAACCGTTAGTATATATTATAAATTTAAACAATAATATTTCTTAAATTTTGTTTGTACAGATATTAAATATGTCCATTATGTATTTTGTAAACATTTGATGGTAATTCAGTGGGGATTTGTACATACAGTATACATTTTAAGCTACTTATTAACTACACAAAAGTTTAATGAAATTTTGTGCAGAACTAATCAGCTATTTAACAGGGTATGAAGTAGTGAAATACAGCTGTCCTACAATAAAAGCCAACCTTTAATTACATGACAAAAAACGAAGCGTTCTAAATATGGTTGCAAAACGACTTAGCCAATTTAAATGAAACAATTAGACTGACGCCAGTATTAATCAAGAATACATTATAAATGATATGACTCAATAGAATAAAATGCGAACCATTTAAGGAAGTTGCAATAGTGAAAGTAATATGACAAAAGTATCCTAATTTTGTATATTTAAATATTATAGTATTTATAATTGTAAACAGAGTTGGCAAATTATACTGTTCCCGCTAATAATACAGCGATTAGTTTAAAATCGTAAAAATAACACATATAATAGTGCTTTACCTTTTAAGAATGTTAGACGTTTTCACTAGTTAAATATTCACTTATTACGTTCGGCCTTCATTATTCTATCTATACATTTCCTTGTTACAAATAGTATGCAGTCTTCATTTGAATAAATAATGGTTTGATAGTGACAGTCGACAATTCACTTAAACAATGTATACAATTGATAGAAGTTTGTAGTGGAGGCCATGTTTGTTTATGTGTAACTTTTTAAATTATAGGGGGGCGAGATACAAGTGTTTTAGTCGATTAAATATGAAAGATTATTTGTTTAAAAACAACAGGCTTCATTAGAAGTTCATTGTATTTTTTGAATAGCCTTAGATAAATACGCACAAACTAAACTTTTTATATCTGTATTGAGTTATCTGTAGATTTTAGTATGATAAGTAATTTGTCATATGTCATACAAAATTTGACATTAACTTAGTGTTGATAACGAAGATTGAAGTGCATAACACAATTTTCAGTTTTTTGCATGAAAAATCCAGGTATGTACTAACACGCTTCATTTATGTTACTCCCACGTTGACGGTTTACCCAAAATAAGATGTATATAAATTAATAGTTGAGTAAAATATTTCATCAGCATGATTACAATCTGATAACTACTTTTACCGATACGTCATAATGTTGATCCCATCGTCCTCCAGAGGCGTTGCTGTCACAGTTTATATACGTCACGTGACCAAATCAACCGCCAAAATATACGTCAATGTCATTCGATTCCGCGATCGGCACTTTTCTCTGCGACTACTAGATACTTTTTTAACGTATATTTTTTGATTTATTGAAAACACACCGTTGCATCATTCAGTAACTGCGTTCTATAACACTGAATATCGTGAAAGAATAGTTATTTGCAAGTTTGAAATGGCTAAAGTGCACATAACCAACGTAGTCGTACTCGACAATCCTAGTCCGTTTTTGAACCCTTTCCAATTCGAGCTAACCTTCGAATGCATAGAGGAACTAAAAGAAGACCTTGAATGGAAGATGATATACGTCGGATCAGCCGAAACGGAAGAACATGACCAGGTTTTAGACACAATATACGTTGGTCCCATACCAGAGGGTCGGCACATGTTTGTATTCCAAGCACCACCGCCCGATGTGAACCGCATACCTGAAAACGACGCTCTTGGCGTCACTGTAGTGTTATTAACTTGTTCCTACCGCGGTCAGGAGTTTGTGCGCGTCGGTTACTTTATTAACAATGAATATAGTGAATCAGAACCAGAGTTACGGGAAAACCCCCCAGCGAAGCCTCAATTCGATAAGGTAGTCAGGAATATCCTGGCGTCTGAACCGAGGGTAACTAGATTCAAGATCAACTGGGCCGAACCAGACGCAGTGCCAACAGATTCAGGTGATGGAAACATTGAATCAACCCATGCTCCTAGTAATGACTCATATGGTGCTTTCAATGCAGACAGTCAGATTAGCGGTATCGAGTTTCAAGGGAGTTTGAGTGGTTATGGTGATAATTCAAATTCTATCGCTCCTATGGAGTGTTGAAGTAAGTGTTTGAAGTTTTATGTTAAGTTATTTTCTCTATTAATGCTAAAATCTTAAAAATATACAATCAGTACATACATATAGATATATATAATTCTTTATTTTTAGCTTAAATAGAAATATAATACTTACATGAGCTTTGTGACAGCAAGAGAGATATTAATAATCATATTTTTTTTGGTTACAGATTGTAAATATTAGTGAAAATTAAGAAGATTGAAAAACTGAAACTAATGGACTGTTGTGATAATAATGTATATATAATGCTTAGGTTTATTAGTTTATTAGGAAAAGTATCACATTCATGTAATTGAATTATGTATGTGTTTCTGACACATTGTTTGTAATGCATTTTGCATCATATTACTTTTAATATCATGTTGCTGTTTTTACTTTAAACTCTCTCTTACTCTTTCCATTCTCTTTTTCGCATTGTGAGTTCTAAATGAACATATTTAGACCTTTATTTTGAACTCTCCCAACACATGCAACGAATATTTTTTTTTTTTTAATACAAATTTAATTTAGAACGCTTATAACTACGAATAGGTAACTCAAGGTTGGGTGTTTTTTTTTTTTTTTTTTTTCTATAAACATGTTGTAAAGGTGCTAACTCCATTTATTGTTTTCTTCTAGTTATGAATTTCAAATGTAATGATTATATATTGGAAAGAAGTACAGACCTATGATGTGGGAAAAACTTAGTTGGCTATTCCTATACTTAAAAAAAAGGCATGGTCTCTGCCCTTATAGAAATAGATAATGCAAAACTGTGTTTTACTTATACACATAATTAATTGAGGATTATTTTATCATCTACATAAACAGATCTATAAAATCCAGTTGCTATTGAAATCATATCTACTCTAGGCTCCTTATTATAATACCTTCCTGCTGCATAGATAAGTTGCGGTTCTCTTCTCACTAAGATTTCAATTATCTTATAAGTAAGACATTATTAAACAACAAAATGGAGTGACACTGAATACTAAGGCTGAACTCAGTGAATGGTGAATAATTGTGTGTGACATATTTTTGTAATACTTAGAGAATTGGCTGGGAGCCAAGTATTGTACTGTGTATCATCTTAATTGTATGTAGAAGCTTAAATTTTTATAGAAACGAAATTCATTTATTCACGATTTTTTGTTATCCTGATTAAAATTTTGTAAAAGTAATAATTGTGTTACCTTTTCGGTCCTCCAGCCAGAATTAATTTTTGTATATATCTGGCGCATGCAAGGCGGGTATCTGGTACTGTGTCATCTGTCAACTAGAATTTGAGCACCACAATAAGGACTTAAACTTACATAGCTGGCCCGATTCAAAATTTTGGTGGCTGATAAACTACAATACCTATAGTTTACTCTCTGAATACATCTGATTACGTCGACGCCCACTGACCACTAGAGGATTGTGGGAGAATCACATTGTGTTATAACTTTTTAATAAAGAGATTATAATTATTTAAGGTGATGTTTGCTCTTTGGTGAATCTCGAAAATATTAAATGTATTAAGAAAAAAATTACTAAAGGATGGCACAATTTTTTTTAGGATCAAAATTTGTGTTCCATCTACTTCAGCAACCTGTTAAGACGATACTGTACCTAACTAATTTGTAGATAGCAGTGTTATTTTTAATATTAATTAATTAAAGATTGGTATTACTAAATGTGTTTTTCTCAAATTATACTTTAGGTGAGTATGATTAAAAAAAGAATTGCAGTCCTTTATTTCATACGTAACGGTTTAAAACGCGCAATATTTAATGTGGGGTCCAAAAAACCCTGGCGCACCGATGAACGGCAGTACACCGAGTCAGTTAGGTAAGGGCTTGTTTCTTCAAATATAAATTACGACGATCCATCTTCAGTTCCACCGTAATTAAAATAATAATAACATTTTTTTATTTGTTAGCTATTTCGCAGTCTGAACCGTTAAAAGGTGTTTTTTTTTAAATAAAAAATAGTCAATGAAGTCAAAATATGTATTTTAAAAGTTACACCAGCAAAAATGTAACGATTTACATGTGGGCTTCAGGGAATAGAATAGATGAGACATACTCAAAGTATTTTACCAGTGTTAGTAAATTCAACTATTATGCACTTAAAGGTACCATTTACTATGAACATTGATGCAGCTATTTTTGAAAATGTCAAGCCAATACAAAGCAGATTACCAAGTCAACTATAAAATGTGACCTTTGTGAAAATAGACATCGGTTTTGCGCAGTACTTTGAAAATTTGTTATGATTTTTTGACTACGATTGTGTATCGACCGAGACAATTTTTTTCTATATTATTCGGATTGTATAGTATACTGTCATTTTAATTCTTCGTGTGTGCAATATAAGCGAAAAACGTTTGTTCTTGACCTAAATTGGTGAATGCGATGTCATTTCTTGCATTTGAATTGGTTATCATAGTGAAGTAGACGTATTCTGCTTTCAACGTTTAAATAGAGTGTTTAAGTTAGAAGTGCGCAGAATATTGTTTTTTAAATTACAAAAACAAAGTGTTTGTGAATTATAGTAAGCCAGTAAACAATTAGCTGTGTGGTGCAAAAGTCCTGCGCTAGTTTTTTTTTATTTTAGTTAGGTACATTAGAATACGCTAACGCTGAAAGAATTGAAGATTTGAGTTGCAAGGCCTAAAAGTATACAGTAAAACCTGCGTGAGACGATTTCTCAGGGATCATACCAAATGCGCGGCTCAAAAACGTAGAAGTGAGATTTTACCTATACGAGATAGGAACATTAAACTTACGACATAATATTATTGTTACATGTTGATATAATGTGCGTTTAATTATTATTACATTAGCTAAAATAATCACTTATTTTGGTTTGAAAAGTTTTGAGTTTGTTCTTGGTTCCACTAAATATTGTTCTCTGCACACGTCTGTCTCTTTATTTTTCTTTAATTCCTTTTCTATTCTTTAAGTTGACACGTAACGTAGACACTGATAAGTGAAGCTTAGCAACTGAGTTTGATTTGTGTTTTTTTATGTCGAAAACTATCAATATCTAAATTCTCGGCTCAGGGGTATTAAACGTTAAGATATGCACGATGGTATATCAAGTTGCCGGGATATCGTGTTAGCGGGTTCTACTGTATTTGATTTTGCGAATTTAATGCATTTTACTGAAAACTCTAAATTTATTCGACAACAAGACAATAAAAAATCAATATATTATATATATCTAACTACCTCCATCTTTAGTATGCCAGAACTTACTAGAAGCCATGCGCAACGATTCGTAGTTACATTAGTTTGCAAGTACATCGAATTTCAATACATTTGAAGAAGTTTAGTTTATTACATTTGTGAGATGGAGCAAATGAAAAATAGTTCTTAGTTAGTCAAAAAAGTAATCGTAGCTATTTCGGGAATAAGTACGTTGAAATAAATTTTAGCTTTTCAATATCAATTTACCCTATGAATAATAATTCAAATTAATGTTTAAAAACACTTAATAATTAGTTTCTTTATTTTAACTACAGGTGAAGCAATTAACCTTGAATTTTTAAAGAAATAATTAATTTTCTTAACTACTCTTTGTTCAGTGATAGTAGTATATTATAGCATCTATCTCGCCTCATAAATATTGATATAGATAAAATATAAAAAAAACATGAAAAATATAATTTCATGTAGGCTAAATAAGACTAAATTTACATGTAGTAGCCCATTTTACCATTTAATTATAAAAGTTTTGTTGTGATGATTCTCTACATTTTATTTTCTTATATACAGACATGTGAAATTTTTTTTTAGTAACATTATACTAAGTAGTAAGTCGAAACGGTTTTAAGTAATTGTAAATTATTTTTTTTCAAAAAACAATTGAAACATATGTGTAGTAGCTGCATATGTCAAAATGAAATGGTTACCTTTTTGGATTGTTCTGTAAGTATAATTTTACTCTAGAATATTTATAATTTGTTTCTGTAAAATGCAAAGGGCTTGTTAGCCCAATTGTAGCGATGTGTCGTTAATAAGGAACGGGTCCAATGAGATTTTAAATATAAGTATGAATATAAAAATGTAAATTATTGGAACATTATTGGCTGTATGACACCAATCTCAACACCACATCCTTACTATATTAATATTATAAATGCGGAAGTAACTCTGTCTGTCTGTTACTTACTCTTTACGCCAAAATTACTGAACGGATTTGTATGGAAATTGTTGTATACAGATGGTCTAGACCCTGAGAAAGAACATAGGCCACTTTTTATTGCTAAAAAGGGGTTAAAAGAAGTTTGTATGGAAATTCGTGGTTTTTGAAGCTAGAACAATGAAACTTTCTTCTTTGGCTTTTTGGGAATAGATTGGGAGTGGGAGTGAGTGTTAGAGTAGGAGTGATGTGAGGTGAGAGTGTTGCGGCAAAATAGCACTTGCAACATAGATTGCCTGCGATAAATGCGCAATTACATAAATTAATAAACAGGCTAAATAATTAAAAATTCTACCCCAAGCGAACCACCAATCACTATTCCACGCGAAAGAAGTCACGGGCACAGCTAGTATATAAATAAAAAAAATCTTAGAACCGATTTTAACACAAGTGTAAGGTTGAACAGCACGGAAAGCTGACGATGCCGGTTCAAGTCCTGCCCGAGTCGAAAATTTTATCAATTTATTTTTTATTTTTGTGATTCGGTTTTAGTCAGTTCGTACCGAATACAAATTATAAGAGCGCGAACTAAACTGCGTGCTTGTCCATCCATTTGTCGCTAAATCATAAAATCGAACAATGGCATAGTTGCCACGCCAAAAAAAATGATAACGCTTATGTTATAATTTTTTTAAATCTTTAAATATTTGTCCTGTTTAGGTACAAACATGTTGATAACGAACACACAAAGAAAATACTTTTTTTTTTAAAAGGAAAAGAAGTTTTTGAGAAAGGTTTAAAAAAATAATAAAATTTACTAGATAAAATTACTAAATAGTATGTGGTACACATATTGTGTAAAAGGCCACCTTTTATATTATTATTTTTTTGCAGAAGTGAGGGTACTAATTTGGATTTCTAAAACAAATAACTACTATTGTTTAACTTATTTTTCTTTTCCACCCTCGCGAATTTGTTAAATTACATCTCCTCTTAAATAAAACAGCTGTTACACTGTTTTATCTAAAACGCGAACTATGTTATTTGAACTTGTTTAAAAATTATTATTAACTACGACCCGACATTTCGGATGCCTTGCTCCTGCAGGAGCCCTGGTCACAGGGAGACTATATAACAATAAAAATTACAAAACAAGTTAAACTAAATAATGTAATATATTTCGTGATACAAACAATTGTTACACTACAGGCAGTATTAACATCTGTTTTGTCTTTTGACCTTGTTCCGTCTTCTTGTGAATGAAAATATTATGGAAATTCCTTGTTTTCAGTATTGCCCATGCGGCTTGTGTAAACAAAATGGCGACGCGTTTGACTACCCTCCGGTCGTTGATGGCGAGTCATCCGACTGCGCTGTCTGCCTATATTGTACCGACCGCGGATCCACATAATGTGAGTTTACTTACAAACATAAAGAAACACTAATTTGGTTGCGTGTACTAATTATATTAAGTAAGTAATACTTAACACCCAGGAGCGAAAATTACTGAATACATGCATCTTATGATTATTATATAAGTTATATTTTCGTAATTTTATAAAATTGAAAAAAAATGCTGTACTTTTCTACTTAACTTAAATTATTACATCTAAATGCAGTAAACTACATCTTTGTTATTAACTTGATTCTTCAAGCAGGGCCAATACCTGACACATTTTTTAATTTGAATGAATTACTTTACACCTACTTTAGTCGGAATACATTGCCTCCGTCGACGCCCGACGCGAATGGCTGAGCGGGTTCACCGGTTCAGCTGGAACAGCTGTGGTCACCAAAAATAAAGCTCTGGTCTGGACGGACGGTCGTTATTACACGCAGTTTGAAGAAGAGGTTGACTTGAGTCTGTGGTCTTTGATGAAGCAATGTAAGTATAAGGTACTTGTTTTATATTTATTATTTGTATTTTCGAATATGTTGTTTTATTCCCAATAATTTAAAATGTTTTGTTAAGTTTCTAGCTGAACTCTTTTTTTGTGCCTTATTACTTGACGATTGAGAATGACAATGAGATAGCAAATCTTACTACATACATATTGTATACAAACTGTGCCCGCGACATCATCCGCTTACCGTAGTTCTTGCAAGTTAATCTTAAAAGAAAGGAATAAAGTGTCGCGGAATTTCTTTTCTTTAAAAAGGACGCAATACATGTATACTTTGGTTTCTTCTTCACACGCAAAAAAAAGCTTAAAAATTATCTACTATTGCCGTTTTTTCCACATTTTATACTGCTGCTTCGTTCTTTTTGGTCGCAGCGTGATGTTTTATAGTCCAAAAGCCTCGATAAGTGACTTGTCCAGCACAAAGAGATTTTTCCATTCGAACCAGTAGTTTCTGAAATTGGTGTAGTATAACAGACAAGCTTTATAGTATAAATATACATGATAATAACAATTTTCCAGCCTTACCCGACACGCCAACTATAGAAAAATGGCTGAGTACGAATCTGGAGGCAGGTTCTGTAGTCGGATACGATCCCCACACGATGAGCAGAGAAGCGGAAAGCCCCTTACAGGTTGGTTCGGGTCCATAAAAAAAACTTTGATTTTACCTTTGTCAGCCCGGGGCCTCTAAACTTCTTTAAAAGCAATGGTTCGACTCTTACACGGGTATTACAGTGAGTCTTTGGTTTTTCGCCGTGCGCCCTTAGTTACAATGATGTTTGTATCTTTTTGTTTAAGTTTACTTAAGTAGTGACATAGTATTCACTTCAACATACAAGTGCCAATATCAAACATATACCATTTTTATTAGCTAGCGATAGAGATTGTGGCTTCAACTGGCCAGTGACCGTGTTACTGGAAGTCTTGGGGGGCTATGTCGAGCAGAGGACACCGAACGGTTGAATCGAATCGAAATATAGACATTGGATGTTCAAAACAATAAATGCATTGCATAGAATGGCGTTTTGCCCCAGTCGTCCCATGTTTGATACCTGGAGCAACCCGATGGATGATGATGTCTTCGGATTTTTGGCTTTAGAACGTACCATTTATCTTCCTCGGTGACCTTTCTTGTCGAAGATATTAGTAAATAACTTAAACATTATTTAACGATAGACGACGACAGACAAGCATTTACTTCATGTTAGGTGAAATACCTAAGCCGTATAACATTTGAACAAGATGTGCTGTCGGCCTATTTTGGCTTTGGATATTCGGAAATCCGAAGTTTGAAACCGTAATAATATTAAACTTGAAGGCTTTTTCATTTGTAGACAGTGGATAATTTGTTTCAGAAAAATTATAATTTGATTATAAACATGTTGGACCTGGTGGGGATCGAACCCGCGACCTATTATCATTAGCCGTACATGGCTACCCTTACTCCAACGAACCTAATTTATTTTCAGGTAGCGTTAAAAAAAGCAAAAATCCAGTTACTAGCAGTTTCCAACAATCTAGTTGATGAAGCGAGAATAGAATTGAAAGATCCCCCAACAGAGAGACCGCACAACGATATTCTATATCTGCCTCTTAATTATACAGGTAATATAACTATACTTAAATAAAACACTATAACGGTTTAAAACGCGAAATTTATAACTTAACATATGTATAATTACTATCTGATATTGCGTATGCTATAAAACAGCTCTTATCACACAATACCTAATTGACCTAATAGTTCACGTTTTAAACCTTTAATAGTGTTTTATTTCATGTCTACAACTCTAAAACTACATAAATTAAATACGTGCTGTTGTTCTATTAACCATTTTTAATATGTAAAAATTAAATACTGTCTATAGTTTACGCGAGTAGTACACATTTAAATAAAACACTTTAACAGTTTAAAACGAGATATATTAGTTAAACTTATTTGGAAATGATTTTTAACTTCGGCCCGAGGTTTGGGATGCTTTGCAGCTAATATATCGCGTTTTAAACCGTTAAAGTGTTTTATTTAAATGTAAAAATTAATTCGAACCATATTTATAACAAGATACATACAGTATAACATAAAGAACTTAAGTATTAGCTTAAAATTGATTAAAATTACTTAAGTTTTGTAATTTTCTCTACAGGAAAAGCGTCTGGAAAGAAAATCGAAGAGCTACGAGAGAAAATGTCCGAGAAGAAGGCTTCTGCTCTCATCGTTACGGCGTTAGACGAGATTGCTTGTAAGTAATCAATGTAACTTAACATTAATTTTAGATTAAAAATACTGCGACACGGGCAAGACTTGAACCGGCATCCACAGCGATCCGTGCTGTTGCTCTAACCAATTGAGATATCAAATCAACATTTACGTGTTAAGGTTCCATGTACTTTGTAGCTTAAATCGTTAAAGATGAAATTACAGATATAGCTTATTAGGAAGCAGTAAAAAAAATAATTATTTAAATAATACTTCTTGTCCTTTTTTTATATTATACAGATCTTTAAATCATTTATACAACAACAAATAAAACTTTAACGGTTTTAAACGGGAAGTATATAAGTACGTACCGCCTCCATAGCTGAAAGGTCAAACGTGTTGCTTAGCATCGCGTTAAGCGCGAGAGGTCCTGAGTTCGATTCCCGGGGAAACAGTAAAATTGTTTCAGTCGGGCAGGGCAAAGAAATCTGATTACCTACTTGTCTGTAAATCAAACCGATCAGTGAAACGGACACAAAAATGTGTTCGCCCGAAGCCTCACGAGGGGTAACGGCATTTCACTTTTTTATAAAGTTAGTAAGAGTTTACAAATTGTTTTTAATAATACATACTATCTGTAGTTTACGCCAGTAGTACACATTTAAATAAAACGAACTTTTAACGGTTTAAAACGCGATATATTAGTTAAACTTATTTGAAAATAATTTCTATCCTTTGGCGACGGTGAGTCTCCCCATGCCTTCCACGGCTGGCTGCTGTAAAGCATCCGAAACGGAGCCGAACGTTAAACGTTTAAAGAGTCAGTTTAAATAATAAAACACGTTTTAAACCGTTAAAAGTGTTTTATTTTAATGTTTTTATTGTCATAAATGAAAACCCGTCAATATTAATCAGGTTTCAGTCTGTGGATTTCCACGTATCCAAAGCCAAAGTACGACCGCGCATCTTGTATAGATATTATATGGCTGGGTTATTTCACCCCCCATGAGGTGCCACCATGCTTCTTTGTCCTTCTCTATCTTCATTCTTCTCCAATCATCTTATTAATTGCAGATGTCCTCAACCTCCGAGGAAGTGACATACCATACAATCCTGTGTTCTTCTCCTACCTCGTTATAACGCCTAGCAAAGTGCTATTATTCTGGCATGATGGAAAAATCCCAGAACACATTTTGAAGAACGTGGAAGAAGAGGGCGTCGTGTTATCAGGGTTGCCGTACGAGAAAGTTTTGCCGACTTTGGAGAAAATGGCGGTGAGTAGAGTAGATCTGCGACTTCGTCGAGTAGTTCCCGAGATTAGTGCGTTCAAACAAACAAACTCTTCAGCTTTATATATTGGTATAGATGTTTTGAATTTGTATTTGTTTATTTTAGTCATTAAAACTAGACTCGATTCCCACATCACGCCTTCGTTTTGTATTTTATGTGAATGATAATTTTGGCGAAAACGATCGCCCTAATTGTTTAGTCAATGTTTTAGTAAAAGTTGACTTCTTATGAGACTGAGGTTCGAGGTTCGAATCTTAGAGAAACTTTAATTATTAGCTGTCGTTACTTGCAAACTTTACCCATAGAGAACAGACAAGCATGGCGTTGGTGGTAGGTGAAATACCAGCCATGTAACATCTTGAGATGTGTTGTTGGCCTATATTGGTTAAAGATATTTAAATACTGTCTATAGTTTACGCGAGTAGTACACATTTAAATAAAACAGTTTAACGGTTTAAAACGCGATATATAAGTTAAACTTATTTGAAAATGATTTTTAACTTCGACCCGACGTTTCGAGGTCTCCCTGACCACGGCTGCTGCAAAGCATCCGAAACGTCGGGCCGCAGTTAAAAATCATTTTCAAATAAGTTTAACTAATATATCGCGTTTTTAACCGTTAAAGTGTTTTATTTAAAGATATTTGCAGATCCACTGACTGAAACCAAGACGCGATCAAACTTGACGGATTTTTCATTTGTGGACGGTGGTTCGTGACCCGGTAGGACCTGGTGGTAATCGAACCCACGACCCGTTGACAATTAGTTATACATTACTGCCATTAGACCAGCGAGCCTGTTAAAATATTTAAATTTCTCAACAGAGGGAATTATCTGAGAGCGGTGATGGTGATCACTACATCTGGTTGTCGAGTGAAGCAAGCGAAGCAGTGCACAGGGCAGCTGCCGGGGTAAGAATATTATGTAAAAATTATTTCGAAGACGAGGGGTAGGACTCGGTAGCTGAATTGGTAGAGCAAACAGCACGGAACGCTGACGATGCCGGTTCAAGTACTGCCCGAGTCGAAATTTTTTCAATTTATTTTCGATTTTTAAATTATTACTAAAAATTAATTAGAAGAAATTAGATTTAGATGAATTAGTTTGAAAGAATTGCTCTTTCTATAAAAAATGATAAATCATAAAAATCTATTTAGATGGACTTGAACCGGCTTCCACAGGGTTCCGTGCTCTAACCAGTTGGGCTACCAAGACAAGGTAACCCCGAACCCCTGGGAAGCCCGGTTGGTTTCCCCTCATATTTTTTTTCTAATTTATATATGTGAAAAACATTAAAGCTTTCAAAACCATTTTTATTTGAAAAAATTTGAATAATATTTTGGATTTTGAAACAGACAAACTTTTTTTTTTTGAGAGAAGCTTAGTTCAACAAAACATTACATTTTTTGTTCTTCAGGAGACCGTCTTGCAGAAACCATTGAATTTGATATCTGAAGTATCCCCCATCGCACTTATGAAGTTGGTTAAGAACGACGTCGAGATGAAGGTAGGTTACAATAGTACTTTTTTATAGTCTTAACTTGACATTAAGACATTTTTAACAGTTTACAACGTGAAACATACCGCGGCATCGGATATATAGGGTAGATTTATTTATTTCGCGTTTCAGACCGTTAACAGTGATCTATTTAAATAAGTTGTTGAAACCTAGTTCAAGGCTTATATACTTTACATAATTATTATTTAAACAAGAAAAAAATTTTAAATTCGAGCTTACTGTTGTTTGTGTTGATGGAAGAAGGACCCTCCCCAAATAGGTCGTTTACGGCTTTAGGGGCCCCACAATGTGGCGGTCCATGGTGTTTGAAGCCCTAACGGCTTGTCATCACCATATATTCATTCCAATTTCTTGCAATAATAATTTAGTTTTTACATCTTTTCTCTTCAGGGCTTCCGTCAATGCCACATCCGGGATGGCATAGCTGTGGTCCGTTTCTTCAAATGGCTGCACGATCAGATCAATTCTGGTGCCAATATCACTGAGCTACAAGCGGCAGATAGGCTCTTGAAGTTTAGAGAGTATGTGTCAAAATGGACCCTATCTTGTCAAATGGAACTTTTCGTTCAGTCTGATCAACTTTCTGTAATGCAACGATCAGGGTTTCTGGAGCAAAAATGAGTTCGCGCACAGGGAGAACACCATTACTACTTACTTAAAATTGGTAGTAGCTGTAATTTTTATTTAATGTATATATTTCATTTATTTATTGGTGTGTATAAATAATAGTAAGAGAATAATTTTTCTAAAAATGCCAAATTAAATAAAGCGTGTCAAACCCTTAGTTTTCTTTCTCAATCAATATATACTATTAAAAAAATATTAAATTAATTAATTAAATTAATACTATATGTTGTTTAAATTGTATTTTACTATTTTCAAATTGTATATATATACAAATATTAAGTTATTAGTATAATTTAAAAACGTTTATTTTCCAGGGATGAAAAAGGACTTCATGGGCCCGTCCTTCGAGACGATTCCGGGGGCGGGGGAGCATGGGGCCATAATACATTATAGTCCCAGTTCTGATGGACCCCAGCGGGAGATAAGGAACAATGACATGTTCCTATTGGACTCTGGTGGTCAATATCGGTTGGTAGAATTACAATGAAAGTAAAATTGAAAAATTAGAGTTTTGTTTAAAAGACACCCGAGTACGTGCGAGACACATTTGCATACGAAGGGTTCCGTATCCGATCGAAAATAAATAGATAATACATCTTAATTGCGACCACGTAACCACCAAAAATCTACAGATACATAAAACATTATTTACGGTTTAAAACATAAGGCATACATAAGGTTAACTTATTTTTCATTAATTTTATAAGACCCGACGCTGAGACGCTGTGCAGCAATCGTAGCTATAGGGTGTTTAGAGCTAAATTTCTCCAAATACCAATTAAGAGAAAACAGATGAAGCTAGCAATACTTAGACAGTAAAATAAATGTCTCCTTCATTATATCTATAAAATCTTAAGCAACTATGTATAATCTAAATTAAAATGGGCCCGTTGTAGTCCAGTCCGGCTGTTGCCTAGCTCTTATATAATTTTTATAATACGAGTGTTGGAGTGGCGAGTTTCTTGCCAACTCTTCTCGTCTGCTCTACGCCCTTGATTTCAAAGGTGGTTAATGTGAATTTGTATTTCTTTATTTTTAACGGAATTAATCACAAGTGTACCTAGTGACCAACATGAATAAGTAGTTTTTGATTTTATTACAATTTCTTTTATACAGAAAAACCTGAATAGGCTGTGATTCGTCCTTTTTTGTTTTTTTTTTTTCATGTAAATAAATAAAAAAAATACTTCTAGGGATGGCACAACAGACATAACTAGAACTCGGCACATGGGGTCCCCAACAGCGGAACAGATAAACGCGTTCACTCGCGTACTCAAGGGCCAGATGGCTTTGGGAAGCGCGCTATTCCCCAAAGGCGTCAAGGTATTTATCATGAGAAGTTTTCAATAAGGTAGGTAGGTAGGACTCATTTAAATAAAGCCGCTTTTCAAACCGTTAAATGTGTTCTATTTAAACAATATAGAAAGTAAAATATATTTCAGAATTAAAACCGTTAAGAGGGTTTTACAAGCTGATTTGTTGTCATAAAATACCGTCGCCTTGCGCGGGGCATGGGGGCGAACATTAATCGAACGCGGTCTGTATCCGTGTTCTCTGATCAATTTTTTTTACAGATCATTCAACAGGACTGAAACCTAGGACACCCAGTTTTCCAGGCGAAATATTTCATAAAAGTTATATATTCCTCAGAAACGTAAGAACCGGTAGGGATTGAATTGATTGATTGATTTGATTTTGAAATGTTTCCAGGGTAATGTCCTGGACACCCTTGCGCGCAAAGCGCTCTGGGACGTGGGCCTAGACTACGCCCACGGCACGGGGCACGGCGTGGGCCACTTCCTCAATGTTCACGAGGGTCCTTCCGGGGTGTCGTGGAGGCCGTACCCCCATGACCCGGGTCTAAAGGCGGGTCAGGTGTTGAGCAATGGTATGGTTTATTTCTAACTACCCTCTATTCATAAAAAAAACTTCTTAAAGCTTATTGTAGCAAGTGTTTTTTTAAATCTGATGACGTCATAATGGCATTCTTCGATCGGAATATATTGTAGTGTATAACAGTTTAAGCGTATACTCCCGAGTTTCGGGTACCAGAGACTGTTGCGTATAACAGTTTGGAAAGAATACGTGAATATATATAAGATAAAGTTTAAGAGGGAGGCGAGGTAACCAAACCTAATGAGTGCTGTAGTGCAACTGATTTATTTCCTATCAATATTGTTTTAATATAATTTACAAGAAAGTGGAAAATAGGACGCTCACTAAGCTAACCTTGTAAATTTGCTTTTAATATAAACATTGAATTGAGCACGACGTTGACATAGATTTAGAATTATACTAGCTATGCTATAAAATAATATTATAAAAAAATACAATAAATTTGTACGGGCGTTTGTCCGTACATTACTTTTCTATGAAATTGATATAAATATACATTCTGGAATGATAACTTGATTGTTACTGGTCAAATATTGCTAGGAGGCATCTATGTAATATCAAGATCTTCTGAGACATTGATAACTGGTTGAGATATACAAGAAGATCTACGGTTATTTGTTACCGAAGGAAGCCATTATATAATACCCGTTCCCTAATTTTGGACGTGGTAGAAATCGGTCGATAATTGGTGAGGATCAACGACTGCATTTTCTAGGTATAGGTCGCGCTTCCAGCATTCTTGAACTATACCGGTAGTGAAAGAAGGGTGGAAAACATATTTTAATAATAAGGCGAGTAACCTATTTTGCCTATTCGTTTTATTTACATCCAGTTTGTATGTAATTTTGCTAACTTTCCGTTGAGTGATATAAATAACGGATATTTGGTCTCTACAACGCGGCATTGAAGCCCCTTATTTATTTAATTCTTTATTGCAACACACTCATACTCAAAGTAATATACGTTTCCTTAAAAAAGATTCTGAATAATACAACTATTTAAGCTATGGAGTGCAATGCCGCTATAGAGCGATCTCTTCCAGACAACCCTAGTGTAAAAATAAAATAAAATATATCATGGGAACGTGCAGGTCGTGCGAAGCTGAACAATACGCATAAATTGAAAAAAATCAAACAAGTTTTGTAAAAGAAATGTGTAATTTATCTTTGGGACTCTTCATTTGATTTTTTTCTTTGTCCACGCTAGGCGCATGGTCATAAGAAAGCAATGGCTTTCGTTGGCCCTCTTATACTTCCGTCGCCTTTTCTCTTTTTTAATTTATTCATTTCTTCGTTTTCGACACAATCTCTATAGAGGTTTTCGAACTATGAAGACCTGGTTTTAAGCATTGTCTAAAACAATAAACATGATTTCATAGTTTAAGACGTTAACTTAAAATGGTTTAAGAATTTTATGTTTACGTCTTTATTTAAAAGTATTAAAATATACAAAGCGGGTGGGATATTAGAACATTTCGCAAACCATTATTGAAAAAATATCCTTACCTTCTTCTTTCTTTTGTCTGTCTGTTTTTCTAATTTTCACGCTAAAACTAGTGAATCATCTGAAACCTACTGAATCTTCGCTCGCATCGAGTAATCGATCTTAAGTCAAATTTAATAGGAATTTTTCGAATAATGTAAAAAACGTATGATGACAAATAATTTATTTTCTTTCTTTCATTGCTAGGAAACACATTTAACCCTTTAGCTATAGATGCGGCCTACTTCACATTTACGACAATCAATATTATGCCAAATAGCTATAATAATTATTATATATAGCTATAATAATTTTGGGACGACACACTTCTATGAAATTATGAGTGTTGGGCTTACAAGCTCGGTTAGGCAGTTCAGATGTTGAAATTTGTTTAGCAAAAATGTCTCACTTTTTGTTGCAGAACCAGGGTATTACAAAGTCGGTGAATACGGCATACGGCACGAAGACTTGGTGGAGATCATCGATGTGAACAAGAATACCGATCACGTCAGGGTAAATATAGATATCACTACTACTATTTTACCCGCGGGTTTACTTGCATCTATACGAATACTAGCTGATCCGGCAAACGTTATTTCGTCGTTTGCAAGATTGATATTATTATGACACATCACTATAAAATAAATGGTAATAATGCGTACGTACTATATACATACGTTTTGGCTTCTTGCACCGTTTACGCAGCGCACGCCACGAAAGCTTATACAGATAATCACGTTTTCTCCACTGTCCCTTAGCACCCAATTGTCCCACCGTGTTATTATATATCACATTAGCATAGATAGGGAACAAAGAACCATCTCTATATATCGACATTCTGTCGGCTAATTTAACCTTTTTTAAAAAGTGGTCACAGAATATATTTTTTTTTAATCTGACTAATACTTTGGATGGGTTTGCTGGTCTAATGGTAGTAATGTATGGCTTATCTGTGGATCCTGAGTTCGACCCCCACCGACACCATGATCTGTCGTGTTTCTAAACAATTCGTAATTATTCTGAAATATCTTATCTATAACTTTGTCTGGACATATATATGGATAACTGGAGAATATCGGATATCCGTCCGAACGAACCACCGGCCACTGATGACGAGGCCGTTAAGTCGCGTTTCGGTTACAGTCAGTGGATTTCAAAATATCCATCGCTGAAATATGACAACAGCTTATTGATATATTTTACACGACTGCGGTATTTCACCTTTTATAAAATCTCTATCATGGGCATGTTCATCCAAACTGACCCTTCAGCATTTTATATAATCTTTTATCAACAGGCATCGAACCTTCTAGACGATTATAACGGCCGCGGAGTTCTGGGCTTTTCCACTCTGACAATGGCACCGCACCACCGAAAGTGTATCAATGTGGAGTTGCTTGATGATTTCGAGGTAAGATTTTAGCCCACTTTTGAGGGTAGTTAGGTAATACAAACATGTTTTTAAAACTAAATTAAACTGTGGTTTATTTAGTAAGTTGGTCAGCAGGTTGCAAGAAATATGATACATGCAGTCTAGAACTGTTATTACCGTATCATAAAAGTCTATGTAAATTTCCTTTAATATACAACACTTAACGGTTACAAGCGGAATATACTAGTTAACATATTATAACATATTTACAATTTACCGTAACTACGGCCCGACGTTTTGGACGCTCCTGCTATACTAGCGCCGTCACCAAATTTGACTTTAAGGACACACTCCATTTCAGTCCCCCCGTGTCCACGGCGGCTGCAAAGCATCCGAAACGTCGGGTCGTAGTTTAAATCAATTGTTTATAAGTTAACTAATATATTTCGCGTTTCAACCTTAAATGTGTTTAATTTAAATTTGTACGACTGGAGTGTAAACAAGAGACAGTACTCTAGTTACCTTTTACAATAAAGGCCGGATGAATAAATACTTAATATTAGATAGGATAGGAATACTAGCAAATAAATATATCGCCTTTCAATCCGTTAAAGTTGTGTCATTTAAATACTAATAGTGTTCTTTCAGCTTGCGTACCTAAACACGTACCACGCTAAGGTGCTCGACACTTTGGGACCGATTCTGCAAGGACGCGGTCTGCTAGAGGACTATCAGTGGCTCGCGAAAGAATGTCAGCCCATCAATAGGCAATAAGTATGTTATGTCTTCTGCTAAATACTGTCTGTAGTTTACGTGAATAGTACACATTTAAATAAAACACTAACGGTTTAAAACAACGCGGTTTAACATATTAGTTAAACTTATTTGACAATGATGTTTAACTTCGGCCCGACGTTTCGGATGCTTTACAGCAGCCGTGGTCACAGGGAAACATATAACGCGATATATAATATATAACATAATATATCGCGTTTTAAACCGTTAAAGTTATTTAAATGTGTATTACTACTCGCGTAAACTAGAGACAGTATAATATGTTTGTTTAACATAAATTAATCGAATAATTAAGCTGATAACGATGTAGGTTTAAAGTATACATTTCTTTGTTTCAGACTAAAACTACCCGCATTTGTGGTTTGATTTAGTGGCATTTAAAAGGCAATTTTGTTTATATTTAAACCAGTGTTGGACGTTATTTTGTGACCAATATATTATTGCAGTTTACCTCTTTTTCATATTATAATTTCCAAATTCGAAGACTGGGGTTTTCTACAAAGTCTGGATCTGAGAATTAAAAAAAAATATTAAAGCAATTCCAAGAGCAATTATACTTATTAGGCTGTATTGTATAATGTTGTGTTTCTTGTGATCATCGAATGGTTCTAAGCTTTTTAAATGCTTAAGTTTTGACCTAATTTTCGAAGCATCATAAATCAAATCCATTTCTGACGCTGTTTCTACTATTGGAGTATCAATATTTGTAATTATTATTTGATCTTTTGATTCTCTTGTTTGAAATACCATAATGCGGTAAGTTCACAATTTTCACCATAAAGTGTATTAGAACCCTTTGTCCATACTAAATCATGATGATCTTTACAATTCACGCTGACTTGAAAAAACATGTATATTGCTTTTGAGGAAACTTCTTATTCCGGACATCTTATTGATACCGATTGACATTTATCACTTACCTTTCTGTTTAAAATGTCTGACTCACAACTGTCGATTTTCACTGGAACATCTTTGCATATTAACATGTCAAATTCCCGACACTCGTCCTTCTGCATAATACAGAGTGTCTGGTGGCAGATTTATGTTTTCAAATTGAAATAAAAAATAATATGTTTGACATATAATTTTACTAAAAGCATTAAAAGACAGAGTACAAATGCGGATTTCATTTTTTAAAGATAATGTCATCCAAATGTCTTCCATCCTGTTGCACACACTGTTCGAAACGGAGCCTCGTATTCCGTGCCACACGCTGCAGTAAACTGGGTTCAATTGCGCTGATTTCTCGCCGAATATTTTCTTTTAAGTCCACAACAGTTCGCGGATTATTGGCGTAAACTCTCTCTCTTTGAGGTAGCCCCACAAAAAAAAATCCATTGGAGTTAGGTCGGGTGACCTCGGTGGCCACGGGATGTCCCCAAAGCGACTAATCAGTTTTTGAGGGAGATTTTCTCGCAACAAATCCATCGAAACTCTGGCCGTGTGTGCGGTCGTACCATCCTGTTGAAACCACGTTTGTGATGAGAATGATGAATGAGCTCGCAGGTTCGGCAAAAAGAAATTCGAAATCATGAGCCGATAATTCTCACCATTGACATTCGCCGCTTGGCCCCGTGCATTTTCGAAAAAAAAATGGTCAGATTATCCCATTCGTGGATAAAGCGTACCAAACAGTTACCCTTGGGCAATGTAATGGTTTTTGGTGCTTCAGTCGAGGATTGCGAGTTCTAAGAGCCCAGTAACGGCAATTTTGCTTGTTTACGTGTCCGTTTAAATGAAAATGAGCCTCGTCGCTCCAAAAAATGGAATTCACAGTGCGAAAACGTGAACAAAGAGCGTGATTTTTTCTCAGGTACAGTTTCACCCTGTCCTCTCCAATTCTCAAATTTTCTTTTTCCCAACATTTGCTTTGTTGATTGTTTGCTTATTAAACTACATGTTGAACACACTTTATATCCAGCATCGCTTTCAATACTATCATCAATAGAGTGTGATTCTTGACTAGTCAAATGTTTATAGCAACGAACGCATTTTTGACATACTTCAGTATCACTGTCAATACTGTCACTGCCAAAATTATCAGTGTTACTTTTAATATTGCAATTTACAGTGACATTACCATTTTTATCATCTTCACTATTGTCATTGCCAGAAATATCTTCATCACCACTATCATTTATGTTATTATTATCAATATGACCACTGTTATCGTTTCATCAATTACAGATTTTTCATTTTTTTCGTTGTTGACTGGGGTTGGGCTGGAGTTGTTTTCTGGGGTTTCCTTATTTTTCATAATAATAGTTGGAGGACGGTTTGGTGTTTGAGCACACTTCCGGCACATTCGTTTCTCACTGAAACCTTCCTCCTCACCATCAACAGGGAGAGAACATCCAGGCAAAGTATGCACTGGCTAACAGCATTTAATACATTTATGGAAAGTGACTATTTTTGCAGACAACACAAACATTATTATCATAATCACATTTTTCGCACAATAAGTCGTTGATATTAGCATCTATCACATAGAGCGAGGCCCCATTAGTGCGTTGCGCCGCGTTGCGTCGTCGCAGCGTCGTCGCTGCGTCGTTTTCCATACATTTTATATAACATGCCCCATTAGACCGTTGCGTCGTCGCGCGCGTAGTTTCAACGGATCGACGGACAAGAGACGAAGCGGGAGGGGGGTGATGCGCTGCGTTGTCGGAGCTCCGCTGCGACGACGGACAGTGATGCACTGCTAGAGGAGGAAGCTAGACGAGCGTAACGACATTTTTTATCTTACCATGAGTGAGCAGAATATTGATATAGATTTTCTCATATCCTTGGTCCAAGAAAGACCCATTATATGGGATAAATCACACGAACATTACAGTGATAAATTTCGTAAAGCGAATGAATGGGTAGCTGTTTGTAAAAAAGTATTTCAAGATTACGACGAGTTTGAGGACCAAAAAAAGAACAAGATTGGTGAGTTGGTATTTGTTATATTATTTGTAAATTCAATACATAAGTTAATTTATATCTTTTTCAACTGCCATGGTAAAGCCCCTTCTGGACTCATAAAGTAATTAGCAAATTGATCTCTGATAAAATTTTCGGCTAATGATTCTTCACTGCTATGGGGTCTCAATTGTGGGAACCTACTTATTGCCATATTGTCTTGTTGTTTTAACCCATCGTGTTGTATAACAAAATTGTGTAAAACACAACATGCTTTCGCAATATTAATAGTTAAATCATATGACGTATCAATTGGCCTATGTAAAATGCGCCATTTATTTGCCATGATCCCAAATGCACATTCCACGTATCTACGAGCTCTGCTAAGGCGATAATTATAAACTCTTTGTTTCACATTGAGATTGGATCCGCCGTATGGGCGCATAACATGCTTACTTAAACCAAAAGCTTCATCACCGACGAGTACATAAGGGATTGGTGGCTCGTTATTATGATCATTTCCAAGTGGTTGTGGATCAGGCAATGGTAATTCATTTCTCATTAAAAGCTTGTACAGTGTCGAATTTCTAAAAATAGTAGAATCACTTTCCTTACCATATGCACCCACGTCGAAAAAAACAAACTTATAATTTGAGTCAACAACCGCCAGCAAAACAATTGAAAAATAATTTTTATAATTATAAAACAAAGAGCCACTTTTGTCTGGTTTTATTAAACGTATATGTTTCCCATCAATTGCCCCAAAGCAATGAGGAAAGTTAGCTTTGAGATCAAAATCTAATGCAATATTTTGTAGTTTTTCTACTGTGATCTCTTCTAAGTACTGTGGTCGAACATATTTCCATATAGCTTGACAAACTGACGAAATAGTTCTGGAAATTGTTGCTCTTCCACGTTTAAATTTGAAATGCAAATCGTTTATCGAATTTCCGCTGCCTAAGTACCTGAAATAGAAACACAAAAAATAAACAGGGTGGCCCATTTAGATTGGTCAGTGTAGACAAGTTAGGTACTTACACATTTTTTTCTTTCTTTGCAGGTAACGAGGTTGTGAAAAAATGGAGAAGCGTGAAGGACAACTTTTTTCGATACGTAAAAAAAATAAAAGAAAACAGTTCGTCTGGATCAGGGGCAAAACAATTGAAAAAATATCATTATTATCATCAGTTGCTGTTTTTGATGAAAGTTGCCCAAAATAAAACTGACAGTAGCCTTGAAATGGTGTCTGAAGAAACGGAACGAAATGAAAACACATTATCATCTTCTCCATTTCCTACAAAAGAAATGTCCTCGTTACCCCCAGGTCCTTCTCGCTACGTGCCTGCAAGCCGTAAGAGATCAAACCAAGCAATAGATGATTTCGAGGCGCAAGCTTTAGAAGCGTTGCAAGAGAAAGAAAACCGCCACTTATCATTTTTCAAAGGAATTTTGCCTTCTTTGGACAGCTTTACGGAATTACAAACTTTGACGTTCCAAAGCAAAGTTATAAATATCATTACCGAAATTCGGTTCGGGGAACAGACTCAATCAACAACATTTCAATCACGCGGATATCAAACTGGACAACAGTATCAAGCAACACCATTGCAGTCACGCGGATATCAAACTGGACAACATGCCCAGTCACCATCGCCATCGTCGTATCGAACAGACGAATTCGAAGCTACCTATTCAACCAACACTACGATTAATAATTTTACTGATGATAGTCAAGAAGAAGATTATAACTTTGCTTTGTTGTCTAATAGTAACACTTAAATTAAACTGTTTTTAAAGATAATAAATTAATAACTGATTAACATTACGAGTATTATGATATTTGAATTACTTACCTCAATGTAATACCAATCATTTCAATTGGTTCTAAAGGGTTCCTGAATTTGGTATACTGCTTTTGTATATGTGGTTTTAAGGTTTCAACCAAATTATTAAAGCTGGCCACACTCATTCGAAAAAAATTGAAAAAAGTCTTTTCATCTAATAACAACTCCCTATATTCCTGCATAAAAAACTGACCATCACTATTTCTTAATGCTATCAAAGGAGATATCCAGAATCTTCTATGATTTCTACGTTTATTTCGGCGGTGCCGTAATAAAAGCAACAAAAGAACACGTTTGTATCTATCCATTGCAAAGGCTGAACTGAGACGCAACTGCGTCGACGTGCATGCCCGCTTGCGTTGCGTTGGCGCAGCGTCAACGCAACACAGGTGTGGCATACAATGCGTTGTTCCGTTGCGATGACGCGACGCAACGCAGCGCAACGCACTAATGGGGCGGTACGCTTATACTCTTCCATTGATGTATTGTATGTGTTTTTCTACATCTGCATCGACTCGTAGACCTTTTTTTTTCTTAAAAATACCTCGTTTAAGGCGTGCGATTTCTCCTTAGGTATGTAGTTCAACTAAGCCTTATGAAAAACAGTCGTTCTTAAATAATTCCTGTAATTTATACAAAATTATAAATTCCATTTGGTGATCTTACATCATGTGAATATTGTAAAGCTTACAACATGTAAAGATCTCTACATTGAGTTAAAAAAACATCGATGTCGATGTGTTCAGCTCATCGAGTTCAACAATATACTGCTGAGCTTACATTGGCGAGCAACGAGTGTGGATAACGGAAAGTTCTACACATATAAAAAAATCCAATTCACTCGATTGAAAATTTCTCTACCTTGGTTCAAGACATTAAAACACTTCAAAATTATTTCTTTGGTTTAAAGTTTATTCTTTTGGGTCAAGATAATTTTTTCATCTGTGAAGGGGTATCATCAAAGGTTTTCGAATTATTTTCGTAATAATTTAATTGGTAAAAAAATTAGAAAAAATTGTAAGCTGTCTGTTGAATGCAGTATAATCAATTTTTGGCATAGTTTAATTACATTTCACAGAAATTTCAATTCGACTGTCATAATAATTTGGAAGCGTGAAGTCATGAAGAACATTATGGAGGCCACACGAATATAAATGTAAAAAAGGATTAGTTCTTACGTTTAAATATGTAATTATTGCCATACATAGTCTTCTTCTCGCTCTTAAACTGTTGACGTCGTTATACAAGCAGTAGTAAATTAAAAAAAATATATTTTTCAAAACTCCTTAACTACAATGACAATACTAATTTAGCGCTAAATAGTGACGTCTTCAAATGACGGAGGGCCAGATGAACATCCGCGTTATGAAAAAGTCATAGGGTTTGCTATACATACAACACTTTAAGCGACATGATCTCGATGCATTGTTTTTAGCTACCAATGCTCCTGGAAGAATAATAATATTGCCTAATGACCATTGTGGGTCTCATTTGGATGAACGTAGCGTTACAATTGATGAACATTTAGAAAGATCTGATTTCGAATTGGCAGAAAAAGTATTAGCTGAAGTATGGAGTTCAATGGAAATTGATGGCTATAATGTTACTGCAAAATATTTTGGGGCAGGTCAACAAGATGTTCCAGTATTTCTAGACATTAAATGGTATTCAGAACATGTGCGTGAAAGCCAACACTTGCTTCAAATTGTAAAATGTAAAAATACAGAATGCTGTCATCCAAGAAGTGGTCTATTCAGATTACTAGATAACATGTTTCTTCCACCACCTGTAAAAGTAAAACAAACAGTTGATGACTTGGTTTTGGACGAAGGAGGGCAATTTCTTGATCTTCCAGTCAATTTAGTTCTACGCTTAAGTGCTTCACTCAAAGATTTCCTGCAAATGCCCTACGATTATTTTTGTCCGACGGTAAAATTGCGGCTACCAAGTCGAATATGCAAAACGTGTGGTCTTTATTATGCTTCCATCAAGTCACTAAATCGTCACATCGAGAAGATCCATAAAAAGTAAACACGCACACTGATAGGAAAGTTAGACCCTGTAAGAGTCGCTGCTCGTCGTACTAATAAGCTGATGTGCGTCATTCAAAATTTAGAGCACCATGATGTTGAATGTCTCGATGAGAACGACGTAAACATTCCAAAATCGGATAAAAGTGAGCAGACTCACAACACTGAGCAGCAATCCAATGTCATCGAAAACTTAGAATGATGGATTCGGGTTTCATGGACTGAAGACTGTTTGTTAATTTGAATTTAATATGTGTACCAAAAATTTAAAATAAGTTTGTTATATTCATAAGATTATAATAATTTTGTCTCTTACTCTATGTTGATTACTGCATCAATAAAATCTAATCTCTATTCTGAATCAATTTTCTTATTTTAAAATTATAATTAAAATATAAAAAAATACATTTTTAATTGAAAATTGTTTACGTACGTATGCACGGGGGGGAGAGCTTTGCTTACTTTTGCTGACAAGGGGGATGGGGGGGGGGGGTAAATAATTGTAATAAATCTGCTTACGTAATACTTGAACGGCCCTCTAGCAGTTGTTGATTTGAAAAAAAATAAAAATAAATTATTTTTAAAAAATCTTTTGCTGTACTGGCAGCACTTATTAAGCACTAAATGGCCGTAATGATCTTTATAACGGGAAATAAGTCTTTTCATTCCATTAGTTCCCGTTTTAGAGTCTTCTTCTAGCTCTTCAGGCTGCTAGTGTTGTAATACTAGCAGTAGTTAATTTGAAAAAAAATAAAATAACACACACACACAGTTGCTACATTGCTAGGGGAGTCAGGGTCGTTTCTTGTGACATTATAACGTTGAGATCTGATGAAAACTCGATATTTGCAATACAGAATAATACCTATGAATTTTCGATTATTGAAAATCTTCGATTTTTTTAGCAGGCAGTTGAAATTTTTTTTTTTAATTTTTATGGTTTTACCGGTAGCATTAATTTAGCCCTAATTAGTAAATCTTCTAAATTTCACCAATACCGGTTTTAAAGTCATCTTCCAGCTTTATGATTGCTCGTATCGTTATGTCAGCAGTTATCTATACTTAAAAGTTGAAAAAATGTTTTTTTTTAATCTGTTTGCTTGTACAGGCAGCACTAATTGAGCACTAAATTATGAGCTGATGTGCCTCTCGCTCCAACTGCATCATAGCACGGTAACGAATGGCACACTGCTAGCTTAATGAAAAGTTAGCAGTGTTCTCATTTTTAGTCCCCCTATCACAGCACTAAATATCTGTTATCAGCACTAAATTTTGATATATAAAACGAGAGATTCTGCCGACTTGACCTTTCTAGCTTAACAGACGTTACAATTAATATTGGGGACCTCACTCCACAATGTCCGCACTCCGCGACGGTGAAAATATAACTCTTAGAATATACGAAAGTAATTCCTTATTAGCACTTAAGTGCAACATAGGCACTATTATAATGGAAAAATATAATTATTATACGTGTGCAGCGTCATCAAAAGAACAGTAGAATAGTTGCATATAACACCTCCCCCTTTTAGATTGAGCTTTTATCCCATTAAGGGTGAAGCGAAAAAGAAATAGTATTGTACGGAGCAAATCTCTAAATTCAAAAATATCCCTTACATGGACAATGTTGTTTTTAAACAACATACTAAACATCACAGATAAAATTATCTTTATTTTATTTTTTTTGTTAATTTTGACAACTAGTTCTTATTTCTGAACGAATTTTGTATTTTTTTTAATGTTGGCACTATCCAATATTTTTATGCATTAAAAATAAATGAATGTCAAATGTCACTTTGAAGAAAACTTTTCTAGTGGCGCGAAACTAAGTTTTGAAGCTGTGTTGGGACTTTGATAAAATATAATGTAAGTATATAACATATTTTTATTTGCTTGATTATATCTTCAATTACATGTTCATGTTGTAAAACATTGAAAATTACTTGATGCTACTGTCGAATTACGCGAAATCTGGTATGTTGTAGGAAAACTACAATGCGCATTGCCTGCTAAATAAATGCATGTTTGGTGAAGGGTTTTTATTTTGCTTTTCAGCATGCCGCGATTACTAGAAAGCGAAATTACAAAGTATTTAGAAACTCTTGAAGATTCAGAAGATGGCTTAGACGGCTCGGACTCCGAAGTAGAGGATGAAGGTCACTATTATCAAACAGCTCGAGATGTTCTTCGGGACCTTGAAAATAGTGATGAAGGTGAGAATGCCCAGTCTGATGAAGTGGATGCTGATCCTCCTCTCGTAATTGACAACGATCAAAATATGCCAGACCCTCCTATTTTGGAAGCCGGAGAAGCAGTACCCCAGAGTAGATCACAAGAAATTTCTAAGCGACCTCTGGTTTGGCGAAAACGGAATCTTGTTACTGCTAAAGACAGCCTTATTTTTAGGGGAGAAACTCAGATAACGGAAGCATTGATGTCTTGTAACACGCCGTATGATTTTTTTTCATTTTATTTTACATCAGATCTAAAAAAGCAAATTGTAGAACAAAGTAACTTATACGCGGCCCAGAAACAAATATCCAATCCTGAAATTATAAATGAAAATATCCTAAATAAATTCCTAGGCATTCTGATTTACACCTCAGTCATAAAATTTCCAAACACCAGGGCTTACTGGAGTGATAAATTTGGTTATGATCACATAAAAAATACGATGCCGTTAAAAAAATTTGAAAAAATAAGATCCACTCTCCATTTTGCCGACAATACGCTATGCTTACCCAAAGATCATCCAGACTATGACAGGCTATTCAAAATAAGACCTCTTGAGGAAATGCTCAACTGCCAGTTTGGAAAGGTTCCCTTAGACCAAAGGCTTTCCATAGACGAGCAGATGTGTACAACCAAAATGAGCCATTACATAAAACAATACATGGCCAATAAACCCCACAAGTGGGGGTTCAAATTATATCTCATCTGCAGTCTACAAGGATATGCTCATAGATTTGAGGTTTACAGTGGAGGGGGCTCCAAAAATAACATCTTACCTGGTGAGCCAGATTTGGGAGAGTCTGGAAATACAGTCGTCACGTTAGCTAGAATGGTACCACGCAATGTGAATCACATTATATACTTCGACAACTTCTATACTTCTGTGCCTCTCGTCACCTATTTAGCTAAGGAAGGAATTTTCTCACTGGGAACAGTAAGAGTAAACCGATTGAGAAACTGCAAATTGCCTGACAAAAACACTATAATGAAAAAGAACGTACCCAGAGGATTCTATGAGGAAAACGTGGCGACTGTGGATGATATTGACGTAAGTGCTGTTGTGTGGAAAGATAACAAGCCCGTTAACCTTCTTTCCCCTTACGTAGGAGCAGAACCAGCAACCACAGTCACGCGCTTTGATAAATCGAAGAAAGAGAGAGTTGCTATTCCATGCCCCAAAGTCATCAAGGAGTACAATGCTCACATGGGGGGCGTGGACTTATTAGATTCATTTATAGGTCGTTATCACATCACAATGAAGAGCCGCAAGTGGACCATGCGCTTATTTTATCATTTCCTGGACCTCGCAGTTATAAATTCATGGGTTATGTTCAAGAAGGTAAATAATATAAAAGGAAATGATCAACTTCTCAATTTGGGTACATTTAGACTAGAACTTGCCGAAACCCTCTGCAAATTGGGTCTACCTGCAAATGGCGCTAAACGTGGTCGACCTAGTGGGAGCACAATACAAAGAGAACTTGTAATGAAGAAGTTCCGAGGACCAGCTCAAGCAATTCCTTTGAAAGACGTCAGATTGGATCAGACATGTCATTGGGCAGTTTGGCTGGATAAGCAGCAGAGGTGCAAATTCCCGAAATGTTCAGGATTTACGTTCAAAATGTGCCAAAAATGTCGTGTATCTTTATGTGATACGAAAAAAAGCAATTGTTTTTATAAATATCATAATTTAGAATAAATAAACACATTTCAAAAACAATATCCACTCTTATTTTACCCATACTTGCAAAATGTCATTGAATGCGCAATGTAGTTTATAAACAACACTCACATTATTGCAAAAAAAAAAATAGTAAATTCATGTCTAGATTTTTTTACTCATTTTTCCTAGACAGTAATACATGTCTATAACACAAATATATTTCTACAAAACGTAAAAAAAAATCGTCCATTTAAGGGATATACGCGATTGTAGGAGGAGGCATGAAAAACGAAATGTGTGGATATCCATGACCCCAGAAATGAAAAAAGTGTATGTTGATCAAGATGTGAACATACAATTTCAAGGATATTTACTAGAGGCGGGGGGGGAAACGGAGTCAGAAGACAAACCAACAATCAAACTGACGCAAGAGGCTGTAACTAAGATATTGGAAAAATTTAGTGAAGTGAAAAAGGACAAAAAAAAACTCACAGATAAATTTGTCATTGAGAAATATAGTAGGAAAATATCTAATGCATCGCAATGGATGGATATATTTCAATAAGAATGTGTCCGTTTAGAAGTAGATGAAGATATACAAACGATTGAAGCACTTCGACTGTTTCTGGATGAATCCTGTCTTGACTGGTACAGCTCCATGCTCATAAAACTTACAGTGAACTCAAAGTGGTTTCTGTCATGTGTGGAAAAGCAGCTTCTGTGAAACATGCAGACAAGGGTTGGTCACCAATCAGTTATGCAATTGTACTGATATGAATAATCCTCCGATTTAGCGGGGACGACACAACACTAGTGCGACGCGATTACCGCGCGCGTCCCGACACTAGCTCAGGAACTGTCAAATACGAACGTTGGCGCGCATTCTGTCGGTTAAGCCTAATTTTGGATAATAAATTAATATTTAAGAGTTTAACATCGTTTTTCCGACCTAACAATATCAGAAGTGCGATAAGTGATCTTGTTCACGAGTGAACTTTGATGAATTGGACGACAATTTCACGTTTAAAGTGCAAAGTTTCAAAAAAAAAAACTGGCGGGTTTGGATGCGAAAAGACGCTTTAATTATATAATTTGGTGATGGACACACATAATTAGTGATAAGAACGCTTGTAGTAACTAAGTTTAATGCAGTTCGGTACTTAATACTTGATTTTTGCACAAATTTTGTCAATCTGTTAAGGGTCACTGACCTCCAGTACAACAAGTTTGTAGAAGTTTTTGGTGAACATTTTCTGGTTGAGAAACTGGTTTATTTGTGTGAACTATCCTGGTACGGTGACGATTGCATTTCAGAGTGCTTGAAGATGCATCAGTTGCGTGTTGAAATGTTCCTGGTTATTTGGTGAGATTGTTCCATGAACTTTTGTATTTACATAAGTAGACTGGTAATTTGAGCATACTTTAATATCTGTTAAAATTCTCAGCAACCCAGAAATAAACAAAGTGAACTATTCTAAGTTGTTAAAGTGCTAATTTTAAACTAAATTTAAGGACTATTTAGATAATTGAACTTTTACTGAATTTAATTACTTTTGTTAAAGAAGTTTACTTTATTCAAAGACAATTATTAGTGTTAAAGACAGCAGTATAAGTTTATTGTGTGTGACTTTATTTTAATTGTTAACATGGGTCGGCACCAGAAGAGAAATAGGTCTACTAGTGCTTCTTCGTCAGGGTCAAGTAATTCTGATAGACAATCTAAAAGTAAACGACAAAAAAAAGAACTTAAAAGGAAGAATAAGAGAATCGAAGGATTAGAAGGGTTGATTAAAGAATTACAACAGAAAAATTACAATAAATGTGACACCACACCAAGAGTAGAGTCAGTGGTTCGTTATGTGGGACGGAATGATTTTATACCTGAGTTTAATCCTCAAAAATCATCTGTCTCAGTAGAACATTGGCTCCGTAACTTAGAAGGTGTTGCTAATATGCATGGCTGGGATGAACGCACTTTGATTTGCAATTGCACTTCTAAGTTGGGTGGCTATGCTAAAAGCTGGTATGAACGCCAAACTTGCTATGACATTAGCTGGAATGAGTGGAAAATAAAATTAATTACAGCATTTCCATTCACTAAGAATAGAAAAATCAGAAACTAGTGGCAGTAAGGCAACGAGTGCCGAAAGAGGATCTACAACAACAGTGGTTTGTGCATTTAGTGCAGGCGGTCAATACATTCCATCATTTTATATATTTTAAAGAAAGCGCATGAATCCACTATTGCTAAAAGTAGTAACGCTAACAACCATGTTAGGGTTAGGGTACGGGAGCTGTGTCAGATTCAGGATGGATAAATGAAAGCCTTTTTGTTGATTGGCGACACCACTTCATTTCATATGCAAAGCCAAAGCCTTCAAAAGAAAATTCAGTGTTGCTCATATTGGATCACATTGGATAACATTAGTCTTGATGCTTATTCGCTATGCAGAGAACATGGAATCATAATGCTGACTTTGCCACCACACACCTCGCATATACTCACCTTTGGACTTCACATATTATGGCCCTATCAAGACAGCGTACAACCAAGAATGTGAGAATCACATGGCAGATCGATTTGGACAGCCCATTACACAATACGACATAGTAGAATTGTTTACGAATGCTTTTAATCGATGCAGTAACCAGGTTTCATTGCGACCCATCGAGTTTGATACAATTGAGCCAAACATATCCCAAAATAACGCACCTACAATAATGAACCCACCACAAACCATTGATACGATTACTGTTGTTGTCAGTGGTTTTATATAACATCTATGACAAAATTTTGCGTTTCCTTACATCTCAGGAACTACTTACTCTGTACACATTAAAAGGATCAGTTTTCTGTTGTACATATGCATATTTTAATTTCAAAATTCCACAACTATAACAATTACCCAACTCTCAAATAATCACCCCCTTCCCCCGGACCTCTGAGATTTAATTTCATAAATTAAAAATAAATAAGAAATTAGTGATAGTAATAGGAGCGCAGTGAAAGCAGAGAGTTAAGCCTGCAACGGACGCACACAACCACACTAAACCCGGCAACGTCAACACTGCATACGCGTGAGTCAGTTGTATTATTTTACTGTGTGTGTGCAGAGGGGTCTACGTTAAAGTGGCGGATGATCTTTTTGTACTGAATCATCGATCGGCGACCAGAATAAGAGACCTCTGTTTTGTTAAAGCGATTCTTTGCACTTACTTAAGAATTAATCCTACTACTGCATCTGCTATGTCCTGGTACCTTTGCCGTTAAAGCAGTATGCCTCTTCGTCGCACCCCACCCCCCGCGCCGTCATCCCGCAACGCTCTACACCGCTAAGTTCTGAGATGGCGGCGGGTGCGCAGATCTCTGACGCGGAAACTACTTTAATTGAAAATAGTGCTATTGTGTCGCTGACTACCGAGCGCCAGCACTATGACTCTGAGCCCAATTTACACCTACTATCAACGAATGTGACGGAAAGAAAAAAGCGAAAATTTGACGGAGACGATTCCGAAAATTTTATGGTCACCATAAAGTATATGTTCGATGCGTTTTCTAAAGAACAAAATAAGCGTTTTCAGGACCTTCTTGTATCTGTAAACTGTATAAGGGAACAGAATTCGGAACTGACAAAATCTGTCGAAACAATGTCTTCGAAGTATGATGAGTTTCTGTCTCGTATTAAACATCTCGAAGATGCTAGAAAAGAAGACAAAAAATATGTTAGCATACTAGAACAGAGGCTGGAAACCCTGGAACGAAAATCACGAGCATCGGGTATTGAATTACGCAATATACCGAAAACTATAACAGGTAAACCTGAAACTAAATCGGATCTGTGTCAATTAACACAGCTAATGGGAAAGGCAATTAATATTGATATAAGGGAATCTGATGTAAGGGACATTTACCGCATAAATTCCAAGGATTCCTCAAATCCGATCATTGCGGAGTTTACCTCTGTTCTTGTAAAAGAAAAAATACTGTCAGCTGTAAAAAGTTTCAATAAAAAGAAACAAAAGGGAGAAAAGTTGAATACAGGACATTTCGGCACAGTTGGTCCTATCAAGCCAGCTTTTGTTACTGAAACCCTCACGCAACAAACACAAAAGATATTTTATTTGGCTCGAACATTTCAGAAAGAACATGGATATGATTTCTGCTGGACTTCAAGAGGAGTTGTTTATCTTCGTAAGAATTCAAACTTATCTCAGATTAAAATAGAGTGTCAGGCAGATTTGGATAAGTTAAAACAACTGAAATGACTATATATCACGTTTGATTTAGTATATTATTTATATATGTTATTTTCAATATAATATATTAATTCCCATAGTGGATTTTTGTTTTTTCTTTAAAACCTCACAACCCGGTGCGCTAAAACAAATTTGGTGGCAGCGGTGGGACACCCGGCATTTTTATCGACAGGGTATTCCAAAGAACAATAGCAGCATCGTGGTGACGGATCGCCCCTTCTATACATATCTATGAGCCTGCATCCCTTGTCCGTCACCCGTATCGTAGCTTTGACTTTGGTTCCAAAGGTTTTTAGATCCTCAAACATAAAATATAAATAAAGAGAGAAAGAAGAGAAGCACAGTTTCGAGGTCTCCGGGCTTCGCGGCCGTCGTCCTTTTGTGTAGTGAGTGAAATTATGCTCCAGAATATAATTTTTATATTGTAAGTGTTTATAATTAAGTACTATCTCCGATAATTTTATATTTTATTGTTAATTTTTTTTAAACACCATATCAATTAAAGTAGATTCAGACAGGAAAATTAATTTAGGTGGGATGGTTCATAACGCCTTATTTTGGGGATAGGGAAAGCTTGCCAGCTTTCTTTACCAACTGCTGCCATATCTTTAGCATTAAGGGACCAACATAATATCTTATGTACATTCATAATTTCACAACTAGAAGAATGATGACATATTGTTTGAAAAACTGCAACTTTTACTTGTAAAAACAAAGATGATTTGCCAGGCAGGATAGCTGCAATGGAAGAGTTAGGTCTTAACACATTTTTAACTCTCTAAACGGTCTAAACTCTCTGTAGGCGACCATAATATTAGGAATTAAATAATGTAATAGAATAAGATTAGAAGTAAGACTACTCATGTATATAATAAAGTTATATTGAAATATGAAAATAATAAACACTGTAAGAGTAGTACGTCTACTGTTAGGAAGAGATGTATACTGTAAGAAAGAGAAGTAAGATGAAAGAGATAGACAATAAATGAGAGAGAGGTCCGAACAGAGAGCCCACGCGATATATGCGTTTTCGCGAGCCAAATTAACAACCCACGCCGCCGAGTCCTGGGAGCGGGACATCGGCGAAGCCACCGCAGACTGGACCGCGCTACACCGCCTCTGCAGGCGGTTCACGGGCGTCGCCAGACCTATTCACCCGCTTCGCGACGAGGCGGGCACACTCAACTACGCCGCCGCCGACCGGGCCGAGATACTGGCCTCTCATCTCGAGTGGCAGTTTTCACCGCACCCCACTGCTAACCCGGCGCGCGTCGCCGAGGTGGAACGCACAGTCGCCGAATACGTCGCCGAGCCTATCGCGCCCTCGGAGAGCGCAATCTACTTCTCGCCGGCGCTGAATGACTGAAACCCAAGAAGGCCCCCGGAGCAGACGGCATCACAAACGCCGCCCTTCGCCGCCCGCCGCCACGCACATAATAATAAAACAAACGAATAAATAGTAACCAAAGACACCCCTAAGGACACAGTGCGCGGAGCACACAACGCCCGCCGCTACGACACCAGACAACGACGCCCCGACGCCTTATTAGGCGTGCGGGGCCGAAGCACGACGACGACCAACCATCCGAACAGGACATCACCTCGGCGCGGGAAAGGCGCGTCTCACCCGCGATTCATCCGCTGGCCGTACCTACTGGGCCTCCCTCGGGGCTACCGGAGGTCTCACCCGGTGGGCGCGTGCCGCGCGCACCGAGACGCGCCGCCTGCGCACGACCAACATTAAGGTGCGATTACACGGCGAAGAAGGAGGACGACGCATTTTCAGATCTCAGCCTAATAGGAGAGTTCCTCAACCAGGAAGCGGACGAATGCGGCGTCTTCGCTACTTTAGAAGAAAATAGAACAACAAGCCGGAGACCATTGAGACACACACATAATGTCCAGGAAGAAGCGAGAAGATGTCCACATTGCGATGAGCCACACTCGTTATTGGAATGTGTCAAATGGCAAGTAGTAGAGGAAGCGATACCAATTTTAAAACCATTCTATGAAGTTACCAACGAAATAAGCACAGAAAAACAAGTCAGTCTTTCAAAAGTCATAGTATATTCTCGGCTTCTGCATCAACATATTTCAAACTGTAATTTAGAAGTATACTCGCCCGAAGCACAAAAAATGATAACAAGTTTGAAAGCTCAAATCCACAGAAGATTTTATGATAAGAGTGATGTGGAATCCAATGTATTATATGCCGAAGCCACAATATTGGACCCCCGATTTAAAAATAGAGGTTTCCGAGACTTGAATAAATACGAAAGGGCAGTGTCAGGCTTAAAGAAAAAGGTCGGCCTCAGTAGTCGGATTAACGTGAGGACAGAGAATATCGAAAGTCGATCAACAGCTCAACCTCGGCCAGAAGCGGTTGGGAAACCATCGAATTCTTCGGCGTCAATATGGCAGAAATTTGACGAAGAAGTTTCCGCACTTGTCCCGTGTAACCCTGTTGCCGCCGGTATTGTTGAATTAGACAAGTACATTCAGGAGCCCTTATTAGGTAGCTTTGAAAATCCATTGATCTGGTGGAAGGAGCGTAAATCTGTGTATCCAATATTGTATTCATATATTTTAAAAAGACTGAGTCTGGTAGCAACATCTGTGCCTTGTGAACGCACATTTTCAAAGGCTGGCCTCATAATGACCGAAACACGATCCAGGCTACATCCCAAAAAATTAGCTGAATTGCTTTTCATTGCTAGCAACGTGAAATGATATGTCTCATATCCAATCTTCTAGTGGAGTTACTAAGCACAAGCCTAGCGTCAATTACCAAAAGGCGCCAGTCCGAGAAAGGTAAATCGAAACGGAACATCGTAAAACGAAACAGGATATGCTTCAAGTGTCTCAGCGGTAAACATCGGAAGGAATCGTGCCGAAAACCGCCTTGTAGAATATGCAAGAAGTGGCATCACGCACTTTTACACGTCGACGTGCGCACCGAGGAGAGGGAAACCGCTACACCCGAGATAAATGTGACAGCAGCGGTCAACACGGCACGCAAGGCACGCGCATTCACAGTCGAAGTGTTCGGGCCTAAAGGGACGCGTCAAATCACAGCCTTGTTAGATGAAGGATCGACTCCCACACTCTTGGATTCAACGGTGGCGTAGGAACTCGGAATTAATCGGCGACCGCAAGAATTATCTATCGAGACTGTAGGCGGCAAACGATTGAAGACTAAGTCGATAGAAACGGATCTTCAGATAAATAAAAACGTCGTCAACGTGTGCAGGAAAAGAGATGAAGCTTGGAAGCCGCAGAAACCGAAGAGAACGAGGAACTTCTCTGTCATCGATCACGAAACATTAGTTGAGGCCGAGAAGTTACTATTGAAGCGGAGCCAGTGGGAAAGTTTCGCCGACGAAATATCAAGCGCCAAGAAGGGACATTCGCTGGGACGAACAAGCAAGCTGAGACGATTTGAAACGAAGTATCAAGATGGACTACTCAGACTACAGAGTCGCGTCGGAGCGATAAGCGGAGTGAAGCTGTCCCAGGTGTTCCGCGAAAAATTTGAATATAATATAATAAGAAACTGTACATTTTTTTATTACTATAAAATAAAAACTACATAGTTTTGTTAATTATTTGAAATTTAGCAAAAATATTCAATATTATTCTAAATTTTCGCGGAACAGTCAATTATATTAACAGTGTAATTATCGAACGACGCAGTTACGTCGTTTGGAGTTACTCCGGGGAATACCACTAAATTTCTAGTGTACTCGATAACGCAGGGAGCGCTACGTAGTGTTGATTTCGTGCTGTTTCTCTTTCTTCGTACGTAAATAACAAAAGCGCAATTGCGATCTGCGGTTCAGCCATAATTTAATATAAATATCTAGTTTTCGTGAGTGTGTTTTTATTGTATATATATATATTTTATATTGTTGGAAATTGGTAAGATGAAATGCAAGTTGTGTAGTTTTAACAGTATTCTTATCTTTTTAAGTTGCTTATTTTAGCATTTATACAAGACTTTTAAATCTGAAATATGGACAAATTTTTGAAAAGAAAGACTGAAAGTGAGGTTAATGTTGGGGCGAGTACAAGCAGGTCTTCTTCAATTGAAGGAGATATGCAAGGCAACGAAAATGCCGAAAATAAACGTAAAAAGATATCCGAATCAGTTCGGCATTATTCGGAAGAATATCTGAAGTTTGGTTTTACATGGAGCGGTAGTCAAGATGTTCCTATTCCGAGATGTATTGTATGTGATGAAAAATTGGCTAACAGTGCAATGGTCCCAGCTAAGTTACAGCGACACCTTTCAACAAAACATTCTTGTCTAACTTCGAACGCAAATCGCTTCTTATAAAGTGGCAGAACTAATTGCATTGAAGCAAAAGCCGCATGATATCGCAGAATCGCTAATTTTGCCCGCATGTTTAGAAATTGTTAAGATTATGTTTGGCAATGAAGCGCAGCGAGACGTCCTAAAAATCCCCGTTTCGGACGATACGATAAAAAGAAGAATTATAGATATGTCAGGTTTTATAGAGAACGCAGTGACGGCGAAATTAAGTAGAAAAAATTTTGCGCTGCAAATTGACGAATCCACTGACATAAGTGGCAAAGCCCAATTAATCGGATTTATTCGCTTTGTTGACGACACTGAAATAATAAATCAGTTTTTATTCTGCAAGGAACTTATTGATCACGCAACTGGAGAAGACATATTTAATTCAGTATCATCTTATTTGGAAGAATGGAAATTATCCTGGGAAAATTGCGCAGGAATCTGTACTGATGGAGCTCTAGCCATGCGTGGGGCAGTATTAAGGGATTTTGTAGTCGAGTTAAAGCAATAAATTCAAATATAGTCTCTACTCACTGCTTTCTGCACAGGGAATCTTTGATTTCGAAGAGTCTACCAGCAAACTTAAAGTCTGTTTTGTAACAAGTCGTACATATGGTGAATTATATTAAATCGAGACCATTAAAAACCCGTATGTTCAAACAACTTTGTAACACCATGGAATCCAAATATTAATGTTTGCTTTTGCACTCTGAAGTGAGGTGGCTCTCAAGAGGAAAAGTGCTAACCCGAGTTCATGAGTTGAAACAGGAATTGCTAGTTTTTTTAGACAAGAGGGTAATGATGTATACGTAAAATATTTGGAAAATGATGCATGGTGTACTAAGCTAGCATATTTAGCCGATATCTTCAGCTACTTAAATTCAGTCAATACATCTCTTCAAGGAAAAAATGAAAATATTCTGACATCCACAGACAAATTGCTAGCTTTCCAGAAAAAGCTTTTGCTTTGGAAAAATCGTATTGCTCAAAATCGCAAATTTGATATGTTTCCGTTATTGGCAACGGAAAATATTGTTAACATTAACGAAATGATTTCAAATGTGGCAGAGCAATTGTCAATATTGCTCTTAATATTGAAGACTTTGATTGGGCGCGAAATCCATTTGGTGAATTTGATATAATGAACCAAGATTTTTCTATTCAGGAAGCAGATGAGTTTATTAATATATCAACGGATCGAACGTTACAACTAAAATTCAAAGAAGAAGGAGTGGAAAGGTTTTGGATTTCCATCGAGAATGAACATCCATTTATTGCAAAACGAGCGTTGAATATCTTGTTGCTCTTTTCGACGTCCTATCTGTGCGAACTTGGATTTTCAACTCTAACAAATATTAAAAGCAAAAAAAGAGAAAGACTTACCAATTTAGAAGAAGAAATGAGAGTAGCGCTCACTTACATAAGACCCAACCTTGAGGAAATTTGTAAAGGTCGTCAAGCGCAAATTTCTCATTAAAATAAGTTACCATGTAATATATATCTTTATTTCAATTAAATATTAATCTTCCAATTATTTTGTGTGATTTACATTAGATTTACAAATTTAATGATAATGGTGTTCCGCCAAAACCGAGACCACTTAAAAGTGTTCGCAAGCACTTAAAAGCGGTCGTGCTTCGCTAGTGACACCACCAATGGGGGATCTACCGGTGGAGCGTCTACGCCACGGAACACACCCGTTCACATGCACCGGAGTGGACTACTTCGGACCGATGACTATCACCGTCGCCAGGCGCAACGAGAACGATGCTCTCTTCACATGTTTAACAACGAGAGTAATCCATCTGGACTCAATGATCATGGCATTGAGACGCTTTGCTGCACGACGAGGCACGCCGCGGGTCTTATACAGCGACAACGGGACCAACTTCATCGGCGCGAACAGAGAACTGAAGGAAGCATGGGAAGCTCTAGCAAAGGACAACCTGGCAGCGCCTGGGAACGAATTGTGCGCTCAATATAGGTTGCTTTGGAGGCCACGCTGCGAGAACGACGTCCGAGAGAAGTGCTGCACACATTGCTACTCGAGGCCGAACACATCGTCAACTCGAGACCTCTCACCAACTTAACGGACAACGCGGAGGAAGAAGCTCTAACACCTAACCATTTCTTGATAGGGCATTCCTGTGGTGCAGTGCGGATCGGGGCGTTCACAGATGAAGAATTGGTCGGCCGGGACACCTGGAAAACAACGCAGCTGTTAGCCGATCACTTCTGGAAGAGATGGTTGCAAGAATATCTCCCGACATTGCTACCGAGACGAATCGACGGCCACACGGATCGAGCACACAACTTGAGAGAAGGAGACATAGTCGACATTGTGGACCCGACACTACCCCGCTGTAAATGGCCACGGGGAAGAGTGAAGACTACGCATCCAGGAGTCGACGGGCGAGTACGAGTTGTGGACGTGTCTACCAAAGCCGGCGTGCTTCGACGACCGGCATCGCGCATCGTGTTACTGGTGCCTACGGAGCCGCCTAGACGAGAGATTGGTGCGACGGCACGAGGGGGAGAATTGTAGGCGACCATAACATTAGGAATTAAATAATGTAATAGGATAAGATAGACAATAAATGAGAGAGAGAGAGAGGTCCGATGCGGTGTAAACTACGTTACACCGCACGTACGTATCCGCAAAGGAGAGTGCAAAAATCAGCAGGCTATGCCTCGCTGGGCTTCCCTCGGGGCTACCGAAGGTCTCACCCGGCGGGACTGGATTTGTAAAAAGACAAATCACAATTCATCAATTTCAATAAATAATCAAAATTCGTATCCGAACCATTACCATTAAAACCAACAGCCAAGCCCGACCGCGTGGACGAAAAATAAGTTGCGGTCTCTGTAACACGAAAGACGGGAAAACCAAGGTTTCCTCCGTAAAATGTAATACATACACTAGTTTGTGGAGAACGTATAAAACAATTTTCTGCAAATTCTTATATCTCATTTTTATAAAGAAAATTGTAGAATTATAATGGAAAGTAACATATCTAAAGTTAGTTAATTTTGACAGATTATTTTGCTTGTTCCCTTGACAATTCATCTCTTAATTATAGAGTGCCACAAGTAAGCAGTACTTCAAAACACAATGCAACAAGCCACCCATAGGAATCCTTATGATCAACTAACTTTGACTTCTTTCATAATTATAAAGAACTTAAATCCAATTTCATATGCCACAGAACTGAGCTTAAAAAGAGATCTAGTTGTACATACTCAATATTAGAGTGCTCACTAAGGACATGATGTGAATTTCTTTGCCAAGACCACTTTATCAGCGGGCCTTTTAATATAACAGAAAATAATTATAAAAATTTACATAAAACTCAAATGTATAATGGCCTATCATCCATTTTGATTCAATTTTGTTGACACCAGGTACATAATCTATATTCATTTGTTTTTTTTCCCTTACAATATGTATTGAAAACATGTGCCTTTACAACAACCAGTGGTTCAACTGAAAACTGGTGTGTGTGTAGTTTTCCTACATTATATAATGTGGAAAAAGAAATCAATTTTAAAAATCCTTATCGCACCACCCTGCATTATAGCAGATGACCTCATGACAACCGATAAACAAACTTTCAACAACAAAAATAAAGACAACTATTGCACAAAGAAAGCAACTGACAACACAAAATGGAATGTATCAATTACATGCTACAGTCTGACCTCGGAAGACTCTAATATGGCTGATTATCATCCATAAACCCAATTATAAATCACATCCAAAATCATATTATATGTGTAAACATATAGTAGTGGCAGTAATGCCACCACACAACTTTGAGCTATGATTCTAGTTCTTTGAAAAGTTTAAAACAATCAACATAAAAAAAATTACAAAATTTATTAGCAATTCAGACACAACTTTATTTTCGTACCATCAATCAATAAAATGGGGATGATAGTTGATAGATTGATAGAATTTTCTTCCATAATTTGTATTAAAATATACGTATACGAGAATATTACCAAAAAAAACCTTTTACGACACTGTGAATTAAGTTCAATAGAACTTATTTAGGCCAATCTAAAGTCTTATATTGGGAGACATAATAAAAGTTTTAAATTTCCTGAAATTAAAGAACTAATAAAAGAAGACACGACACGAATAGACGCGGCCATTTAGCAAAAACATTAAACCACAAGATTGTGATGCAAGAAAATGCAATGATGCTAGTAGACGGTGTATGGATGGCAGACATCCGAGGACCTCCAGTTTTTAACCAAGTCTCCGAGGAATCTTCAAGTGATGATAGTGACGCAATTAATTAAGCTCTGTACTTGATTCATTGTATTATATCACAATCAATAATTCATAACACTTCGTTACTTAAAAAAAATAAAAGTTACGATTTAATGTGATCGCGAGTTCGACATATCGCTTCTGTTGTCTTTGACTGTGCTTACGTCCGGTCCTTATATAAATGTCAAACTTAAGAAATTTTAATCTGTGCATATTCGTAAACTCATTTTTAGGATCTTTATTAAATGTAGCACGAAGTTGTGGTTTTTACTAAGTGAATTTAAAATATTATTAGTTTAAAATATAATGTAGCATCTCAAAGTGTTTTTAGTATGAATTAATGTAATCCTTGTAATAAAATTATGGTTTCATGAACATCGTGTGTTTGCCAGAAATACCAAAATATAAAATAATCACGATAGCATATTTCCTTCTCAATTTCTAATATTAAAACCTTGTACTTTGTATCGCAGATTATCTTTGTTTTATGGATGTAGTGCACACCCTACTATAATATAATAATAGAATACTGTTTTTATAGATTATAAATATTTTGCATCTTATACATACTCTGTAATACAACGAATTTCTCAAGCTATCTTCATATGTCTATACATTATATCGAAACAACTTGAAAACTCAAAAGTCTCATGCCCACTTTATTTAACCAATGTATTTTACTCAATGTATTTTAACGATTTTTAATGAAGATTAAATGAACATTTTAATTAATAATTTTGAAAACAAGCCTTTGTAGAAAATAGATACATAATATAGATAAATACTGTGATATTATCTGTATCATATTGACAGTGACGTATAACTTATTTATCTGCAGCATCTGCTATATCAATTAATGACAATTTGCTCTTCGCTAGAAATTTTAAATCAAGAAATAAAATTGTTCACCACTTGCGTTGTACCCTACTACGAGAAATCAATAAAATTAAGCAAAATGCTGTCCCTCAGGAGTCTTTTGAAGACCTCCCAAGTCGTAAAAAATGTCCCACAAGTCAGGAATATGAGTGTAGTATGCATTCCAGCCAGAAACAAGGTCTCCAAGGGGGTAAGTTACAAAAGATTTTACTATTCAACTTGATAACGTTAAAACAAAAACTTATACACAAAAACCACAACTATACATAATCACTGTTGATTTATTCACAATATACAATAGAAGTAAATCACAAAATGCTTCGGAATAATATTTTATTATTACGTAATTTTGGTAGAAATAGGTTATCTTCTTTTTGGGCATCATATCTCTTCCACAGATAGTGCATGTTGGACGGATGAATATTTATGTTTCATTCTTACCAAATGCCATTGCCATGACATTAAAAGTAATTGTGAGGTGTATAGAGCCACTTACCCGATACTATTATTTTATCCTTATCTCATGTATGGTATTGATAAAAACTGTTTTAAAATCCTCCTGATCCTCCTACATATTTATTTCCTAATGTTAGAATATTTGATGTTTAAAACTTACTTCCAACATTCTCGTATAGAAAGACACAAAGCCTGAATAGCCCACAATACAAACTACACATATCCAGTTGTTACTTTGGCAATTCCAAACAACTTTGGAAACTATATTAATTTGAAAATCGAAAATAAATTGAAAAAATTTTCGACTGGGGCAGGACTTGAACCGGCATCGTCACCGTTCAATGCACAGCAACAGCATGGAACGCTGTTGCTGTGCTTTATGTGCAATAACATGTGAAAAATATTAAAGTTTTCAAACTATATTACTAATAATGCAGCTTCTTAAGTGGCCTAACCATTCATAAAATAAAACACATAAGCAGAGTATTTATTGTTGAATGATATTTAGTCATGAGGTTATACCTTTTTATTTTATTTTTTTACAGGAAATGATTGTCCTCTCTTCTGCAATGGTCTTCGGTTGGCTGTTTATTCCTGCATGGGTCCTCATCAACATGAAGAACTACCGTGACAAGGAATAAATGTGATTTTTAGTATTGTAGTATGTCTTAAGTAAAGTAATTTATCTGATTTAGTTTTTTATTTTACTGTTAATTGTAAACCGTGTAAAGAAGGATCCACAAGATTTCCGAGACTTGGAAAATAAAACTATTGTGGAAACAAACTAGTAATTACAGCGACCGTGCTCTTAACACTTCACTGTTAGAAATTTACCAACTTTCTATACGCAAATAGCACAGATAAATATTTTTTTTGAAACAGATTATTTAGTTACTATATGACAAAACTAACTTCTATGCCCACCATCTACCGATACCAAAACTGCTGCAAAGCATCCAAAATGTTGTTGTTGAAAATAAGTTATTTAATATATTTTGCGGTTTAATTTGAGTTGAGTGTTTTATTAATTGTTATAATTTTCTAGAATTACCAATTATACTGACATAATTATTCAGAACTTAGTAGGAGAACATATTAAATTAAATAAACCATATTGAAGTAGGTTTTAATAAGTAACAAAATTTAAAGCTAACAGCTTAAAGTAACTTAAAAAATATTGTCCTTTGAACTTAAATGTGTTTCACTTAGCACTGGCAACAAATTATTGCGACACCTCCATAGATTGTGGTCCATCTATAAAAGAAAACGTTTTAGCTACAATTTAAAATATCACTTTAAGAATGCATTCATATATACTTGAACTGATTTATTAGTAGTTTTTTGGGAGGAAATGAATTGTCAGCAGATAGTGTGATCACCCAACATTCTGTGTGCCTAATAGAAATAATGGGTTTATTTAGGGCAGACATATTTCTGGTTTTGCTGTTCTATGTTACCTTTAGGCAAGTGGTTATCAGAGTTCTGCATGTAATGAAATTATCCAAAACATATTGGACTTCTTCTGGATATCTGGATATTAAATAGGTGGTTGGAATATCGAAACTCTGTCCACAGATGAAGAAGCCGTTCAGTTTAATCACACTTCGGTTTCACTCTGTGTATTTCCGAATAGCCAAAATATCGTCATCGCACCCTGTTTAGATGAAGGGAACCTTACACTTGCCTGTCTTATCATAAAAAAGAAATATTAATCACAGATTACCTCCAGCACCATCGTTGAACATGAACTCGTCCTGGTATTCCTTCAAGAACTGCTCTGAACGATGCTCGTCAAGGAAAAGAGAGTATACCTTCTTTACATCTTCCATACTCACCTAAAGAGAGAAAACAATAAATGGTAATTAAGTAATTATATTTACGCAAACTAGTAAGTAAATTTTAGTTATGTTATTGAAATACACTCTTATCATTCATATAATAAAAGTTGACAACAAAATAAAACATGTGTTTCATTAAATAAAATTAATTAAGGTAAAACTTCGAGACGGCTGCACCGATTATAATGCGACTTTGCCGCACTTTTACTTCCATTTACCAGAGAACCACTACAACAGATACAAACATAGCATTGCGGATCGCTATGTAAGTTTTATGTGTGTGTTGCTTTCCCTATCACGCATCTACATCTATCCCTTTCACTCACCTCGGTAGCCTTCCTCCGTTTGGCCACTAAAGACGCGGTCGTGATCAGCTGTATCGCGTACCGCAGCGACGTCTCGGTCGCGACGCGCGTCAGTACTGTCAACGCATCGTTTGACATCTGACAGTCTTCCTCTTCACACCTGTCAGATATAAATTGATTCTTTAGTCCGCAATATATACAAATGTTATAAAGCTGCAGAGTTTGTTTAAGCGCTCTACTCTCAGGAACTATTGGTTCGAATTAAAAGTGATGTTTTATAGCGTTAGGCTATAAAACCTCACGCTGTGACCAATAGGAGCGAAGAAACAAAGGAAAATGTGGAAAAAACGGGGAAATTATGAATTTTTGAGGGTACCGTTGCGTGGGCTGCGAAAAAGGTTAAGGATGCTAAAAAAAAGAATGATTTCTCTTTAAATGACCTATAACAATGTCTCTGACAATATATCTCTGTGTTTAAAGATTAACTTGCAACAACGACATCATTAGTAACAGCTGTAGTTTATAAAGATGAAGAGTACTAGTACTTCATGTGAAAAAAAAATGTTTCTCAGTTCAACTAAGATAAAATACTTCCTTTTCCGCCTCACGTGGCTAGTTGCCCCACACGGTATTGGTATAAAATGATAGACACATGACATTGGTAGAATTCATTTAGGATACAAAAGCCATCAAATTAACAATTATTTGAAATATAAAACCTTTTTGTTTCATAGGAAATATCATGTCATGGTCTTTTGAGTAAATATTGGCTTTGTTCATGACCCCTTTATTATTCAAATGCAAGTCAAACTCCTACCTAATATTAAGTATCTCCTTCAATTCCTGCGAAGAGTACGGCGCGGTGGGGACAATGATCATTCTGTCCAGTAAATCTAGAGGAATTCCGTGAGGGCTTTTGTAGTTGGTGCCCCTGATGCGGGTAATTCCCCGGTTCGTGGCCATTATAACGACCGGAGCGCTTTCGGACTCAAGGGCGCGATTGAGGAACGAAAAGCACTCGATATCCAGCATGTGGGCCTGAAAAGTGGAAGAAATATTTGCAAAGATTCTATTATGATAGAAGAAGACAAGCACTTGACTGAAGGTGAAATACCCCAGAAATAAGGTGCGTTGTCTACCTATTTTTGGTATGGATATTCGGTTGCAGCCTTTTGAAATATAGCTATGAATCTATATTTATATATATAATATAGAATCCGACCGTGTTTTAAGTCATACAATAATGGTTCAAACATCGAAAACCATTTCTACATTACGAAGGTCAAAATTATGTATAATAAACACAGCCTATTGTCTTAAGTTTACGCAAGTTGTGCACAGTTAAATAAAACCCTTTTAACGCCTTAACACGCGAAATACAGTTTTCAATTTGTCATTAGGGACATCCCCATCTTTAGTCCGTAGTGAAAATAAATAGGAAATAAGTTAACTTAATACACTTCGAGTTTTGATCAGTGAAAATATTTTATTTAAATAAATATAGACTAATTTTCGATAAGTTTATGAAATTGACTCAGTATTTATAGACCCTTACTGGTATAAATAGTATTGGCATACTTACTTCATCAACAAACAAGACACCGGGTATCATCTCAGCTTTGCCCTCCTCCCTCCATTCCGCCACTTTGCTATTAATCTGTTCCCGAATCTCGGATTTTATTTCGCCAGTGTCACCTGTCAAAACATGACACAGTACATGGGACAGAAGAAGCATTCACTGATGAAGATGAAAGGATGTATGATGAACCAAGCTTTCATCGCCCTAGCCACTGATCCTAGGTCGTTGGTTAAATCGAAGGACTATGTAAAAGATTGAAACAATGGTATCGCAACCACAGCTGGCTATGCACTAAGTCATGATATGGTGTCGTGCCGATCATATTATAAAAAATGCATATTCAACATTAATTGCAGTCCGTTATAGTATATTAGTTTTATTTGTATTTTTGTACTATAAAGAATCAATAAATACATCACACAAGGACAGAGATAGAGGGCCGGGCCATTTCCCCTTTATGCTCTTGTGGATCTTCTTAACAAAAATAGAGCTTGTGGATGACTTACCAGAGAACAGAGCGAGGAAGCCATGTGTCCTAGAATTTATAACATCTACTTCGTGTAGGGTCACAGTGTGTACGACTTCTTTGCGTTTCTGCAGCTCACCCTCGGGGCATTGGACGAAGCGAGCTTGCTGACCTGGGGAAACCATGGATCGTTTATGTTTAACTGCTCTGATTAACTTATTTGAAATATCTTCTTTACCGCCCCTCCCCCCCCTTTTTTAACAGTTTAACGAGTTTGTAATTTTCTAAATACGATCTATCAATATTTACAGTTGTATGGTGTGGTATTTAGGGGTTCACATTTTCATTTTGTTAATCTTACCTGTTGCGTCATAGTCCCTTGCTCTGGCAAAACTTCTACCCAATTTGTTGATCTTCCCTGTCGCTTTATCTATGGTGATGACGTCACCAGCCTGGACCTAAAAATTCAAGTCAATGATCACTACTCAAATGTACGTCTGAGCATTCGATACGATAATTTCGTAAAAGTAATACGATTTGAGAAATGGGAAATTAAAAAAATACTACGAGAGCAATATATTTAATTTAATATCTTTAAAACACTTTAACAGTTTAAAACGCGAATTAGTTGAAAATTATTTTAACTATAGACTCGAGAGAGGGAGACTCTCAGTAAGCACGGCTCAGCGAGCCGTAGGTAAACAGAAAATTCAAATACATTTAACTTAAATATACCCTGTAAAAGTGTTTAACCGTTAAAGTGTTTTATGCGAATTGAACATATTCGAGAAAACTAACAAACTTTTAAAATCAATATAAAAAGACCTTTTCTTTGAGTAAGGAGTCAATCATCTTAGTTCCCATATCATAGTTGGTTTCCATATCTGTAGTTTTCAGTGTGAGTCGACCGGTTCTCGCGCCCCCACCACCAGCTGCTCTCTCGACAACCACCTCCACTACTTCTCCTTCTATAATCTCCGACTCTTCCCTGTAAATTAAATGAAACAAGAAATATAATCCCATAAAAAGATAGAAATAGAAGGAGAATGTGTCATGGCTGTAATATGATTCTTTTAGTGGTGTTATTAAAATTGAGTATATCTAAGATTCAAGTGTTGACTGGTAACTATGCAAAATTTACAACAATATTTATACAACCCAAAGTTTCAGATGTCCCGCAACAACTGCAGTCATAGCAAGGCTATAAATTAAATAATGTTGTTCACTGTTAACGGCTTTTAAATAACTTACTTAATCCTTATTCCGATGGACTTCCTTATAGCTTGAGTCAAAGCTTCAGTTTTGCTCATCTCCAGAGAGTATATTTCGGAACCTTGAAATATTATAAATGGTTTATTGGCCTAGTGTGTTGAGATTTAGCCTACCGATATAAATGTGCAACCAATACAGTTTCTTGTAAAACTATAGTAGAGCTTCTTTTTATAGTTTATACTAATATTACAATGGAAATTTCGATCCACAAAATAACAATTCTACTAAGGACTAAGTCGCTGACACAGTTAGTAGAATATAAAGAATAAAAAGTATAGCATTCTCTTAATTGTTAAATTTTTATATAGTTTTATATAAAATAAATGATAAATCTTGGTGTCTTGGAATTCCAAGACACCAAGATTTATCATTTATTTTATATACTAATTATTTTATATAGTAATTACTCACCCGCCATGCTGGTGAATGGAGTATCTGGCCCCAAAGCCTGTGCCAATCCCATTGCGATGGCTGTCTTTCCTGTGCCTGGTTGTCCAGCTAACAGGACAGCTCTGCCAGCTATTTTACCTATAATATAGAAAAAATATATTTACACATAGATTACTTTTAAATATTTCTTTTTTAAGATATCATTGCCAGGTGTATTAATAAAAAATGTATATTCTGTGAGGCACATTTAAGAATAAATGTTTGAAGTAATGAGGTTCATAATGTCAGAAGATAATAATAGTTTTCCATGTGAAACAAATATATCTTTCTACCTTTAGCAGTATGAAAATTCAAATAAAATAGTGCTTTGTTAGTGAAACTAAGATGAAACTAACCTTAAGTGTTATTTACATATGAAATAAACATTCTTATTTATTCAAATAAAAATGTTTCTATGGTTACCATATAAACAATCAATACCTTCACGGATCATTTGTAAAATGACACCAGCAGCTTTCCTAGCCATCTTCTGCCCAACCATTCCTTGTGACACAGCTCTTGGTTCCAGTGCATCATCAAGCCCTAAGCCTCGAATGTGAGAGTGAGCACCGATTCTCTCTATTCGCGTTATGGATCTCACTTCCTGCACTTGAGCAGCGGCTAATGACTAAAAAAGTTTAAACATGGTGTAAGATTTATTATGTAGTGAACAGAGACCAAAGATATCTCAACCTCTATTTAAGGCACGGGAATTAGTTATCTTTTAGGAGTTAAATTTACAAAGAATCCAAAAATATTTAAACTTCAAGAAAAACATTGTTGTTGTTAGAGGTTATAAATACATGCATTTCCTTAATTTCTCTAAATTTAACGTATGTTATTATATATTTAAAAGCAAGTTAGTTTACTCACCGTCATGTTGAAATAATTTTTAATAGATAATAAACTGAAATTACAGTAATGTAAGAACTTAACAACACTAATCCGGCAAAATCGACAAAACAAACTACAACCAAATGTTGCCCTATTGGCAATTTTTAAAAAGTTCATTTTCCAATTCCACAGACCATCTCAAAGTCTACAGATAACGTTCACTTTGTTGATAAATCGGTTTCGCAGTTATATTGTGTTTTTTTTTTAATAATATTTACTATTTAACTAGCCCAAACTAAAATTAGCAATTAAATTATTTTAAACATTGCTGAAGTACAAGTACTGAAGTATTATGAGTCACGCTGCATATAAAATAAAGCTTTTTTGTTTTACGTAAGTACAGTTTATGAAATTAATAAATAATATTATTACTTGAGTAGATAGTTATACGTTTAACAGTATTTTTACTTAGCGACGAAAAATCACCCGAAACGTCGGGTCGTATTTAAAATAAGTAATATATTTAATTACGACAAAATGTTTTTTTTATTGATTCAGCCGTTCAGCGTCCACTGCTACGACAAAATGTAGTAAAGCAGAATAGCCGATCAAGCCTTGGCCGATGTTCAGAACGTGATTGGGGTTCAATTCTCGCTATTCAACTTTTTTTAATAAGCTCTCATGAGCACTTGTGCGTAATTGTCAATATATTTATATGCATTAGTAACGAAACTGGCGAAATACATGAACCTCTCACATAAAGTAGTCACATAAAAACTCATTCATTTGAGGGGAATTCGTATGTATAATATATTGCCAGTTGAGGTTTCAAATTATCAATAAATTAGTTTAAAAAAATTACTAAAATTTTGATTGTTGCAAAAGGCGTATTATTATTTAAGACTTCTTTAATTGCAGGGCTACCTGGCAGTGATATGAATTGCTCCTTAGGTCATTAAATTCACAAAAATGTATTTCTTTGTAAGTTTTGACGAATCTGAGTAGTTTTCTATAGAATAAAGTAAATTTTATTATTTAATATTATTTTATAATTTAGATGAAAGTAACGATTAAAAAAAAACAACCGAAATACTTTCTTCTAAGAATTAGTTTTTTATAAACTTCGGCTTTGTTGTTTGATCCATTCAAAATAGAATGTGGCAATGAAATCACAATAAAAGATTTAAGTAACACGGCTAAATTGGGAACGAATATAAAATAAAACACAATTTTCAAAATAATCTTATATTCGGTACTTAACGAAAACCAAATGAACATAATTGTTACAATAAGTAATCTATCTCAGCAATTACGCCAGCTTTAAATCTGTACACCACGATCCTTAGCCAAATGACAATTGACCTTTGACATTCATTAAATGTCAAAATTGCCAAACGACTGAATTCCAGATTAGATTATTACTAATACAATTCAAATGAAAACAATTATTTATAATTTACTTACGAATAGTTTACATTTCGACAATGCAATAATTAAATATTAATATTATGTCAGAATATTTTTTTCAGGTTAGGGAAGCTCTTTATAAGTTATCCCTAAAGACACAAATTAATGTCGGATATTCGCATACATTCATGATTGTTAAGTTCGTTTTAAACTTTTAAATACTATCCCAACAACAAAATACATATATGAAAAAAATCACCTTATCGTAATGTAAGCGATTAAAGAAAACTATACTATAGACAAACTTAAATTTACTATAAAAAATCTTCGTCTACCCACATTTTTTATCTACAATGAAAGGTTATGGTGATGCCATGAAGTATATTATATAAGACCCAATTTCACATAGAAATAACGATTTTATCTAGAAGGTTTTAACTCTAAAAAACTTAAAAATCTATATTAATATAGATTATTCAGTGTTTATTGGTATTGCTAACTTTAAACAATGCCCTAAGTTCTCGTTGAAATTGAATCTTAATTGGGTAGGTGAAAATACAATAACAACTTTACTAATGATTATTTAGGAAGCGAAAAATACGTTTATTATACGTTATAATATATTAAAATCTATCCATAGATTATCTTGCCACCGATTTAGGGTCGTTGAATTTTTGGTTGTGAATTATATACAGGGTGGCCTAAACTCTCAAGACCTAAGTCTAGCCTATTCGCACCTTAAAGGCCGGCAACGCATCTTCGATATCTCTGTTGTTGGTGTCACTTATCCGACCAGCTTCTTGGTCGTTTGCCCCCTATCTACAAACAAAACTTTAATTAGTACCCCATTTTAAGACTACAATCAATTTAAAACGGAAGTGTATCTTTTATTATACTGTTATATACAGAATTTTATAATGACAGAAGAGAACAACTGGCTTAAGGTTCACTCGATAAAAGATAAACTGCAGTGTAACATACATCTGCAATGCGCTGCAGAGCTAAGCTGTTGGGTTTGGACCGTAATTCTTTCTACTACTACATCACGTTTTCTAGTTGTTAAGTCTAACATGTTAAGAAAGAACATACATGGACCCCATCAATCAAGCAAAACTTGGTGCAACCATTCGATCCGTGAAGTTCCAGAAAAGAAAAAATTCACTTAGCAACCAAGAAACTGAGTTTTGACGTCACTATGCATATATGTATGACTTATTTTCAGGCTACTTAAAGAATGTAATTATTGAAATACTGAAGTTTTAAAGATTTGAAACAATTTGGTATTGAAATCTTCGTTGAACACTGCCAGGTTTGCAATGCTTGATCAATTTTGTATCGGATACTTATATTGGTTTATCTAACAAAAAATTTAGTTGTAACTAATAATTTTAGGAACTCAATCAAAAATTAATGGTCACTAGTCGTGGATTAGAAACTCGCCTGTCCCACATTATTCTTATCAATTTATAATTCTTTGGAAACGTGATGGTTTTTGTATGGAAATCTGGATATTAAAATTTCCGTCCGGGTCACGAAAGAAAGCCGTAAAGTGTAATCGCGTTTCCGTTTCAGTGGATTTCCGAATATCCAAAGTCAAAATACGATAGCGCATCTTATTCAGATGTTATAAGCCTAGGGTATGTCACCTAGCATCAACAGAACGCCATGCTTGCCCTCCTCTATCATAAAAAGTGTGTAACTCGATCCCTGACATTATAAAAAAAACTAAATGAGCCACCCTGCACAACCCCAAACCGGCATCCCTACAGTCTAAGTAACAAAATCGTAACCTAAATACTTCTTATTTTTCCTCCTAACCCTGGCCTTTTTATCATCGTAGTCGTCCTGCTCTGGGTCATAGATGTTCTCCACGGTCCAGTCCTCGGTCTTTACCTCTTTTACCTGGCTCTTCTTCTTCCGTTTGCCCGGGTCACGTTTTCTGGGTCGCTCTTCTAGAACCAGGTGGGGGTACTCTTCCACTATATAGCTTTCTTGGTCGTAGCTGGTGGTGATCTCCACGCCGACCGATGGATCGACGTCGGGGAGGATGTAGTAGTTTTCGAAGTCACCGTGCAAGGTGATCTCTTTCATTTCGGAGGTGAAGTGACGCTTCTTCTTGCCAGAATTGCAGTGTTTGATGTAGGCGTACTTGGGTTTAGAGTCGTCTGGGATTATGTTTACCGTCCACTCCTGAAAGCATATCGATTTTGTTGAGGATATAATATTATATTACGCGATATGTATTAGTTAATAAGGCTCCTGCAAATAAATTTAACAAATACATGTCGCGTTTGAAACTTTTAATGAGTTTTATTTAAATATGTACGGACAATATTTAAGTTTAAACATAGTTTTAAGAAGTTGTGTCATAATTATTATTTTAGACCAGCTATGTAACAGTTTTTGTCAACTTAGTATCATCAGACTTCAATGATTGGACCTTACCTGATTCTCAGTAGATGGTATCTCCTTGACCTCATCCATGGTAATTTCCTGCTCTTCAGCTATTTCATAGATAAAGTTATCAGTTATAGTTCCATCATCTATCATTTGGAGTACTTCACTCTGGTTTTGGAGAGCCTCCGTACCCTGGGTCGATGACTGGGGTATGATCTGTAAAAGTTCGATAGCATTAGGTATCCACAATATAGAAGAACATGTTAAATGACTGAGGCCAAGCGGTTCTAATTATATATGAGGCCGCTAAAGACAGAGTAGCCTAACCGCAATTTTATGACTTGAATTGTTTATAATTTCATAGTCTAAAAATGTTGATCTGCTAGAGTGCAGTGATAAATAGTACAAATTCATTTTCGCCTAAGTTGATTGCGTGTTTTTATTCTCCTTTTTAGAGAAAATAATGTTTGCTGATATTAGGCCACTCTGCCTCTAACAGATAAACTTTTTATCCTTATTAATTTTAATGATTATAGCTGCATTACTTCAATGTTTGTTAAATGTAGCCCTTTAGGTTCGGGCGCGACAAACACCTCAACTTGTTTCATTTATAATATTAATTACCTCAATGATCTGCTTATTAGGGTCAGGCATTTTGGTGATCACCTGCTCTGACTGAGTGATAGAGGCTTCCGCTTTATCACTCTCGACCTTTACCACCCATAGCTGTTTCTTCTGAAGGTTTTTTAGTGACCTGGCGAAAATGAATACTATATTAATTATATGTTTTATCAAAGGTAACAGTTAAGTGTATTAAGACTTAAAAGAATATATCAGGTATACCAATTACAAAAGTTAAGATGATTTTCTATATTAAAGAAAAATCTCTTGGGTATCGTCAAGTAATGAATTCTTGACTTTTAAATGTATGGCTTGATCTGACTTCTGTGCCCTACCCGACCGGAGCAATTTTGTTATTTTTTTTATTCCCCTAGCATTCGAACCTAGGACTTCTCCCGTATAACGCAACACATTTAATCATTTGGCTACAGAGGCAATCGGGTCTAACATATTTATAATAATTTTATATATAATCTTTCTAAAACGTCTTGAACTTTATCTATTTATCTAAATGGTACCGTTGCTGCGTAGTTTAAACGAGTTTTGTTTCAGTCTGTGTATTTCTGAGTATCCAATGTAAAAATAGGTCGACGTTCAGATGTTAAATAGGGTATTGGTCATAATATATAATAAAAGGTATACACCTTATATCAAGTGAATGTTACGCTTGTCTGTCTACCTCTATTATAAAAGATATAATTCTAGGCCCATGCATTTATGTACTTACAGATATCCGATCGTGTCGACCAATTGCCTAACGTTGAGACGCGATATCGACTCCGGTTCTTTCTTGCATGCCTCCATAAAATAATTGTGCTCAATGCGTATTATCTCCGCGGCTGCGACAAGTAAGAAAAACAGTTATATTCACGAAGACATACATTTTTCCTTTTGTTCCTAAAACTAATTCTATTCTATTGCTTTGTTTTTATATAATTGTATCGTTTAAATAACAGAGGTTGCCGCGACCTGATTATTTGCAAGAGACGACGGCTGCAAAGAACAAGAAACATTGGGCCGTAGTTAACATAATTAATATATTTCACGTTTTTAAATAAAACACTTTAACGGTTTAAAACGCGATATATTAGTTAAACTTATTTGAAAATGATTTTTAACTTCGGCCCGACGTTTCGGATGCTTTGCAGCAGCCGTGGTCAAGGAGAGACATTCCGACACTATATTTCACGTTTTAAACTGTTAAAAATATTTATTTAAATGTGTACTACTCACAATACTTGATTATTTTTTATATTAAAATCTAGTAAGTCATAACCAACTCAAATGCAGTATTTTTTATTACTTTATATTTTACAATTACCTCATCTTAATAATTAAATAAATACAATAAAAATAAATAAATTTTATTACTTAGCTTTTGTCTCCATTTATGAAATTACTTAATATAGTGCAAATGTTATGTTAGACCTACCTTTTTTCTGTTCCGGTGTAGGTTTAATTGGTGCGGCCTGCTCTTGAGGTGTTAGTAGCTCAGGAAGCATCGGTGAATCGATCCATAGTCCTTGAGAATCTAACTCAAAGTGATACCTGAAAAAACAAATCCCTATAAAATCTAAAGCATAAGAGTGTGTTTGTATGAATGTGCTAATCTAAGTACCTGTTAGAGTCCAACTGCCACATGTCTCTCTTTTGATTTGATTAATCTAGTTAACATTATTATATGGCCACAAAATATCAGTGTTGGGACGTTAGTCCCTACTAAGCTGAGTGGACTCCATTTCAGACAACTGTATTTTTAATTATATTATATGTATTTAGTAATTTAATGCTTAATTTGTAATTCTTGTATTATGTTATAATATTATTAGTATTTAATTTTTTTAAGCAGGTTCTACTAGCACTCAGACTTAAATAGTTAATACTCACCCACACAACTGCAAGCTGACATGTCTCCATAAACACTCACTCTCTTCTTGCATCGCACCCTCAATCCAATCTTGTCTCTTTTCATCCAGCTCGTATGTGGTATTAACACTGAAAATTTTAAAAAAAAATTCAATTAAACTTCTTCTACAAGGGCCGAGAGCAACAGAGCTTTTATACCAAGTCCAACTTATAAATTGCTTCTTTTTTTTATGGCATAAAGTGAACAGTCACTGATGAGGAGATATGTACAAAAATAATGTAACTAAACTATTAAACAGTTATTTGACAAATTAGAATTTAATCTGGTAGGAACAATGTAGTGTGAATATTCAATAATTCAGTGAATATTTCAAAAAGATAGCAATATGGACTGTTTTATTGCATTACTATCAAAACATGATAAATACAGAAATTAAGATTATAGCTATAATTATTTATTCTATATTTTCTATATTACGAATACAGCTTAAAAGCCACTTCACCCCATTTTCCATTTTCCCTTTATGCTGCTTTAGGCTATCAAACTTTCACTGTGCTAAACTAAGTTCAACTTTGTCCAAAGCAATCCCAATATAATAATAAATATTTAATACAAAATTGAGAATTTGTTTGGTTAAGCACCATATTATAAGCATATTAAATGTATAGAAAAACACTAATAATCATAATTTTTAATAATGTCAAAACAGAAAGTTTGTATATTTCCAAGGATTTTAAAGAAATTTAATAATAGATGCACATATTCTTATGACCCGTAACACAATGACTTAGAGTTCAATTTAGCATGAACAAGTTATAATATTTTTTAATTAATTTGCGACCTGCTTTCGCATTATCGAATAATTTTAAGAAAAAATTCACATTTTACGATGTTTTGAATACCTATAATCGATAAAAGTGCAATATAAACATCTTATAGGAATGGAAATAAACCTATGCGTTATCAAGCTTTTTAGGTGGGAACGACGCATCTAGGAATCGGGGCGAAGCCCAAGGGCTGAACGCCCGACTACAGTGAGTTTTTATCGTGAACTTGAATAAAAGGCGGGAAAACACTCACTTGTAGAAGGAAAAGCTGCAGACCACATCATATTCTAAATTGCAGCCCTCCACCACGCATTTTTGAGCGGTCATCTTGTGTTGCTTATGCCGTGCTAACAAAACACGAGCCCTGTTCACTCACATCCTTAATTAAGCGTACAAACACAAAAATATACACACTGAGCGCCCAAAGTAACTTTCAAACAAACTAATTTGATGGATCTTTGGAAAATTATCAATCAAATGTCGAAAATGACATGCTGTCACGAAAAGTCCAAGTCCCAAATGCGAACAACTGCCATGAAATTGTGGTGATGTAATTTACTTTGAAATTAGTACTGGCAACATGGATTGTAATCGATTATTAATTTTTATAATAAGTGTAATTCGAAGCTCAATATTTGATTTTACAAATGATACGTTATAAAGTAGTTTTTTATGTTTCACTTCTTTTGAAAATAACTACTGAAACGCGATCGCAAGTCTAAAATTTAATTTCAATTTTATTATAAAAAAGATTGGGTAATATTATGAAAAAAAAAATGATATCTCTAAGTCATACGCGATGTGTTATTATATAATTTATTTTATTTATAAACATTTATTAATTAGTGTCAAATAATTTTCATTTTTAATTTAAAAATTGAATTCATTAATAAAATACAATTATCACTTAGGTGTAGTTAACGTGAATTCTTCACTTTTTATGTTATAGTCATGTAGTGAGATCCACTTTAAAAAAAAAAGTTCGATTAATCGTTTTGAAGAATCGAACTTAATATTACCACTAACAAAAAGTTTGTCCATAGACGTAGTACATATTTTTTTTATAAACTAAAAGAAAGTTTCTATATCAATGCTGCCAGAGATAAAAATAAGTATAATTGTTTTTCGTACATTTTTCGTTCCCATTAACGTTTGTTTGAATGTAATTTGTGTAAATTTGAATAAAAGCTTACGATTAAGCTTTATATGATCATTGTGCCTTGAAAATAATTTTTTTATTCGAAGACCATAGACAATACATTGTAATGTATTGATCGCCAATTTGCCTCCATATCGTGTAACTTCCGGTTCTTCGGAGCTATTTTTGGAAATAACCTATCTCTGCAGAATGCTTCTTATTTGTGTGTGAAATTTATGATCACATAATATTGTACAAGCAATTAATTTGCATAAATATTTGAAAGCGCAAATACGTCATTGTCATGTAACTCAGACAAATATTGACGTCGTTAAAATAGGGTGTCAAGATGTCAAGGGCTTTTGGGTCTCATAATTGGACTATTGTCAATGATACGTCAATAATTTAATGACCTTGAGTTGAAATAAGATTCTTATTTTAGCATCTTGAACTTCACCCAAACCATAAAACATTATAAATATGATTAACATAATTAGTTATTGCATGAATTAATTGAAACAGGAACTGCGCATATGCGTTTCGCAATGACTTCGTTGCCAACCTACTTTTTACGATTATTGTACCTACATAAATATACATAGCTAAAAAGCAAAACAACTAATGAGCTTCAACTCTTGTTGTGTATGCTACAGCATATCATTGTCTTTCGGGCTGTTCGGCCGACGTGAGCAAAGTTATTCTATTGTTACGTTATTATGTAGATGTTCTTCGAGCAATGGAAGAGTTAACATTTGATGATGCCGTCCGCACGTGATGGCGAAACGTCGAGAACCTCTTGTCGCTCACGTCGGCCGAACAATGGCCATGAAAGCCTTACACAATTTATTAACTGATGAGTTTCAAGTAATATCTAATTAATTGCCCTTTCCAAATTAAAGAGTCGAGTCAAGTAGATAATGACAGTTTACGTCAATCAAATATCAATAATAATTTCTAATTAACGAGATCAAAATGCGAACTTTAAAACTTGCTCAACACAACTTTACGTTTATTAAATATCTAGTTAGCCTACTTTTGCGAATAAATTCACGAATTTAACCTACCTAATATGCTTAGTACTGTAACTTTCGCGAAGACCACCCAAGGGTTTTAAAAATTGTTTCTAATTTCCTTTGTTGTTATATTTTAATGCCCGTCATAGCTTTTTAGGATTTAGTTGAATAACTAATATCTGTACAATGTTTTTCTCTCTATTTCTTATATTAGTGTGATATTTCTATTTGTTTGCTTAGGTCTTATTGAATATTCTTTACTGCGACCCGACGCGGTAAACAATCCATTTGACCATATGCCGTTAGAAAATTCTTAAGTGTTGATAAAGTTGTTTTCATCAAATTAGATTGAAAATGCTTTTTAAAACATCCAGGTAAACTTTTAAAATATTACGCCGATCAAGATAAGGTGAATCCTAGATATAATAGGAATAATTCATAATATAAATCTTATGTCAAGAATAGTTTCATTATAAAAAGTTAAACGACACACTTTTACTTAATATTTATTTATGTATATATACACATAGTATGAAAAAGATTAAGATTTTAAATAAAACAGCTCTATCGTTAGATAATTTTATTATCATCACTTGGCTGCGGGCGTCTCAGCGGGGGCTTTCTTCGCTGCGTCCTTTTTAGCTGGACCCTTTTTCGCAACCTTCTTGACCCTTGGTTTCTTCTCTGCCTTCTTCTTGGGGGGTGGTGGTGGCGTCTTCTTTACTGGGGGCTTCTTGGGCTTTTGGGCTGCCGCAAGTTTCAGTGCCTTCCGGCGGCGTTCGCGAAGGGAATTCGCCTTGACGGCTGCGTCGGTCTTTGGCAAGGTGATCTGTGTAAGAGGGGAGGTTTAGTAAGGTTAAACGATGTGCCATTATACTAGGGTGACGGGTTAATCAGTTTGTGTCAACGTGATGCGTAATCATTGTTAATCATAACCCAATGCTCTGATAAGAGAATTTCATCATAAGTATCCTATAAGGTGTGTACTCTGCCATTACACTTCTCAGCAAAAAGTATGTAAAATAGATATTTTGTATCTGCGCATGGAAACGAGTGACAAATATATTGACAAAATACATTTCAGAAAGAACCATTTTTGCATCTGAAAGATAAATCAAGATAATCCCATAATTTTTACACTACTTTATACAGACATTGTTTAAGGACCAAGTGCAATAATATTTTTTTACACCAAGTCTTATCAAGTAAAATATTTTCTTTTATCCACTTACGCCTCGCTTCTCAGCCAGAGCCAATGCCTTCAAGTTATTCCTCCTCTGTTGGTCCAAGATGGCTTTCCTCTTAAGAACTGCGGCGTAGGGGTTGAGTCTTAACATCGCGCGAGTGTTGGTAAGTGGATTCAACTTCCTTGTTGAGCGGACGACGCGTTTGCTAAAAATAGACGTTATGTTAGTGATGATTATAAACTGATTAAAGAAAGGTCTACTTTTTAATTACTTTCAGAAAGTGTCAACGTATTAGGGTAATCATTGTTTTTCATAACCCAATGCTCTGATAAGAGAATTTCATCATTTTTGGTGTAGGTCAGGAAGGGAAGTACAACACAGTTTAACAATAGCAAAACCCAATGTTTCACTTACTTGGCTGGTCGGAGCACCTTCCTGATTTCGTCAGACCTCAACAGTCTGGTCAAGTCAGTGTTTGCCATCTTGGGTTGAGGAAGGTTGAAGTTTTTCTTAACCTTGGACGGTGTCTTCCAGGAGCCGAATAGGGGGTCTGTAAATTGATGTAAATGCAATGAAAGTATTGAAAATTTATTTATTTATATTATGATTAATGATATAAAAGATAAATTTAATTTTAATTCTATCCAGGGCATGTGTATATATATAAAAAAGTATCAAGACGTTTTGCCTGTACTGTAACTATAAAAAAAAGGTTTTATCCCATGCTAGAAGGATGCTTTGAAGCATGTTTTAAGCATTAATGTATGCTGCATGTCGACACACTAATGAACGTAGAGTTGCATTAATGTTTCCTTTGAGCCAAACGTAATATACCCCGTTATTCGTAACCCGAGTCATAATGTATGAAACTGGTAAGGCTTATTGGGGAACAAAATAAAATATACTTTTTTCTCTTTAAAATTAAAAAAAATATTTAGATTCGTCAAATTTTTTTTCGTTTGTCTGTCTGTTCGTCGTGTTTCTACAGTGTTCAAAAGAGCTGAGAACACCCAAGAAACTCAGTCCGGTTTTTTTAAATATGTCTTATAAACTAATACATTTTTGTAAATTTATTAACTGGAGTAATTCATATAACTGCCAGGCGGTCTTGTCATTAAAGAAATCGTTCAGATAATCTAAGTTTTATAACTTTCTTAAATTTATTTATCGTTAAATTTGAAGTCTCGACTGGCAATGTATTATACATACGAATACAATTCCCCGCAAATGAATTAGATATTTTATGGAGCCTATATTTAGGAATAGCTACGTTATCCTTATTTCGTAAGTTCAAATTATGCCTATCACTATTCTTGCTAAACTTGCTTTTATTTCATACAATACATTTGCATACTGCGAGTACACAGTAAGTATGCCGATATTTTTAAAGGTATCTCTTAATGACTCCCGAGATCCCATACAATAGATAGCCCGGACCGCCCTTTTTTGCAACACAAAGATACATTAAATGTCGGCAGCGTTACCCCATAGTAGTATGCCATATGTCATAACACCGTGGAAGTAGCTGAAGTAGATTAGACGCGCTGTTTTAATGTCTTAATTTGTTTTAATTGTTCGATCTTTTTTACATCATAGGCTGCAGAACTGAGCTTGCTCGAGGCTTTCCCGATATGTGATCCCCATTGTAGTTTAGAGTCTAACGTTATGCCCAGAAAGACAGTTTCATTGACCGAATCTATCTCATCGTCCCTAACCTTAACACTGGTTTTAGCTAACCAAACATTTGGTAAAGGGAACTAACTTTATATCCTCGTATTATATAAGACAATACTATGTACCCACCAAACTAACTAACTCACCAAGTTTTTGGAAAGCGGATCTGGTCCAGATGATGAATCTACCAACGTGACCACCTGGGGCTAGTTTCAGCAGGTTCAGCTTGTTGACATTCAGCATCTCCACGCCGGGAATGTTGCGGAAAGCGCGGCTGAGACCCTGAAAATGCCGTTCATCACTATCCGAGGTTCTAATGCTTTAGGCAAGGCTCTTTTAGATTTCCCCTTGGGGTATGTTGTCATCTCTGTACAACATTACTTTACATAGTACTGAGGAATCAATTAATTTATTCTTTATATACTTGAAACATATGTATTGGTTGCAGCTAAATTGTGTCTCTACACACTTTTAATGATTATAAAAATATTTGAAAAAATGTGCAATACTGGAGTGATTTTTTTTTTTTTTTGAATTGACTATTACGTATTGTGTTCCTATGGAGCCACGAATACTAACCGGGCGTTTTGGGCGAGCGCGAGAGCGCTCGCCGTGTTTGCGGCTAGACCAAGGGTGCCCCGAGGGGGGCGGTACGCGTAGCGAATGACCTCGCCTACGCCGGCGTAGGCGGTTTTGCGGGCGATCGGCACCGGTGCCGGTAGGAGTGATTAGCTTGTTGTACACTTGATGGAGATTAAAAACCATATTCCAAATTTTAAACTGATGCACTGCTGACCCCTTTTGGCTTCGACCCTACGGCTTTTTCATCTGTAGACCGTGTTACGTGATCTGGACGTTTCGATACTTCTACTACCCATTGTATATCCAGTTTCCCAGAAGTAAAAAATTAATTGAAAATTAACCATACGTTGCTATCATATGACAAGGGCACGACTTGTCCTGATAGAGACAAAATCTACAAAACATCTTCGTTTTTGGCCATTATCTTCTCAATATTAAAACTCTTACCTGGTCCTTGTAGTAGACAATTAGGGGTCCTTTACGCTGAACGCGACGGCGGTTGCGCATTTTTCCTTTACCTGCGCGCAGGCGCTGCGATTTGTATACCTGGTAAGGATTTAATAAATAATTAGTATTATTATCAGCATTGAACGATAATAAAATTTTATGTAAAAGCTACTAAACATAACGCCGCAAAATACCGAACCGTACATAAAACATGCAATTAAAACTCTCATTAAAAAACATGTATCTATATATCACTTCTACCCAGAAATTAAAATCTGTCACAATATATTAAAAAGTTTTACATAATAGTCACTTATATGGTACTATAAATATTTGTAATGTATACTAAACTCTATATCATGTTAATAAGTAATCAACACAATTGTTGTTTTAGAAATTTATATTGTCCCACATGGAATAGCACACAGTTTGAAATAACATGTGTGATATAGAATTGGGACCAAAAAAGCAATAACTTTAACCCACATTGTATCATTTTTCATCACTGTTACTATCATGGTGAATTGTGTCGCAATGCAGTAAGCACAAAGCACTTGGGATCAAATTTCTAGGATTGTCAAGACTCAAATATTTTCTCCTACCTTAAGGACATCAGACCAGGCCTTAACGCGTCTGAGGAAGATGACAGCCTCCTTTGTCTTCTTGATTTCTTGCACTTTGTCGGACACAACTAGGGGCAGCTCTGGGATTTTTTCAATGATGTGACCTGGTTAAGAAGAATTTGGATAAAATATTACAGGGAAACTTGTTTAAGTGGGACTGGGATAAATGGGAAACCTGTATTATGAAGAGGTGCCGGGCTATTTCATTAAAGTACCTCGGTTAATACAATTTTTTTAAATCTTATTTAATAACTTACCTTTTTAAATTATAGACTCAGTCTATTTTGAGTCACTTATAAAGGTAATTGAGCTCCAAATCCCCTTTAAAATAACCCAAAAAAAAAAAAAAAAAAATTTCTCTTTTTAAAAACCCATTTTTTTTTTAAAAATTTTTTTATTTCCCCCCCCCCTTTCCTTTCTTTTCCTCCCCCCCCCCCCCCCGAAGCCCCCCCCCCCACCCCCCCCCCCCCCGACAACAACAATAATTTCTAGGTCTTAACTAATATCCGTTACGTTATCACCATGTTTTATAAAAATGTTTACAACCGAGACAGGTCTTAACATTTTACAATATTTGTTTACAAGCATAGGCAGCGGTCTGTGTAAGTAAGGCAACTATAATTATAAACACTTGGGAAACTGGATTATTGGAAACCCTCAATAATTGGTACATATCTCTTTTTCAGGTTACCTGTGTAAAAAAGACATGGGTTACCCACCAGAGTCACTGATAGATAACAATGATGAAACACTCCGGCATTATGTAACAATGGCCATAGGATGACCAGTTATATAAAATAAAAAACATACCTCTAGCCTGAACCAATGCTGGCACACCAGCGGCGGCAACAGCAGCTGCAGCAGCTGCTCTGCGCTGACGCAAATTGATGCGACGGTGCCACCTACGCCAGGGCTTTGTTGGCGCGAACATACGACCACCACGACACATGTTACCGAAAGCTCCCTGACCAGACCTGTCAATGGCATTTTGAAGAGATGGTGAATGGACTGTTAGTCAAAAGTAAAAGTGCATATTATTATGAACCTACTGATTTACTATCCCCTTTATTTATTAATTAACGGATTGTAACATTAACATAATAATTTCAACAAGCATACATATGTTTTTATGAACATTACGCAGTTACATATTGGAACAGAATGTACCACACTTATAGTATGTGAAAAGAATAACTGACCTGTGGGTACCACCACCACGGACACGTGGGATTCTAGCTACGGCACGACCGGTACCCCATGATTCAGCACTGGTTTGGTGACCTGTTAATAATTACAAAGAAATTAATACTTTTAATTGCTTTGTTAGTCTGTGTACTGTTTTGTTTGAGAGTGCAAATGAGTGTGAAATATTTTAGTACCATCATGAATAGTCCTGATGATCATAGGTCATGGTAGTCAAATTGGACATAGGTCAGAGGCTAATCTTCGGATGTCAGGTCATAGTTAAAAGAAGTTCCTAAAACTGCAATTTTTATGACTTGAGTTATTTATATTCAGTTTCAGTCCTAAATTGTTAGCCTAGAGATCTCTGAGTTCTAGTTCTTATACAAATAATAGAAAACAATCATTTTCCTTAGTTAATTGTGATTTCTCATTTTCCTTATAAAATCATGTTTTTTTTATTAGGCCACTCTGCCTCTAGCGGCCTCACATTTACACATTATTCTAATTAAGTCTTTAATTGTAGTATACACAATGCACCCATCACACCTACAGAGATAATATGGAACGCCTAGCATATACATATTCTTTAGCACTATTCCGCAGTAACGCTCAACAATATGGGCATTGCTGAGTGTGGACATTTAGTGCGTACAAAAATTTGGTGTGTAAAACTATGAGGTTAATGTAGTAAATGAAACCTTACTTCTCTTCAAATATATGATATGTTTTTACACATGTCCTAATAAAAGTATTTAATGTTACATGAAAAATAAGTTATATAATGTTTATTATTGCATTGGTTCATAATTACAAAACTATTGATCTAGATTAGGTTTCTTAGTCCTGATGTTTACAGCCTCACCTGCTTCCTTGCTGACGCAGTAGGCCTGTCTCGAGTTTTTGGACATTGAGACATGAACATCGTTGACTAAATCAGGCCTGATGGGTGCCTTGAACACGAATGGAAGGGGCAAAGATGCATCTTTGACCACCTCGCTCTTCTCAGAGTAAACCGACACAAGCGGTCGGGCGACTGATAAACTCTGTAATTTCAATAAGTTAGCATGAATGTATGGAGATTTGGTAAAATTTTAATTTTCCTGTTTCATCATAATTTTCTTAATCTATTTTACAAACTTGTATCAACCTATATTCTTAATAATGTATTATTAATTTATATAAAATTGTTTTCCATATGTCGACACACCATGAACTCGAGCTATCAAGGTGTTTCCTAAAGGAATGATACTATTTCCCCTTTATTGTACCTAGGAGATGATAGCATACAACTAGGAAGAGTTATTGGGGATAATTTTAATATGAACTCAGCCTGAGAGAAAGATTAGAGGCAGTAATTTAGAATTAAAAAATCCTTGTTAAAAACCCATATATAACATAAATTTTACTTAAATGACTATAACACAAATAGAATGTTACATTTATATAAAGTTATGCAGACACTAATTATTTATTCAAATACAACAAAGGCCAAAGTAGAAGTTTTTTCCTAATTTCAGTGTAATATTAAAAATTAAGTATCATTTAATTAAATTTACAAAAATCTTTCCAAGTGTTCGCTAATACTGCCAATATTTGGACGTAAGTAACGATTAAAAAATGGAAGGAAAATCGGCACCCAACTCAATATTATTGTGTACAACGTTCTAGAATATAACCTCAAAATAGATAAATCGCTATATTGAAATAACAAGCATACAATTTAAGCTTCGTAATCGAACAAATAAACAACGAGTATAAATGGATTTATCCATTACCACTACCGATGAGGTTACTAGGATGATGGTTACGGCGGATACGTAAATTTGGTTTCAACAAAAAAAATCTTTCTGTAGTATTTCGAAGGAATAACTAAGCAGCATGTACAAATTGTACATAAACGGAACGCCAGTAGACCCGATCACACAAATAACTTACTGTTCATCCGGTATTGTGGATTATTTCAGTTTTTTTCCACACAAACACGTGGATTTCACACCGCGACTCCATGTTTATAAAATTCACATATCACTTGACATCGTAAGTCACGGAATTATGATTTTAGTAAATAGTAAACGATTATTTTGTCGTTACTTACCATTTCGCTTAATTAGCGAAGCTATTTCTCCAAAAACACTCTATTGGCGGCGGTACACACCATCCGCCATGCCACGGAGAAGTAAAAAGACCGGAAGCGGTGCTATGTCAAAATCTCATAGTTTGTCATTTATGGCACTCGTTACCGACCGTTGCTATTAACAAAAATAACCATAAACTATTTAGTTAATATTCCCAACCGGTGCTTAATTGCAAATGTGCCATTAATAATCATATTTTTGTATTACACATATAAATTATTTATTTACTTTAATTATATATATACAATTTTTTACGTTATATACTATTTTTTAAGTGTTTCATCCGAGTCTTGTTGATTGACATGTTCTAAAAAATAATCTATCTACTCCTTTAATTATTGTCAATTTGTATTGTCACAATTATGAGTGAGAAACATGCTTTTACAGAATATGAGAACGTACAATCCTCAGAATTATAAAAATAAGTATGGATGAAAACAAAAATGCTAACTCCTCAGAACCTCCTACATCTTCACGAACAAACCAAACTTACCAAGAAAACGATGATGCTTCAATTACCTCCAAGGAATTGGTAACACACATAATTGATTTTACAACTAGTACAGCCGTCGAAACTGGACGACCAATTTCCACACTACCAACTAGCCAAAACGACAAAATGGTAATAAGCATCCAACCAAAAACATCTATACCACTTCTTATATTCAGTAGAACAACTTCATGCTTAATGCAAAACACGGATAGACCTCTAGAAAACGATCCGAAGCCTCCTATATCTTTTGTGTCTCTTCCAAACCAACCCCAGTCACTATTCTTACTCACTCTAGCGAAATTGAACGAGAGCTCCATAAGTTTAGCAATCTCTAACAATCGACAGATAACCAGTTTGCTGAACTCTCAAAAAATTTGCAACACTGCCTTGCCAGAACCATCGCCCCCTAATTCATTGACAAGTGCCCCACCATCATACTCCTTTGTACTACGACAAATGAACGCAAGAAGACGACCTCGATTAATGGGAACGTTTATTCCTTCTCCATCCTTTGTGCAGCATTCACCACCTCCTAATTATGCAGCTGCTTTTGATATCTACATGGATAACACTCTACCGCCCCCACCTACAAGGGCATATCATTTTGGTTTTACCCCTACACCAGTAATTTGCACAGAATGTGGGTATACAGGTATGACTTTAGTACGGACAAAAGTAACGCTATGTACGCATTTATGTGCCTTTATACTATGCCTGTTATGTTGCTGGATATGTGCTCCGTTGCCCTATGTTTTGCGTTCGTGTAAAGATGTTTACCATTATTGCAGAAATTGCCGTAATTATTTGGGAATGTATTGCCCTACGAATCCAGATAACTCATATTCGTGAGACATATTGTTCAATAAATATTTGCATGTGTAAAATATTTTTTTAAGTATTCGAAGAAAATTTTAATATGGTATAGTCACCGATTTATCCATAGTATATTATTTATTGTAGTCTATGCGCTACATGACTTTTAAACGAACCTCTGTTGCATAAATGTTGCCAATCCTAATAATAATTGAGGGAATTCAAAATATTAAATAAATATATATCTTTTGGTGCTATTAACTGTAGTCCAAACTTAATTTTTTCTTACAAAAATTTTCGTATCCCAAAGTGATCTCATTTCTACAAAGCAATGAATAATTAAGCAAATTATTAGGTTACTTTTCAACGAAAGGTCAAATAAGAATGCAATGTGATTGTACTATAGATGCGTTTACGATGAATTTAATATTTTTGTAGATTTAACATAAAATTAATATACATCTGAAAATCTTTTTTACATAGGATTGTTAAGTATTATTAGTTGCTAGTGTGATTCTGTAGTATTTTCTTTTACGTTTTGCTTCAAATATTCAATAAATTATTGTTGCTCTGTAAAATAATTGAACGCAGTGATTGTTCAGTGTGGCAGAGCGCCATCTGCTGTCAAAATGTTGTTTTGTAAAATTAGAAGTCAGCCTTCCGCGAGTTCCGTGTGTGTTGCGGAAAATACCCTTTTTGGGCGTCCGACCACATGTGTGAATTGTGAACAAAATATGGTTTTTCAGTGATTTTTAGTTCAAACAGACCTATCCGGTGTCTAATCACACGTGTGTCGCGTATCTACATCGATCCGTGCCCCCTTTGCGCCAGAAAAAGTTGGAACAGGCGAACGGAAGTAAATTTTTTCGATGTAAATACTGTCGGCCGAGGGTCAATTTGGTGTGGCTTACGTTTTGTGCGCATAGATCGGTGACCGAGTTACGGAGTCGGATAGATTAGTGCGTGAGCGACCTTCGTGCGATCGGGAAAGTTCCTCCATTCGTTTGTACCGTTGCAAGCATGTGTTGAGGCTTGATGGTTGCGCGCTCATGATCGTCTGCCGGCGCGGAGCGCGCGCCTCCTTACATAACTTAGCAGTGGTATGGCCACAAAGGTCTCCGTCGAGGGAAGTGGGCCCTCGTACGCGTCTGTGTTAAATTTCGGCGGCGTCGAGAGTAACAAAGAAAACATTGAGTCCACGGAGATAGTGGGTACTCCTCCTCGACATGAAGACGAGGGGGAGGAAGGTTTTGTGCCTGTGGTCTCGCACGCGCGTAGACCGGCGAAGAGTCGCAAGGAGAGGGAGAAGCGAGCAGCTCCCAGGCCTCCCAAGGCCGCTCAAGCACACACTGAGCCCCAACCTGCCGAACAGCCAGCGTCAACAGAGGCTCAACCAAAGAAGTTTGTTGAGGCACCAATACCTAAAGTCAATCCTTGGCAGGTGAGCTGAATTCCTGTTAATAATAGTGTTGAATGCTTGGAAGCTGTAAAACTTTTTGTCTGGTTCTAAGATTCTGTCTCGGTCAAATAGTTGTCAATTACTCCTAATAACCCTTGTATTATAGTATCAAGATACCATGAATTGAAGTTGTGAATTATCAACTTCAATGATGTAATATAGAGAACATGTTATCGTCCCCAATATGTAGGTATGGATGAGATTGTAATGATTATCCAAAAAGCGGTCAGACAGACTAAACATAAACATGACATAACATTATATAAAAGTGACTCAATATTGCAAAGTTTGAAAAGGCTATCAATCTTAGTCCTAACCTAATCTTAAAAATCTGAAATATTTTCCATCAATACAATGAGTTTTTTACTTATCACTAATGACCACCATGATTATCTTTATCAGCACCCTGCATGAGAGGTCCTGGGTTTGAAGCCTGTAAAATTTTAATAGTTTTTACAGTGATGATGTTGATCTACTGGCCTGTATTGATAGATCGGTTTTACTCTAACAAGCGTGTCTGTCTAAATCTGATGACTGCAATATTATATAGGTTATCAATCAAAAGTTTTTTCTATTGAATTGAATTATGACTAACTATTACCTGCACATACCTAAACTTCCTATTATGAAGTATTTATTGTGTTCATAACTAGTTAAGGTAAATTTATTTTTGTTTGTAAGGTGTTTGCACACCTTAATCAACTAACACACACAAAATACCTTTTTGGTGAAAGTAACTATGAGGAAAAAGGATTGATATATTCTGTGCCACCAGAAGAACTTGTACCAGTGCTTACACTAGTCTGATTCTGATTGTTTGCCATTGTGACAAAACCTACACCTATGATATATGCAATGCTATGCTATAAGAGAATTAATCATCCTGTTCTTTTACAAAAACTTGTTATCTGTTCCAATTTACATGTCTTTGATATCAGCTTATGCTGTAATAACCAATTACTTGTATATACCGACTTTAGGAGTTCTTAGTTATCCATCTTAACAAATGGTAAGATTCTGCAAGCAAACCAGAAGGTTTAAAGGGGACATGGTGCGAGTGGGATAACCCAAAAACCCCTACTAGGAGGAGATGGGGAAATAGGTGAAATGGTCAGGTGATGGTGTGACCTGATCACCCAGCCTCTTATCAGTGTCCCCGATAGAAAATAAAATAAAACTAAATACATCATATAAAAATGGGAGGATATGGTTCAGTGTGTTATGTTGTCATAGAAAAACCTCAAATGAATTTGATTGAAATAAATAAGTGAACGCTGGTTTCAATATTTACACAGACCTCAGGCACTGTTTAATCTAGTAATTGATTTGAAGACCCTCATTCCTGGGACTGTCCCATTTTATGTTTCAAATTACCACATTAGATGAAAACATCAAATTATTATGAAATAATGTCAAATCTATCATGTTATATTAACCTCAAAGTTTACTTCCTGCTAAATAAGTTCACATGTTGAATTTATTACGTATTATGTAAGTTGTTTCAAATATGTAGTTTAAGATAACAGTATTTAATATAACATCTGAGTTAGTTCTTTTACGTATAATAAAAAAAAAACAAATGACTGCTTTGTGTACTTGCTCAACAGATAAAATTAAATATATTATTTAATTATAAATGTTGGTGAGGATGTATCATCGTTAACTTTGTATGACCCAACTTTGTATAACAGCTATACACTGACATACGGAAACGGTAGTTACTGTTTTTGGTTTCTTAATATTTTAAATATCTAATTAATACTGCTTCACCAATATGTGTGTCAAGTTTAAGAGCATTCTGAAACTGTTATATTTATTTTATTGACTGATTTTCTACATAGCTTAGACTTGCTAAGAAGATTTGTTTTCTTTTTGGTATACTGATAGAAGGAAGTTAAAGATCATTTAATTCATTTAAACTTCTAAATACAGTTTCCAGATATATGATGAGTATTAAAACATTTCTAAAAAGTGGTAGTTATGTAAAATTAATCAATTTTTTTTCCACACATAATGATTAATGTGTTAAACGATGATGTTTCTTTCCTAAATAATTTATTTTCTAATTTCCTAAAACTAAAATTCATTTAAGTCTATCTCCACTTCTATAACAAATATATAACACATATAATATAGTAATGATCATACAATTATTTTTATTATAATCATGTGTATAAAAATATAATAATGTATGTATGAATCATTTAAATAACCATGGTCGTATTGTTTGAACTCTTTAGCTAAGTAGTCATAGTTGAGGAGATAGGCTAAGCGAGACAAGTTTAATATATATTCTTGATCTATATGAGGCCACTAGGAATAGTAGCCTAACTGCAATTTTTATGACTTGAGTTATTTATTTTCACAGCCTAAAAATTTTAATCTATAAGAGCAGTGAATGAATATTGTTAACACAATTCTTACACAAATAATGGGACAAATGTATTTTCAAAGTTAATTGCGCTTTATTTTCCTCCTTATTTAAAAACATGTTTTTTTTTTACCACCGGGGCCCCCGGGGGGTTTTTTTTTTTTTTTTTTTTTTCCCAACAAAAAGGGATTTTTTTTTAGATAGATAGATTGATGCTTGTGTGTGGTTAAACGGCTGTACCATATTTGACAAAGTAGTGTGAAATACAGATGACAATATATTATTAGTAATAGGTAACGCAATGCAATAAATGTAATAATTATACAAAGAACAAACACATTACACAATAAGTATCTTAATAAGTAGATTGAAAGTGAAATTGCGAAACGAATAATTTGTATCATACAAATATCAAGGTTTTTGTTCGATTGTTGAAAGTAATTAACTTTTGACAGTCTTCTAGATCTACTTTTATATTAGACGCTACATATTAGTGGAGTATTAACCATTGGGGCTATATTTGCAGACACTCATATGATTAAAATCGGTTTTGTAATTTATGGCCTAAAATGGGAACATACACATATATTCAAATGTCTGAAGCGAAAAAATAGGTTGATAGCGCATATTTAAATAAAACACTTTAACGGTTTAACGCGATATATTAGTTAAACTTATTTGAAAATAATTTTTAACTTCGGCCCGACGTTTCGGATGCTTCAAGTAAACTCTATGTTATACTGTATACCTTGTCTTTTGATGTACATAGTTGTAGTATTAAGTTCTAGTTATGGGAGTATTCTTAGAACCTTAGTTTTTATTATATCGAATGAAACAGTATTTTATGAAGGTAATGCTTCTCGCTCACGAGTCACAGTTAATTCTGAGGATTAAAATTTAATGGAGAGACTGTTAATGTTTACTGCAGTTTAACACACGACCAGATTAGATATCGCTTATAGAAATGCGGTGTTAACCCTTGTCACATTATTCTTTACAATAATTATATAAAAACCGGTTAAATACTGTCTATAGTTAACGAGAGTAGTACACATTTAAATAAAACACTTTAACGGTTTAAAACGCGATATATTAGTTAAACTTATTTGAAAATCATTCTTAACTTCGGCCCGACGTTTCGGATGCTTTGCTGCAGCCGTGGTCACGGAGAGACAAATTAAAAATAATTTTCAAAAAGTTTAACTAATATATCGCGTTTTAAACCGTTAAAGTTTTTTTATTTAAACACCGGTTAGTTTAATTTAAAACCAAGATGGTTTCTGTATAAAGTAACTCTATAACAAATAATAGAACATGCAATTTTTTTTAAAGATTTTTATAACAGGATGACACAGAAGGCATGAGGTAAATGCAAAGTGAAATATCTCAGTAACATCTAAACAAGATGCACTGTCAGCTAGTTTAGGATTTGGAAATTCGGAAATGACTAAAAGCGAAACGCTGAATTTCAGTTCTCTTTCATGTCTATCATATATGAAAAAATTCTGTCACCTAGAAACTATAGAACTGTAGAAATATAAATATAATTAAAACTTGTTAAACACTGTGAATCGAACTCAGGAGCAGTTCAAGATTATCATTTTGCTTTTTATTTCCCTCTTCAAAATATAATATGTGCCTTCCATAGAAATGGGTTGCCTAGCAATACTTATTTGATCAGAAACAAACGGCTATATTATTAGTAGGTTTATAATATTAGTATAGACTAGCTGTTAGCGACTTCGTCCGCGGAGAATAGTTGTTTAAGGGCATCCAAATTTGTTTTTGCAAACCTCCTCTTCATCTTTATAAATTTAAATTGCTATCCGACATCGACATCGGACGCGTCCCGTCGCTCGCGACCCGTAGTTCGGGTCCCGTCGTTCCTGCAAGTTTATCTTAAAAGAGAAACATATAGTGTCGCAGATATATTTTTTAGATTCTTAAAATAATAGGGATTGATTATTTCATATATATTTTTTGGGTATCTTGAACCGTTTTTGCAACGTACGGATCGGAAACCAACAAAAATGCATAAGTTTCCCCGTTTTTCCACATTTCCCGCTGTTACATCGCTCCTATTAGTCACTACGCGACCTAGAACCTTCCTCCATAATTATTGGTCTAACCAATACAATTTTTTTTTAATTCGAACCAGTAGTTCCTGAGATTAGCGCGTTCAAACAAACAAACAAACTTTTCTTCGGCTTTATATATTAGTATAGTAAAACAGTAGAGGCACAGTTGACTATTTTTTCTATATTGTATAAGTTAATATTATATTCAGGTTCATGCGAATTTTCTTGGAAGTCCCCATAGTGACTTAATTGACGACCGCTTATCAGTTATCTAATCAGCGTTGCTTACGGAATGCTGATAACGGTATAACCTCAAAGACCACGTGTTCTTACGTGGTGTTGCCGTATTTAATAACTCGCGACAGAAGTAGCCAATTTTTTTAACTACTGTATAATTTGGAATGATATCGAAAATTTTAAATTTGCATGTCCAAACGGATTGACTGATTTTGATGAAATTCAGTAAATTACCGGAAACTTCGATATCCTTTATCACAAGTCACGATGTTGAGTTTCTTTTACAAATTAAAATTTAGCGTCAGAAAGGTTTTTAGAAATTAGACCAGCCGTTCTAAGACTAGGTAGGGCAGACAAAAAAGGAAGAACCAATATTTCGATGGAAGTTACAATACTTCCATCGAAATATTGGTTCTTTTATTTTTTGAATTTTTTAAGAACTATAGTTTTTTTTTGACACAAGAGAGCGGTAAAATACCCTAGCCATATAACGTTTATCTGCCTCTGTAGCCTAACTGTTAAACGCGTTAAGCGCAGGTGGTTCTGGGTTCGAATCCCCGGTAAACAATAGATTGTTTCGGTCGGCCAGGGCACAGAAATCTGAACTGATCAGTGAAACGGACAGAGAAATGTATTCGCCCCGTTGGCCAAGGGTTGAAACGAGATTTCACTTATAAACGAGATGAGCCGGGATTTGAACCCGATACGAGCGTAAAGCGATGCAGCGTGTGCGAGACTAGGTAATACATGTTTATTACTTTGATTGTTTTAGGCGTATCGTGTTATCGTTCGGGGATTATACGCGATAATCGTTCTTACGTGGTAGAGCATAATTCCTATAAATATTCTTTATCTTTCGATTGATTAGCTAAATCTCTTATATTGTTACACGAGGGCGTAAAATAAAATTGGAAATCGCATAAATAGTAGGTATTAATTAATAATCCGTTGTAGCTCATCGGTTCAACGTGATAGTCCCGGATTGGAGTATGGGGGAATTAATTGGTTTTCGGTCGGGTAAGGCACAGAAGTCTGAACAACTATTTGCCTGTAAATAATCTCGATCAGTGATAGGAGCGCTGAAAGGTTCACCCCAAGCCCCAAAGGGGGATTCGAGATTTCATTGTTTAAAACACGGAATATAATAGTAAGCAGTCATTGAAATAAATAAGTTAAGTAATATGTATCGCGTATTAAACCGTTAAAAGTGTTTTCTTCTACGATTTCGCCTCACCTAAACCTAATGAACCACGTCTTAGAAATCCACCAAGCCTCTCCAGAGCGCTTACATAGAATCAAAGTAACGACAGCGGAGCGTCAAACCCGCGACAGTCGTGCTAAGTCAAAGGCACTGACCTTGCGACCTCTGCGCTCCTGAATATTACGATGTGCGTATGACGGATGACAAATGCGCTCTGGCAATTGGCCACGGGTGATCTTATTGGACATGACCTACCACCTTGTCGTCGAGATACGAAAATAAGCACTAAATTTAGGGATATAACAAGTAGGTCGTCACTAGGAAAACACGTAATAATTTTTACGTAAGGGAACCCGTAACCAAAGACCAAAGTGTAATAAGGAATCCTATTATTCATACTTCGCTGTCTGTATCTGTATGTCTTTATATATATTTATTATAGGTACATGTACTCATCTGTACATGTACTAAAACAAAAAAATATAGTATTTTCGATTTGCTTACATATATAGCTATACAACAAACACGACTGTTACAATACATACACTAAATAATGTGTCATATCAATTATTGCAAAATTGTTTTACTTTCATATATATGTTTTCTGTAGTTTACGAAAATAGGAGACAGTTAAATTAAAACAATTAACGGTTCAAAACGCGAAATATAACCGAAGCAAATTGGTCCGGTCCCCATGGCAGCTGCAAAGCGTCGGAAACGTGGGGCTGTAGTGAAAGTTGTGAATAGACTAACGAATATGTATTGAACCGTTTAAATTGTTTTATTTAAACATTTCAGTTACCTAATACATTTCGCGTTAAAAACCGTTAAAAGTGTCCATTGAAATATGTATTTCTCGCGTAAATGTGGTAATCATTTGTGGCTTTAGAAACTTTTGTTTGAAATAAAGCGTGTGAAGTCCTTATCATACATCCTTCAGCGAATAAACACTATTATCAAAGTGATGAAAAAAAAATCGCCAAAAAAATGATAATTTCCGAGGTGACGACGAGCGTAAGGCGACCTTGCACGACGTAACGCACGTAAATAGCTATTATGCGTTACGCTGTTAAACGCGAACGTGGCAAATATATCCCGTTGGAATACTGACTTTGGGAAACAGGACGAAATATGACAGTTATGATTTTTTAACGATAGACAAACATTTACTTGATGGTAGCTGAAATACCTAATCCATGTAACATCTAAACAAGATGTCACCGGCAATTAGGTAGTTGATCAGGATTCTGTGCCCTGCCCGACAGAAACAATTTATCGTGTCCTTTGGATATTACACAGCTTTTAGTTCCCAGATTTCCTGGTGAGCTTCAAAAGGCTTCACAAAATTCATAAATTTATCAGAAACCCGTTGAACCAACGACCCGTTATCAGACCAAAGAGCCCTTCAAAACATAACAAATGGTATAAATTAAGTAACTTGCTCTAGTTGTGTGGAGACCCGACATCAAGTCGCGGGTGCACCAGAAATTGTGCTCCTTATCTAAAAAAAGGATTTAAATAAAACTCTTTAACGGTTTAAAACGCGATATATTAGTTAAACTTAATTGAAAATGATTTTTAACTTCGGCCCGACGTTTCGGATGCTTTGCAGCAGCCGTGGTCACGGGTAGGCTCCCCTTGACCACGACTGCTGCAAATAAGTTCCACGAATATATCGCGTTTTAAACCGTTAAAGTGTATTATTTAAATGTGTACTACTCGCGTAAACTATAGACAGTATTTAAAAAAAGGATTACAACATAACACTTGTGTACCAACTCGGAAACATTACGCGTTTGAGTCCTTAGTCCTAGCACAAGGAATCGATTTTTTTTACACTATAGTGACTGAAACCTTGCGTAACATGTAGTCTGCACTACTGCCACAATTTAGCGAGAACAATATAATTGATATTTCATCGTGTGGCTGTCAAGGCCGTGTGACGTCACAGTGCGTCACGTATGTGGCATATACATATAGGAATACTAGCTTTGGCCCGGGGCTTCTCCTAGTCGCCTAGTAAAAGGCACTTTATTTTTAAGCAAAAGGAATACAAACAGACAAATTACACAAATAGTATAGCAAAGGAGTAACAATCCATTTGAATAAAAGGCTAACGGTTTAAAATGAGAAATATTAGTTAAACTTTAAAAAAAATATGGTGTCTGAAACGTCGGGACGTAGTTAAAGTGTTTTATTTAAATGTCCTGTCGTATTTGTAATAATAATATTATAAAGTTGAAGAGTTTGTTTGAACGTGCCAATCTCAAGAACTACTGTTCCGGTAATTGAAAAAATCTCTTTGTGTTGGTCAGACCATATATTGAGGAAGGCATCATAGCATAAAACATCACGCTGTGACTAATAGGGTGAAGTAACAGGGGGTGGAAAAAAATCATCTTTGAGGACTCGTTAAGTGTTAAAATATTAATGAAAGAATTATTACTCTTCAATCTAAAAACTTCCGCGACAGTATATATCTGTCTTTGAAGATTAACTTGCAAGAACGACGGGTAACACCTATAATGATACCCAAAATAATTATTCTACGCGGACGAAGTCGCATGCACTGCTAGTTATAATACCTATTACATTTAAATAACCTTTATTGAACACAACCATAAGTGCCCTGGGACACTTGTGGTTGTAAGTGGGCTACCGTAACTCCCCAAAAGCGACGAAGACAAAAGGGCCGATATTGTCCGATCGAGTTTACGCATATAAATAGTGATTGGCTGAAATCCAATGCTCGGATGCTTCAGCTGATTGCAATGACGAAACGGGATTCATAAAAATACCTAATACCATAATCTAAGGTCGAACGAATTGCGAACTAGAGGTAGGTCGAATGTTTGAATCCGAACCGAATTAACACGATTCGGTTTCTTAGAAGAGTTTAGCCGAATTTTTCGTTTATAGACCAAAGTGGTGATTTTATTAATTAAACATTTAGATAAAACGCTTTAACGGTTTCAAACGCGATATATTAGTTAAACTTATTCGAAAATGATTTTTTACTTCGGTCCGACGGTTCGGATGCTGTGCAGCAGCCGTGCTCAGGGAGAGACGGTAACAATGTATGGCTTATAATCAATGGGTCTTAGGTTCGTTTCCCACCAGTTCAAACATTTTTCTAATCAATTTATAATTACTGAAATATGTTGGACTTCGTCTAGATATTAAATGGTAGGAATATCATAATTCTGTCCGGGTCACCAACCACCATCCACATAATCGCGTTTCTGTTTCAGTCCTAATGAATGAAAAGCCAAAATAGGACAACAGCGCATTTTGTTTTGGATGTTATATTGCGGAGGTATTTCACCTATCTGTCTTTCCTCTATCGTAAAAAAAAGTTGAATTTTAAGCGATCGTGAACCTTTTTACTGTATTAACTTGTTTGGGTGAAAAGATTAGGTATGCGTTTTCCGTTTTAATGAATACATCGTAACGCTCGTTACAGTAACGGGTTAATGACAAATAAATAAAAGCCTGGCAAAGGGCCAAGCGCGATACGCGCACTGCGACGTGACAAGGTAAAATCTGTCAGGTTTACTGGCCGGCTGATTGCTTACTGTCTGCGCGTGCGTCGAAATGGTCCAGGAAAAAATTTGTATTTTGAGTGTGTCAATTTGAAAAGAAATGTATTGTATGTTTGTTACCAGTCTTAAGGTTTATTACGAAACGAAAAATAAGCATAATAAGTGATTTGCTACAGCTAAAAGCTACCCAAACTTTGGGTCGTAGTTAAAATCTTATAATACCAAATACCAACTTCGACGGAACAGATGGCGCTAGCGCAGCAGTTTTTTACTTTGACACCAGAGACACCCTCCATCTAAAGTCTCCCGTGAGATCCCCGCTGCAGCAAAGCATCCGAAACGTCGGGCCGTAGTTAGATATTCAAATAAGTTTAACTAATATATATCGTGTTTTAAACCGCTGCAGTGTTCATTAATAGCGACCGACCCCCCACTTAGCCGGTTTTTGACCTCATCGTATTTGGATGAAAATATTTAAATGTTTTTTCTCTAATTATTGTAAAGAATGCAATAAACAGCGTGGCATGTCGCTTAATTGTCCGTAAAAATTACATTGCGATAACAGTGCGCGACTGGCAACCGATTTGAATATTACAATCGGGCAATAGATATCGTATGTCTGTTTGCACTATTAAAATTTGATTAGGGGGAATATTTAAATAAACATTTAATTTGACCGTTTAATACGCGATATACATTTATATAATAAAATAATTCCGGATGCTCTGCAGAGACACTTGGTTAACATTTAAACCATTAAATTATTTATTAAAATGTATATGTGTTAAGATCGATGATAATAAAACAAAATAGTTATTCGGTTTTGAATATCTATAATTGTTATATTTTAAAAAAATATTGTACATTTGACTACAATAAAGCAACGGGTTTGAGTCCCGCTTGGGTTAATTTGATTAACTAGAATTTCTATTTATTAATTTATTTATAACTAAGGCACGTCATTTAGATATTGTAAATAAGTTAACATATTTACGTTTTAAACCGTTACAATTGTTTTTTTTTAATGAACTACTCGCATAAACTACAGTTCATAATCGTGTTTAAAAAGGCACGTGCATAACGTTTATTTGCAGTACATATCGTAATAAAAATCACTGGCGAACAAAAGTCGCGGGCGCAGCTACTCTGAAATATAATAAAACAAACACGCTGGCGCAACTTCGCTGATTAGCCGAGCCTTGGGCTGATATCGGTTGATAAGTAGACAGCGATGTGCTCCAAGTTTGAGTTGAAATGCAATTAGATAAGGAGTCTTGGTACGAGTGTTTGCGAAACTGCAAAATTCGTTTTTATTTATTTTCAAGATCTAGTACTGTGTTTATAATTGGATCTCGTACTTGAAATAATAATGGCTAGGAAGCTGTTGTCCAGACTTCTGTGCCCCAGTTGACAGAGAAATTTATCCACTCCTCGGGATTCGAACCCAGCCCCTCATGCAACGCTCTTTTTACGCGTTACGTCGTTTTGTTGCCACGACGAGTTGCGATTTACTTTTGATTTAGAGATTCGGTGAAATCGGCTGCGCGGGCGCCTCGGGTTGCCTTTAAGGTTAACTTTAACTGTCAAGGTTTTCATGAAGTAAGTAGTTTCTTGAATACTGTCTGTAGATTACGCGAGTAGGGCTCATTTAAATAAAATACTTTTATAACTAATTTAACGGTTTAAAACGCGAAATATATAACAAACTTATTTTACGTTAAACTTATTTAAAAATTATTGTAACTACGCCCTGGCGTTAGTTTCTCGAAGACCATTCTAGCCTGGGACAGTATGTACCGTGGTTACTCAAATTTTATTATAGTTTCCCTACACACATCTTATGTATAATATTATAAAAGCTTCTACCAGTTTCCGAGGCCCTAATTTATTTTAACTCTAACTCTTAGAATCACGTGTAATGCCAGTCAACGACCAAGCGTTATTGTAAAAAGTGCAAGATCCATTTTAGTTTTTTGAGCTGTGGGTGTTTTGCTTTGAGCTATCGGTGTGCCCACGAAAAGAGCGGAGAAATAAGTTTTCTGTTCTTTAAAAAATTTAGCTCTCAAAATGTACTTTTTTGGATAAGCAAGCAGTAAATAAAGCATAATAAAGGTTGTCCCTGATATGCAGATAAACAGACAAAATAAAAAAGTGACCTAGATAAATTGTTCTATATTGTTAGTAGTCAAATACATAGTAGTATATTTCGCATTTTAAACACACTTACACGGGTTTGAAACATGAAATAAATTATCTTTATTTTTAAATTATTGTAGTTACCAATGTTTCGAATGCTTTGCAACAGTCGTGGTCACGTAGTGACGTAGTTAAAACAATTTAAAAATAGGTTAACTGAATCTCTTCGCGTTTTGAAGCGTTAAAAATGTTTTTTAATTGGTTTGGATAAATAAAATCACACACATTTAAAAAATATTTGCGATAAATAATGCGTTTTCAGATATTGAACGAAGGATGTGGGTGATGAAATTTGCTCTTTTACGACTTACTTTTGACGAAATTAGGACTGTATTCTCACTTGCCTACGAACGACGACGTAATAGATCACTGTTCGCCATCAGTCCGGCGAGAACAAATTAATGTATTAAATAAATATATTCCCAAATTATCCGAACACTTCACATTATTGACAGTGTACATTGTAAAATAGACATTTTTAATTGCACGGTGAGCGATGTCATAAGGACAATAACGCATTTGTAATATGTAGTATGATATCGTATATGATTTGAAAGGTATATTTACATTTTTGACTGTTACTCACAATCATGTTAGAATTCATATTCTTTAAATATTTGGTCTTTAATAAATAAATAATACTTAACTTACCGACTTGCAATATTTTTTTACTTGCTTACAATAATTTGTATCATCGTTATGATAACAACGCTGCCTTTATGACCACAACGACAAAAAACGGTCGAACAGTTTTTCTTAGACTACTGGTTCGAGCAAAAACTTTAACTTTTGTTGACTATGACATAATATCCCAAGTTACTTCGATAACAGACACTGGTGAAGATAGAAAATTTATTGGGCTGATCAATATGTATAACTTGACAGGGTAGCTCAATTAGTTGGAGACAGCACGGAACGCTGTGGGTGCCGGTTCGAGTCATGCCGGTGTCGTAAGAAATTTTCAATCTAAAATAAATTTTTAATTTATTTACTGCCATTGTGTGCACCTATGAAAAATATTAAACTTTTCATAACTTAAAATTGTTCTTATTTTCCCGGACTTCGAACCTCTCGCGTTTAACGCAACTCACATATACCGGTGTTTATATATATTCTATTTTTTCAAATGTATTCAAATTGCACCGTTGCAAGTGAGGGTTGAATTTCAAGGGTACAGTGAAAGGGTTGCACAAGGACGAAGTGATTAAATTTCGTCCAATTTTTGGCAATTAAAGTGGATGGGGTAAAAATGTACGTGCTACAATATAAATATCTATTCAGTTGAACCAGAAATTTATTACGTTTAATATGTTTTAAACACTAGGCTAGTATCTCACCATAGAATACGAAAAGCAAAAAAATCGATAAACAATTTAAAAAATTTACAACTCGGTAACTCAATTGGTTAGAGCAATATCACGGAACAGTGTGGTTGCCGGTTCGAGCCTTCTGCCCGAGTCGTTTTTTTTTTTTTTTTCAATTTATTATTGATGTTTAATTCATATAGTGCAATAACATGTGAAAAATGTTAAAGTTTTGGACTTGTGAAGATTAAGGGTCCCCTACTGTAAAGTAGAATCTGCTACCCTGTGCAAAAAATATGGAACTAACTTAACAGCTTTGATTGTGACCACCGCTGCTGTAAAACATTCGAAACGTCAAGCCATATTAAAATAAATTGTAAATAAGTTAACTAATATATTTCCCGTTTTAAATAGTTAATAAGTGGTTTTTTTATCTTAATCATAACCTTATTATGTGTTAGGCAGACCAACTATCATTTTACAGGAATCAAATCTCCTATCGCACGTAAAACACTACGCCACGGAGGCGATATCGAAAGATTTAAGATACGTTTAATATTACAATCTCTGCACTTACCACATAATATTATTATACTTGAGAAATGAACGTATAAACTAATTACTCAACCCCGGCGGCTTGACATTTTTGTCCACGAATAGAATATGTCTAGAGAGATATAAATCTTAACTGTGGGCCATAAGACCTAGAATTGCCCGAGGAAAAACTGTTACGAATAAAAGCGAATTGATACGATTGGTAAGTGCGGTGTTTGGTGTAAAGGGTAAGCTATAGCGGTTTAATAAAATCAAATTTCAAACGCTGTGATGAACAGACTGGGAAGCAAATAATAGCACTCTTGAAAAACATCTGTTACACACAAATAGGTCAATAACACATTTTAATAGGCTTTTAAAGTGCGTTATTTATACATTCGTTGTGATGTCACCTAAGTTAGGTCTAAATTAAAACCCAAATAACGTAGCTCAATTTGCTAAAAGCACAGCTCGCTGTGAATACCAGTTCAATGCTGGCCCAGCTTGTATTTTTTTTTATTCAAATATATCTTTAATGTACATAATGCCATCGCACGGGCACCTGTGAAAAGTTATTAAAGATTTTAAAGGTTTAATTTACTATCAACAAGATATGTGTCCGAAAAAGGCAAAACGTATTTTAACATTAATTATGTTAAATAAACAAACTGAACTTTCGTGCGATTTCATCTTTCAATTACTTTCTCTATTGGTAACACTGGGGCATACAATTGCTTCTGGTAGGTCTTATCCAATAATTATTTAAATTATAATCGTAATATATGAGGTTGCTAGAGGCAGAGTGGCCTAATAACAAAAAACATGATTTTCAATAAGGAGGAAAATAAAAATGCGCAATTAACTTAGGCGAAAGTGAATTTGTAGTATAATTTGTGTAAGAATTATGTTAACAATTTTCGGCCACTGTGCTCTTGATTAATATTTTTACACTATGAAAATAGAAATAACTCAATTCATAAAATTGCAGTTAGGCTACTCTCCCTCTAGCGGCCTCATATTTTTAGGTTGTTTCTTATCGACGCTTGACAAACAAATAAATTAACTTGGTGTTTAGGCATTCTCAATATTAAAGGCTTTTGGCTTATTACTTGCACCACACAATCTTTTTTGACACAGAACTGGTTCCAATAACGAAAACTCGGCTCGGCCAAGATTTCAAAAATGGTCGCGGCGCATAGTTGTTGCGATATGTTCGGAAGCTAACATATTATATTATATTTATTAGTATACATGTCACCCCAAATATTAAAGTGTCTAAGCGTCGACTTTCGACATTTTATTGCAAACCGCTAAGATTATAATCTACCGAAGTAACTCGTTGAATTGGGGCTGCTAGAGGCAGAGTAGCCTAACAAAAAACATAGGAGTTTTATATGTTAACAATTTTCGGTCACAGTGCTCTTGCAAATTGACATCTTTACACTAGGATAATATAAATAACTCAAGTCATGAAATTGCAGTTAGGCTACTATGCCTCTAATATATATCTTCTATACAAGGCATACGCGCGGTTTTCTATATGTCATTAACTTTTTATATATAAGGGTAGAAAAGTTTTTGCAGATTTTGTATTCGATACTTCCTCATCCACAAACGGCTTGACCGATTTTGATATAACTTTTACCTTTCGATAACAGGTCCGAGGTGGCAGTACGGGCGTTCCACCGCCCGCCCCGCCAGCTATCCATGACACGGAGAAGCGTTCGCCGCTGCTGCCGCATCATCAGCACCAGCCGAGGCCGGTGCCCGTTGCGCTACCGGTTGTAGCACCAGGTAATTTTGTGTGTGTTTATAAGATATTTCCGAGGTCATTGCCAAACAGGACAAGAGTGAAATTTTCTTCACATGCATACAAGTCTTACCTTGAATTGTTTAAAATTCTTCAAGCAATTGAGGGAATTCTAACATCTCCTGATAATGCCGTCCGCACGTGATGGCGAAACGTCGAGAATCTCTTCGTCTCGTCGGCCTAACAGCCCGATAAATAAGCCGTGCTCCTGGCCATGCTGGCCGTGACAGCCTTACACAACTTATTAAGGCTTCTTTCTTCCTTCTTTCGTTCTTTCTTACTATAATTAGGAAACAGTACCCGATGTCGACGTTCGCTGTCGTTCGTAACGCTTTAAAAAAAAACTTAATAACAAAATATAACTAAGTTTCATTTTTGTTTCAATATCTTTTTTTGCAGCCGTAGCAACAGCAGTGCCGGAGCCGATTGTCGTTGCACCGGCAGCGGCACCAGCTCCCAAGCCGCCGACAGTCGTGAAAGCAGCGAAGAATGCCAAAGTCAATCAAAAGGTCAGATCATAACTATACTGCGCCTATGGGTTTACTCGCCTCGTGATCCTTTCGCAAATACTTAAGGCTACAAAATATTAAACTTAGGGAGAAAGAAAACAATACAGCATTGACGCTATTTAAATAAAACGCGAAATATATTCGTTAACTTATTCATTTCTGTAAGGACGCAGCGAGATTTTCCAAATATAAACTACAGGAGGCGCTAGCGTATCAGTTTTGACTTTGACATTAGGGACACCCTCCATCTTTAATCCCCCGGTGATCACGGCTGCTGCAAAACATCCAAAACGGCACTCAGGCGTTAAAATTGATTAAAACTCAAAACTCAAAACACGAAATATATAAGTTAGTTCATAACTTATATATTTCGTGTTTTGAGCTGTTACAAGTGGTTTTTTTTAGTTAATATGTTTTATTATAATATCTCTTTTAAGTAGGGTGCCAATATTAGTGTTTTTTTTAAATCGATTAAGCTGTTTTTCCGTGATAAAGCTGTTGTTATACACACATACAACAAGACCCGATATTTATAAAATTAGTCGTTGATGGACGTATATTGAGTAATTCGGCTCGACCGAATCTAGTTTATCATATTACACCCACTTGTCGGAAAATTGCGCTGAAATTGGTAATTAAATTCGCGTAATAATTACAGTCGAGGAAAATAATGATTTACCTACATTATTGTAGCCGGGTCGATTCGTACGGTTGTGTGCGAAAACACGTTTCCATTCTGTGCCGCGCCATTGTTGCAAATAGTGATGTTCCCGTGTATCGATAGTTGGACCTCGAGAAGATAGAACGGTATATTACGGTCGATGTTTTCAGAGCAAAGTGGCTGCGATGCTAATTGACATGAGTGTGTGACTGTTTTTAGCTATATGCCTAGTGTTGTCCTTGTGTAAGCCAGTTTCATATCGATTAACATCGTACTCTATCAAATTAGGTATCAAATTATTTTTAAAATGCGCTTTTGGTTCTATTACCACACCGACATATAATTATTAAGTATGTTAAATAAAAACTTAAAAATATATTTTTTTACACTAATTTAAATTTTATTTTTATGTACTAATCTAAGGAAGGGCATCTCCAATACATCATAGATGAATACACACTTAAAATAAAGATTAGACTACAGTAATGCGATTTTAGAGTGTAATTTATGTGATACTAAAAAGTGAAAAATAGTAAAGTTTTCAAAAATTTATTATTTTCTCATTAAAATCCAAGGCCTCATTTTACTGATAAGAATTTCTAATGCATAATAATTAGTGACGCATTTCAAAAAGTCCATATAATAATAATCTTATTATGATTCATTTTACTCCATTAATATAATTATTTTTTGGGTTTTAATAATCGTCTTTTAATATATTTGACCGTGAGTAGCTGGTACTTGGGTAATAGGAAACATATAAACAACTTTTACTGATGTGATAAGGTATGTTCTTCAGTTTTAGTGTCGCCATCTGTTCCGTACTTTAATATTTGACAGGTGCTCAACGGTCCATCCTAACTGGCTGTCGAAAAACAAAGGATTACATCGACATATAAATACAAACAACGTTATTATTTTAAATACATATAATAAGAAACCGGACGAGTTGAAACGACCCACCCTTAGACGTTCACTTTTAAACGTAGTGTAGCACCCCTCGAAATGAATTCCACACGCATCGATTAAAATAATCGATCTGCAACATCCCTACCGCGCGCCAGTCCACCGCCGCGCGGCTCCCCTACCGGTCGCGCCCGCATTATTCAAATTTCGAATCGAAATAGAACTTTTATTTGAATACGTGCGTATTTGAATTCGAAAAAGTTCGACGGGCTACGAAACAGATAGTCTTGTGGTCTAATAACGTTTCAGCGTCAAAATAGCTTCAGCGTGTAAACAAACGTTACGTAACGTGTTGTTACACAGTTTTTGCGCCGGTGTGTGTGTTTGTGTGCGTTATCGGAAATTTGCTGGCCGCCAACAGAATTAGTTCTAGTGAAATTGGTTTGGAAAATACATTTTCCCCTCATTATTTAAAACGAATGTGTTCGATGCAAATTCTATACATTTTTCCATCGCGTCAGATAGGTAATGTGCAAAAATAAAAACGGAATGACTGTCAAATTTATTAAATTTTAATAATATCGTTATTGTTAGGGTTCTACGATATAAACAATATATAAAAAGAAGCATAAATATAATATTATATACCTAAATAAAGATAATATACAATATTATAGTTGCCTCTGAAAATGTGACCACTCAGTTACGTTGGGAGCGATGTATGTACCTATATGCGATGTTAATAAAATACACAGGTCTAGCGAACTGGCGGACTATCCAAAGCGTTTACAAATTTAGGGAGGCGATACCTAAAATAACGAATTGATTGAAATTCAAGTGTTTTAAGTAATTTAGTATTTCATTACTCGTTTATTTTTATTAAATTAATTTTGTATCCAACAAGGAATTAAATATGAGTGCGTATTACTTTTGTATTCGTTGCGATTCTTTCTCTTAAGAAACATCGTTAAGGGAAATATTTATAATTTTATACCTAAAGAATACTTTCAAAAGCATTGCTATAAAAATTTAATTAATCTGTACAAGGTCGTTCTTGTATGGATTGACGTAAATAACTCTACATGACTCGTGATTACTATAAAAAGTAGAAAAAAATGTATGCACACAGATTATAGGTATTTTTATATTTTTTAGTAGCTTCCGTCGTCTATATATATAGATATTTTCATGTTTCAGTTGAATAATTATTGCGTGAGAAAGTGTATCGAGCATACATTTTTGGTTTTATGGTAGCAACGGAACCATTGGTTCCTAAGATTAGTGCGTTCAAACAAACGGTCTTCAGCTTAATATACGAACAGATAAGCATGCGATTCACCTTCAAAAATGCTCATGTAGGTTTAGAATTTTCATACTCCAATTTACTTTTCCTGGCCCCTTCCCCGTAGTTATGGCTACCGTTAAACGGCGTGGCTTCCTGATGTTCTGTCGGTAGTCTCTCTAGTAAGCCACACAGCGTATCAGCAGAATGTGGTCCCGCTCGTAAAATGTGTATTTCGCATTAATTTTCCACCGGCTCTGCGCATGCGCGAACGACGTTATAATAATACCCGGTCGTATCCAAAGGTCGGAGTTTGTATAAAAAGTTCGGAAAGGTCACAATGTTACGGAATCGTGTTGTAATCTCAATGCGATCGAAATTATTCGGAATTGCTGAGTTTGTGAGAGAATATATGTACCTAAATCATTTAATAATTGTATATGAGTGTATTCTCTCACACATTCTCTGTCTCATCTATGAATGGGCTATATATTTGGATGGTTTTTGAACTTCTGTGCTCTATATGCTTAATAATAGCTTGAGTTCGTGGGTTCAAATCGTAGAATAACAGTAGCGTCTCTATCACAGAAGTATGATGCCTGTAAATATATATTTTTAATGATAGACAGATAAGCGTGGGGTTTAACTTCATGGGATGTAACATAGCCCGGCCCATAGCATCTGAGCAAGATGCGCTGTTGATCTATTGCCTTTGCATATGCGGAGATCTACAGACTGAAAGCGAAATTCAGCTTGACGGCTTTTTCATTTGTAGACGGAATGTCTCTATTCCTACCACACATTTACTATCCAGATTAAGTCGAACATGTTTCAGAAAAATTCGAATCATATTGGACCCGTTGAGGATCGAATCCACGACCAGTTGATTGTTAGCCATGCATTGCTACCAAGAAGACCAACGAAAGAAATGTCAAGGTTCCGCAATATTAACTTTACTCAAGTAAACAACGCGAACATAGTCTCCTAGTATACATATAATATGGCGACAGTTTTATGTCATACAGTCGCCGTCAACTCACGATATAATTTTCATTACAATAAAACGTATAATGTGGAAAATTGGATCGTGACAAACAAACATGCCAGCTGCGTCATTGGAATATTTGTATGGAATTTTTAATTTAATTATTTGTTATGCTGTAGGGATTCATACCACCGTCTAATGAGGCTTAAAGATCAAAATTTCAATAAACATTCATTTTTTACGTTTAAACGTGAAATATAGCAGTTAATTGCAATCGATTGACTCGTTTCGGCGCTACTTTGAAATAAACAAACATAAAAACAGCCTGCCAAAATACCCTATCTAATTTTTATACATTTGTCACAATAAGTAGTTAAAAGTTTATTTTGGATAAAAAAAATCGATGACATGCGTAGGATTCGAAGCCACGACTTCAGCGATCCGTGGTGCTATTTTACTAATAGAAATCTTGCGCCAAGCGCCATAAACGTAATCGTCTTTTTAATCTAAAATGGACTTTTGTTAAATAAAAAATGGCAGTAAAATATGAAAATAAATAGAACGGTCCAATAACAAATGTTTTAAACATATCTTCGTAAGTAAATAAAAAATATAATGATACAATATTGTTTTTATTTTGTAGCAAACAATAATGCCAAAACAATGTATTTAACAACATAACAACCCAAAATGCCTCGTTATTTATAGAACTTGGCGCATTGTCGACATTGCTTAAGATCGTTGGAGTGTGTGAGGATTCGTCTCGTACTGTTAAAATAGGGTCTTGGTTTAATTAGCCGGTTCAAGACACACATTACAATATGCTAAGGGTACCCTTCGGCTTTACTCTTATTTTTGACAACATTGCTTACCTAAATTAGAAAGCTGTCTGTTGAACTATAATTTGGTTATTAACTAAACTTGATTGAATTTATCATCTTGACGTTTTGAACATATTTCTTACCTTGTTCGTTTTGGCGTTGAATCTTGAGAATAAATCTGTAGTTAACGGTTTAAAACGCGATGATAAGTTAAGCCAACTTTATGCGGAAGTGTTAAGGTAGAGAGGTTGAAAAAAAATCGACGATAACGTGTAGGACACGGCAGCTCAATTGGTTAGAGCCACAGAATGGAACGCTGTGAATGCCGGTTGAAGTTCTGCCCATACGTCGTTTCTTATATATATTCCATTTTTAAGTTATGCTATATTTCAAGCGCTTAAACCGTTAATAGTGTTTTATTTAAGCGAGACTGTTTTTCGATTGGTTCGGCTATTCAGACGGGCGCCCCGCGAGCTATCGACTCGTGACATTAAAATCCTAAAAATACAGAAGTAATCGCAACGGGCGAATGTTGGGCGGTGAAAAAAGTTTCACAAGACGTCGTGCAAAATGTTACGGGCCGAACCGGTCCCGCAGGTGAACGCGGCGCGCCGCTGCTCCGCTTATTAATTATTTATTATTCACTTGCTGCCAGACGATAATTATAAGTCTCTAGTCAGACTGTATCGCGATATTATAGCATACGAGGAAGGAGTGATAAATTCACTTACTAATTTACTAAATGAACAACTTCAAACTGTTTAAAACGCGAAGGACATTACTTAAACATTAATACAATTATATTAACTACTAACAAATTTTTTTGACTCGACTTGTTATACAATAGAAGATACTCTCTTAAGGAGACAGTAGTAACAATGAGGAAAAGAGAAAAAACATTTATTGTACAAATTAAAACGTATTAGCACAGTTTTGCCTTTTAATAGTTCTATTATTATTGTTTTTTATATTCTACATATAATATTTTCGCTATGACCGTGCCCTGTTGCACTGTTCTGCGAACTATATTATAGCGCAGTCTGACAACAGCCTTACAATTGCGGTACGGATAGCGAAGGATTTTTCGACGTTGACGAAATAAGTCGCAATGTGTATTATTATTATAAAGCTGAAGTGTTTGTTCGTTGCGATAAGCTTAGGAACTTTCGGTTCGACTCTAGAAGAAATATTAGTGCAATTTTTCTAAAGACGTTTTCCACTGTAAAAAAAGAAAACAAAACAAAAATTACATCATTTGTTTTCATAATTTACAGCGCCTAATTATTATTAAATATAAGACCACTTTTAAAATAGATTATCAAATCAACATTTATTAATAAAAATATAATTTATCTATACTAATATATAACGCTGAAAAGTTTTTTGTTTTTCAAATAACAAAAAAAAGGTTGTGTCGGTTAGAGCATGTATCGAAAAGGCAATAAGGTATAAAATATCGCGACTATTAGGGGAGAGGAAACAGCGGAAAATGTGAAAGATACGAGGAAAATTATTCGTCCTTGTTGGCATGGCATACAATCATACACAAACCCAGTGGCTTTGAAAGCGGTATTTTGGTGTCGCTCGAAGACTGTTGAATGTAATTTCCTAAAGTAATTTCACTTTATCCTCATCGAATATGGAAGTCGGAATGTGCTAACACTATCAGAATACTGATAAAGCTTTCGTGCGTTAGTTGGATTGATAATTGCCAAGGGATCACGAATTCGATTCCCACCGGGTCAATATTGTTAATCTATTTCTTTATAAACATGCCAGAGGCGAGCGGACGTTAAATTAATTATTTTAAAAATGGTTTTTATTCGTACAAAAAAACTTATAACCGTTTAAAACGTGAATTATATTAGTTAACTTAGCCCGATGAAAAGGCATCTGACCTTCGCACCTTAAGTCGTATTTTATATAAATTACCTACTCGCGTTCATAACAGGATGATCATTATTGTTATTTCTTTCAACCTATTGATGTCCCAATGCTGGGCTTAAGTCTTCTCACATATGAAAGGGTTCTAAGGATTCGAACCCGGGACCTCATAGGTTTAGTACTGGGGAATAATTATATATCATTTATTTATCTATTTACATAGCAGCGCTTTTTTTCATTGAGGGTTTGTGTTTATTAAAATCAGCTTAATGTATAAAGCCCTGGACCAAAGCATACATACATTCGAAAAAATGCCTCCGAGACGCATTTTATTTGCACGAAATTCAAAGCCGGGGTCTCTCGCGCAGCTAGTGATACTACGCGTTTTACCAATGCACTACGGATACAGTGATTGGCGAATCTCGGCTTCGACGTCCAGTTGAAATATTTCTCTGCAAAGTAGTTGAAATTCAAACACAATGTACTATTCGCAACCACAATGCACGCAGCAAGCCATCAAAATATTTATAAACCGTCTGGTGGACAATGCAGTATGCGACACAATGCAGTAGGCGAGACAGACAGACGGACTTTTAATAAAGTGTTTTTCAAATTAAACAATGCAGGGGCCGAGAATCGAACCCCCTATCCGTTGAAGTAGATATTTATATGTCCGTATACATATATGTAGTATTACAGATTGTCCCTTCATGACTATAACGAATCGCGAAAAGCAAGTAATTATCGCGTTTTAAACCGTTACTTGCTAGCCGCTTATACTATTCGGACATGTTCGCTGCTAAATCAAGTGTTCCCAGAAGAGGCTGGGGGGGGGGGTTCTAATAATTACGGGGTCTAATAATTTCCAAATATCAAAAACCATAATAGGTCGATAGCGCATCTTGTTGAGATGTTATATGGCTGCGGTTTTCACCTTCCAAACGTGTACGCCTATGGGGGGGGAGGGTGAGGGGAGTTAACGGGATTTTACCTATTAACTTAAGTTTAATGATTCCAGTAATTATTTTACTTTGTGACAAAGACATATAGATGTATGACACAATATAACATTAACATACAACAGCGACCTTGGATACCAAGATAGCACATATAAATCATTTTATAGATAACCGTGGGACATACGCGCGAGTCGTAGAGCAATAATTATTACATTGCAGTCTATAATTATTATATTTAGTCCATTCAATGCTAGCAATAGGTCGCGGATTCGATTAATGTTGCAGGTTTTGCAAATTGACTTTTCTAAAACTTTTAGACATCACACTGTAACGGGTTAACGCGATATATATTAGTTAAACTTATTGGAAAATAATTTTAACTAAGGCCCGACACTTCGGATGCTTTGCAGCGCCGTGGTCACGGGAAGACTGTCTTTTTGTGACCACGGCTCCTTCGAAATAATTTTAACTAATATGTGTACTACTCGCGTGAACTGCAGACAGTATTTTTCTATATATGCTCTTTTTGTTACATATGTATGTTATGCATTTGGATTTCAAATATTAGGTGTCTAGTTCAACACTCAATTCATAAGGAATATATCCTGGGAAACGGCAGAACTTGAATCGACAACCACAGCGTTCCGTGCTGTTACTCTAACCAATAGAGCTACACGTCAGCGACGTATTTATAAAAACGTTAGCTGTGGAAGCAAGTTCTAGTCATGCCCGCGTCGTAAATTTAGTCCAACTAAAATCTATTTTTCATTTACGTGAAAGTAGTTACGAAAATAACTTTGTTGAGATAAAATTTTATTAAAATCGGTCAAGCCGTTTAAGCGTAAATTTAATATTAAGTATTTATCGATCGTTTCAAGCGTAAAAGAAATGACTCGAACCTGCGATACAGAGTGTCGTAATACCCTTCCGTAACGAACGGTACGATCAGTATCGCGGTCGCGGACAGTTCTGTGTTATATAGTATAAATGAATCACCCTGTATACGGCCTTTACATAACATCACTAAGTCAACAGCACAAGCGCTCAAAAGACACGCTTCAATTGCGGTTTACAAAGGAATTAGTTAAGACGGAACTCACTGTTATTAGTTCAACTGTTTCAAACCCAGAGGTACACAAGACTTCTCACACTAGTCGAGATATGGGTCACTTTTGTATTTATTAACTACTGCACCCGCGACTCCGTCCACGTGGAATAGTTATTTTGTTATATACATCAAATTTTGTTTGTGCAAACTCCTCAGCTTTAAATTTTTATTTTTTACACAACGTCGTCCACTTCTTGTACAGCATTTTTTTAGATCATTTAAAGAAAAATGATTCTTTCACATATAGTTTTATTTTTCGTTGCTTTTCCCCTTTGAAGTGCACGCATCGGAAGCTCTCAAAGATGAATAATTTTCCCCGTTATTTCTACATTTTCCTCTGCTTTCCTTGAAAATTAGTTTTTTTTTTCAATTACAATCAGATCTTTTTCTCTTTGTTCTCGTCCTTGAGGTTAGCACGTTGAAACAGACGAACTCATCAGATTTTTAATATTAGTGTAGATTATTATTTACTGATGTGTCGACTCTCGCACAAGGTGTTCCGTACAATTTACTATTTAGCCGTCTTTACCTTTAATAAAATGCTATTTTAATTATATTTTTTACAATAGTAGGTACTTTTTATGTAGCGACATAGTAGAAATGACATGTAGACTTGTAGTGTTTTATGTGCTTCAAGAAGTTAAAGTGTTCTCGATGTAATTGTACGTCACTTCCGATGGTGTACCTTAGCAATTGTTAATGTAATATCTAGTAGTACTAAACTGGAATTACCTAATCACCAGTGCGATTATGCTAAGATAATAGGGGAGTGATTGATTGCGCGCGCGTCGACTTTCGGTGACCTTGAGTTGCTTGCGAGCGAGACGGATGTAGCGCGTGAGAGCGAGACGGCATAACGCTCGCGCAACGTGGTCGGAGCACGTGGTTTTTAGGTTATATTCGTTTCGTGTGCGATTGCGTAATTTTATAACGTGGCTGTTGTGTCTCTTTCTTGCCTATGTGTGATGTCGGTGGGTTAGATAGGGATAGAGTTATGTAGGACACGTTTGAATACGTGGGTCCCCGTTGATGATATTTTTTTTTAATAGACTTATTATTCAGTAAAGATCGCTAGTACGCAAGTGAGGTATTTTTTGTAATAAATGTCTATGTGAGAATTTCACGTCGGCTTAAATAATTATGAAGATACGTCATGTATTTAAATCGTCGGGAATTGTGGAATACAATATTCGATAATCTGCGTCTGCCCATGTCTGATTTTGCCCGACTCTGCCCTAGTTATCATTAATTAATGAGCCATTATCCACATTCATTAGAAAGTTTCTTTGTCCACCCAAAGAACCCTTTGCTGAAAGTAGCATAGGACTAATAACGATAAAACGCTACACGAAAGGACATAATATGTCAGCAACATTTTTGTACCTGTTAACCTCCTGTACACTTTTTTAACGATAGAGGGCAGAGAGGCGCGGGTTTCTCTGATGGAAGGAAAGGTGAAATACTCCAACCATGTAACATTTAAAACAATGTGTGTCGGACAATTTTTGCTTTGGACATTGAGGGGAACAGGTTGAAACCGTAATGCTTAAACTCCGCTTTCCATCTGCGTACGTAAGCTGGACGGAATTTTCGACATTCCTAACATCCATTTAATGTCCAGATCCTCCACGAAGTCCTGCATGCTTGTAAAGTGTTTAGAAACATATTGCTCCCGATGGGAATCGAACCCAAGACCCGTATTAGCCAAACATTACTACTAGTTGATCAACGAGCCCGTGAACCGGTAGTACCTCTTACTCTCAATGCAATGTACAAATAAATTACTAGCTAATTTAACCACTGAGCTATAGAGGCGACTATAATAACATTGAAAACAATTATCGTTTTTGTCATACTAGCGTACAAACAGTCGATAAAAATTTGTAACGACCTTCGTTTCGAACACGCTCAATACTATTTATCTATAAATTCTATACTAACATTATAAAGCTGTGGTGTATGTTTGTTTGTTTCAACTCGGGAACTACTGGTTTTAATTGAAAAATTGTTTGAGATACTTTCTAATCTCTTCTTCTAAAAGAATTGACTTAATAGGTATTTGACAAAAGAAACCTCCAAAGCGAAGCAGTACACACTTAAATAAAACACTTTTAACGGTTTATAGCGCGAATTATATTAAGTCAAGACATATTAGTGATAGTAGTTAGAAGATGGGGTTTCGAAGATCAAGGGTTGTCCCTAACGTCAAAATTAGTGACAGCCCCCAATCTTCAAGTCCCCCCCCCCCCTGACACTAGGGTTGCTGCAAAGCATCCGAAACGTCGGGCTGTAGTTAAAATAAATAGTTGATACATTAACTAATATATAGCGTTATATAGATATAGTGTTTTATTTAAATAACGCTAAAGCCGTAAGGCCTAGCCAGTCTTAATATAACATAAGTTATTCATGTGACATATAAGTTATGCAAATGATTTGACATTTTAAGCGTTCAGGAAGACATTAAGAGATTTCGATTTCGTTCGGAGCTTGTTTTATAGAGGTGGATTCACTTCATGTTGGTATTTTTAAATGGTACCAGAGGCGCGCGGTTCTAATTGTGGTAAAAGGAGCGAGAGAAGGGGGGCAAAGTTAGGTTTATAAATAGGAATAATTATGTTTGTTGAGACGCTATACTCAGCTGTTTGTTTTAATAACTTGAGCTATATGTGGACTTTCATTTCCACATATAGCTCAAGTTGTCTAGCCGTGTTTTTGAAAAATACTTTTGCCATTAACATTTTATTTAATAACGAATTCAAATACAATTAAATAGGTCACTATGAGCCAACTTTAAAATTATCGTTTTTATATTTATTAGAAAGACTGTGTAAATTATAAATAAAAAACATACCTGTATTTTGATACGATCCGTTTCGAATACTTTGCAGCAGACGTAAAGGAGAGGGCCTAGGGGGATATAATTAAATCGATTATTAAAATAAATTTGATTTTATAGGCGTACTTTGAAAATCAATTATTTAGGACTAGACTTTTCGAAGCGGTCTAGTTGTTATTGAGTTTAGCGCACACAAACACAAAAATAACGATTAATGAATGTATTGTTTAGATAACTAACCACTGAGGTAGTGTTGTATATTTTTGAACTATAAAAAAACACCTGTAACTGAGTTACTCGTAAATAAATATGCATCACTTTTAACGCCAGTGTCAAATCAGTGCGAGTGAAAATATGTGTCACTAATCGATCCAGTGAATAGTGTTTGTGATTATGACGGCCGGTGTGGCCACGAAACGGAAGTCGCGGGCCAGGAAAAGTTGGGCGAGAATCGAGAGCGATGCGCAGGTGAATTGGCGCTTTTAAAACACTTTACTTTAAACACACTTCTTTGAAATTTTACGCAATAGTATATTTTAAATACGCATTTAATACATATTATATTTAAACCACTTTAAACGGTTTGAAACAGGAAAATTTGTGGTTTATTTTTGTCTGTGATTAAGTGCTGTGCTTTGAAGGGACTATGACGTTCCGTAGCCATTAAAGGTTACGTTAAGTTTTATTTATTCATAATTGTACAGCCAGAGTACAGTGGTTAAAGAAGGTGAAAAATAATGAGACTGTCTGGCCACAAGAATTTGCTTTTTCTGATCTTTGTCGGCAGAGTGTCGACTAGTTGAGGTAGTTTACGTGGATTGTATTGTGATGACACTTTTTTGAACGGTTTAAAACGCGAAATGTATTGGTTAAATTTTTGAAATACGGCTCGACGTTCCGAAAGCTTTGCAGCAGCCGTGAAATACTAAAACTTTTCGCGTTTTAAACCGTAAGTGTTTTATTAGATATTACAGACTATTTAATTAATAAATAATAAAATTATTTAAACTACAGACAGTACTCAGTAGTAGATATAGATTTGTAAAGTTGATTAGCGAGTTTATATAAAATGCCCGTTTCCAATAATTCATAACATTACTTTTGGGGTTTTTTACCCCCCCCCCCCCCGGGCCCCCCCGCTTTGGTCACGCAGGATATATTTTTATATTAAGTATTTTGTTTACAGGCTTCTGACTTCACTGACATCGGCGATTGGCCCACATTAGGTGCAGCTGTAGCAGCCAGGTGTCACTCCACGCCCCCACCCCACGATGCTGATCCAGCGCATCACAACGGGAACGCGGTGAGTTTCATGTACTAATAATTTAGCGCAAAGGTTGAACACTTCTAGCATTTAGCAGTGCGAGGAGATCCTAGGTTTAAAATTATGGGGATACGATTAATAAATTTGATCAACTACTGTCAATAATATTAATTAGTAAAGTACACGTATATATTTGTTTGGCCCCATGTCCCACAGGGGAAAAAGGGATTTTACATTTTTAGATTCGTTCCAAGGTCAAGTACTTCTTTCAACCTAATGTTACAAAGTTTCAATGCCCCATAGCGGGGCTCCTCCTTCTTACGAGGTTTTAGCATCAAGACCCACCACGCTGCTCTAGTGCGGGTTGGCCTAACGTTACAGTCACTTAATTAGTAGCCCAAAGTAAAGTGTGATAATTGTAAAAATGACGTTAATCGATCGAAAACGGCACCCATCTACTAAAAATATTATATTGTAATAAATATGATATAAAAATTAACCTTATATCTAGTGTCATGTCAACCTGTACGATAGCGTCATACTCATACTTGGTCATGTGTCGCGATTTCAGGATCAGGAACGAAAACCGCCCGAGGAGCCAAAACCGGAGAAGGTGGAGCAGCACAACCACCAGCCGCAGAACGATAAGCACGCACACGTCGACAAGAATAAGAACTCGGGTGAGACTTGTTTAATTATTAAAGAGCTAAGACCTTTTTATGATAGAGGAAGAAGGTCAGACAGAGTGAAGGGTTCACTCGATGGTAGTACTTTAGCCACATAACATCTACACAAGACGCGCTTTTGACCTGTTTTAGCTTTGGATATTCGGAAATCTACAAACCTCGAAATGTGATTAAACTTGGCAGTTTTTTTCAACCGGTGGGTCGTGACCCAGACGGAATTTCGATATTTCTACCGCCTATTTAATATTCAGATTTCCAGATCAAGTCTAACATGTTGCAGAAACATTATAAAATAATTTGAAAAATCTTACACCCGGTGGGGATTCAACCCACGACTCGTTGATTATTAGCCCTCGCTACAGAACTGTCAAACTGACTATAATGACTGGGTAGTCTGAAATCGAAACGCGATTAAACTTTACTTAACGTCTAACACGACGCTAAAACTCTTCCAGGAGGTGGCAAGGGTGGTAACAAATCGGGGAAGCACAAATGGGTCCCGCTGGACATCGACGTGAAAGCGGCGAGGCCCGGCAAACATGCCCAGCACAGCGTCAGGCAGGATCATGGTATGTTCACACCCACGATAACCTATAATGCTAAACCTGGACAATCGAGTACTAATACTTATTATTAAAAACCCGGACCTTAAAAATGCAAATCCAACGAAATATTAATATAATCCAATAATATATAAAAGTAGTAAAGTAGTGACTTTATGGGTAATATTTCCACAGACACCGTGTCCCTAAATGGCGAGGATAGCCGCGGTCGCGGAGCCCTCAGGGGGCGTGGGGCGATGCGCGGGGGCCGGGGTGCCCGTCGCCCCGGACCCAGGCCGGCATCGGTTCACTCACACCCCCATCCGTTATACCACCACCCGGATTATCCGCACCACGAAATGCCCCAGGTAAATTAGTTTTCCACTGCTGGGATTCGGTAAAAAGCTTGATTTACCATGTGGGTCATATCCAATTGATATATTATGTTCCACAATAGCAAAGGATTATTATAATATTGTTAAAAATCGATTTTAGATGAAAAAAGATATGACAGTACTTGAGCCGTGTCGTAAATTTTTTTTAATATAATAAATTCGATTTCGCACACTATTCCAATCAAATATTCACCAGTCAAGGTAACGGACACTGAAATATGTTCGCCCCATACCCCACAGGGGGGATTTAAATTTTTATATAGTTATATAAATTATGGGGCAAGATATGTTGGCTGAGTGTATCTTGTCCCTGGTATAATTATTTTGTGGAAAAATAATTATACCAGAAGATATGCTATTTTCCTGGGTTTCACCATCATTTTGATATATATATGCTGTTTTATTATTGGTGTTTTGGGACTTAAATTTGAGAAAATCGTAAATGTATGTTATAAGGTATTTGAAATATGGTCTTAGATGCCGAGTTTGATTATAAACATACTTTTTAACATTTTCATTTAAAGAAAAACGAAAACGTAAGTAGGAGCTGTCACAAAATTTGGGTTTTCGAAGTATTAAGCTGTCATAATTTGGAATTATCACTTGATGGCACTTTTTGAAAACGTTGAAAGCCCTAAAAAGTTAAGGAGTGTACTTTTTTTGAGTATTTTACACAATGAGAAGCTATATGTTAAATTAAATTAACTCTAGTAATAAAAAGGTTATTTTAATTTTATGTATTTATTTCGTCATTATTTCAAGTTATCTGGTGTGGGTTCATTTCAAATTAATTGTCATTTCTTTATGGGATATAAAAATTATAAAACAGTCATTAAGACTGGTTATTATATCATTCTTATTCTTGTATATTTATAATATGTTTGGCTTCTATATATATCTGGTTTGATACTCGGGCTGTGTGTTACAATACAAGAAAATAATAAAAAAGATGTGATACAACTTTGAAGTTAATTAGATTATCAACCCTTAGTATACAAAATAATGTTTAATCCTCAATTTTAATTATTTAAAATGAAATAATTTATTTGGAAAAAAATAACAATGCAATTTTTTGATCTTGTATTTATATAAGCATAAATAAAAATAAAAGTTCTCAATTAATTAAGGAAATTAAAATTACATCAATTTAAAAGTTACCTCTTTGTTAAATTTAAAAACAAAGTGATCACGATGTTGTCTCTATAAGTGAACAAATCAATTTGTCACTAAAAATACTACAATACCTTATAATAACATCCAAGACCGAAAACAACCGTCCCAGTCAGTAGTAGGGCCAGCCCCCCACCACACACAGCCCGAGTGGGTGAACTAACATCATCAACCCCCCCAATCCCCCCCGCTAGCTGCGAGTCGCTCAGCCGGCGATGCCGCAGGGGCTCGTGCTGCACTACGGGCTGGGAGCGCTCGGACCGCCGCAGGCCTTGGCGCCAGGGGCGCTAACCCCCACAATGGCGCCGCCGTTGGCCCAGGCGTACTACTTCGGAGGATCCACTACGACCGCTGCCCCCTACGGCATAGGGCTCGACCCGGTCACGCTGAAGGATCTCATAAAGAAGCAGATGTGAGTATTCACTTCTTAACAAATTTGGCAAGGTAGGTAGTATCTCGGGAAAAGTTTAATAATAATTGTTGCGGTCGAGTAGGGCACATCATCCCCTCTTGTTCGTTGTGTGCGAGGTTTTATTTTGCTGTTGGAGAGGATAGATACGCATACACACACAGCTTGAGTGTACTAAAAACATCAAATCTATAAAAAATTTAATGTAATGTTTTTTATGTTACTTACTGTTACAATACAATCTCTCTGTAAATATATGTGAACTTAGATCATGATGTTACCTGATAAATAGTTATTTTTAATGTAATTACACCACGAACCTGTCAAGTTATATTCCACTTTACCTCACCAGGAATCTATTGGGTACACCGATAGAAGGCCTATTTTCCCATTTTTCCCCCCCCCCCGCTTGACCTTCCGGTTTCCGTATTTTATTATTTCATATTATCTTCTCGTTATTTTGACAGTCAACATTTGGGAGTCATACACAAGTCCCCCTAACACAAATTGCGAATGTCGTGTGTTTATTTTATAATAACACGTCTCATTCAATCCGCAGCGAGTACTACTTCAGCCCGGACAACCTTGCGCGCGACTTCTTCCTGCGCCGCAAGATGTCATCGGACGGCACCATACCGGTGACGCTAATCGCCTCATTCCACCGCGTGCGTGCGCTCACCGCTGATGTGCAGCTGGTGTTGGACGCGATACGCGACTCAGATAAGCTACAGCTGATACAGGGATTCAAGGTTAGCATGTTCCGACAATACTTTACACACCTTTTACACATTCTTATTTCATCAAGGTAAACTTACAGCTAATTAAACTGGAATATACAGTACAGTAAGCAAATTTTCACAAATAGACAGAAAAAGTACCGTAAACAATTAAAACAATAAAAAAATGTGTGTGTATATCTGTGTATACACACACAACATATTTTTCTTTTGTGTATTCGGTTACACATATAATACGTTTCCACCAACACAATATTAAAGTAAAGCCATACATTGCTTCCATAAACTCGATATTTTAAGTGTTATACCTTTAAAATAAAATACTTTTAACGGTTCACAACGCGAAAAATTAGGAAATATCATCATTAATTCAAATTGTTTTATGCATAGGTGTTATACTGAAGAGACAATAGTACTTGCAGAGACCACGAGTTACCATTATTCTCTGGTTTCATCCTTACATTAAATTAAATTCCAAAAACCTAAATCACCCTAGTTTCGCATTAACAAATAACACAGCACTGAATTGTTTAAAAGGAAGACAGATCGACTATTCAATCGAGAAGTCGAAGTGAGGAGCGCTTATATACACGCGTTATCACTACTTATTCCTTCCTTGATGACGTCATCTCAGCATTGCTCTCACAATAAATTATTGATTCTCATTTTCAGGTGCGTACTGCGATCGAACCTATGAAATGGGTGCTTTCCGACTTAGCCCTGAGCGCGACCGAAGAAGCGGAGAGAAATGAACGAATGGAAAGAGCCGATGTAGACTCGGACAAATCCCAGAAAACCGACACGACCGGACAGGACGCGACCCCGGATAACCCAAACTCGTACCAAGAAATTGCGCACGCGAACCCGGATCAAATAACCGCGGTTAACGAAAACCCGGATCAAATAATCCCGGTTAATGCAAACCCGGATCAAAGTACTGCTGATAACGCAATACAGGGAAATGAAAGCGCCCATAACGCGAGCCCGGATTTAAAAATTGTTAATGCAATCTCGGATAACTCGAACCCGGGTAACGAAACTGCTGATAAAGAGGAGAGTGAGGATTTTCGCGGTGAGCGGATAGAAGACCCGCCGAGGATAGAACAGTGTGACTTGGATGTCACCACGCAGGTAGTCATCGCTTCTGTACTTCCATTGACTAATATTTTGCATTTATTTAGACTATGTGTAAAACAAAAAAAAACAGTTTCAAACTGTATTTGAAAATGCCATTTCCCGAAATATTTAACGGTTTAAAACGTGACATGTATTAGTAATATTTTTATTTTATTTACTTTAATTACGATCCGACGTTTTGAATACTTTCCGTGATCACATGGGGAGTTAATGTTAGAAAAAACTTTATATTATTATATATTTGCAAATCTTTTAAAGTGTGAATTTTTAATTAATTGATTAAAAACTTTATATTACACGTCGACAGGAGCTTAGTTTTTTAGTATTGTTTAAAATACAGAACTTACAAAGTTAGTATTCGCTTATTTATAATGTAAATACATTTCTATATAGAAAACTATCCAAGAGACGACGACTGCGCGGCAATCCGCTAGCGAAAAACCACAGGAAAAAGAGATTGAAAGTAGCGAGGCAAGAGAAGAGGCGAAGAGCGAGTTGAGAAGTGAAAAGTCAGAGTCCAATGATGATCCTCCGCTGCAGTCCGATGGATCTGAGAAGACAGGCGAGAAACGGTAAGTCTGGTGGGGGAGGTGGAGGGGGTGATTCTCCATTAAGTGACATAAGTATACTGTTTAGTGGCTTCTGAAAAGAAGCACTCAGCTACATGAGTACCAAACTCATGTCCCAACGCTGATATTATGTGATCCCTTCAGAGGCCGAGTTAACGCAATTATATTTACACACATCTATATATTGAAATTGTTGAAAAAAATGTGTCTGATGGCTTAATTTATATTTAATTTATTTTCTTTGAAACATTTTTCACTGAATAATTACACAAAATTTTCTTGTTTCTATTTTTATATTTTTATACATTCTTTTTTTTTTTTTTCATTTTTTCTTTTTTTTTTCATAGAATATATTGCCTATGATTAACATTTATTGTTTCGTGTTTCCTACTCAAAAGACAAGAAGAACCCTTTCACTAAGGTGTTTTTCCTCTGTTAGTTCTTTAAATTGTTATAGTTAGTGTATAGAAAAAAAATGCATTAAATTACAACAAACACAAACATATAAACTCACTAAGAACGTATTTTTTTACGTATAATAGCCCGATACACACTTGGCCAATTTATTATGTTTTAGATAACAAAAGGTACAATTGTACTCAATAGCTCTTGCTCAAATATAGTTATTTTTTTTCTACAGTCGCAAGAAGCAGATGGTCGGTATATTCCCTTTGGCGACCATGGGCGGTCCGCTCGTGGCGCCCGTGTCCAGTCTGCTGAGATGCGTACCACCACCGCCGCTGCCAAGGTATGTGAGGCCAGGGGAAATAATTATCTACATTTTCTCATAGATATAATTGGACTATGGTATATACAGTATACCAAGAGATTAAATTGTATTTTGGCGCGAATTGGGTTTTTCGGCCATTTATCCAAGTTGGGGTTTTATACGGTAATAGATATGGGTGGATTGATCAATGAGAGAATGGTCTGAAAACCCAAGTAGCAAATCAAGAAAATTTGCAATAATATAAAAGTATATTTTAATAGAACTATTATATAAATAATATCGTTTAAAACTATCTATAGTTACGCGAGTAGTACACATTTAAATAAAACACTTTAACGGTTTAAAACGATTCATTATAAGAGTTGTTGTAACGTACTATATTATTGTCTATAGTAAAAATTGCTTTAAAAAAATAAGTTTATATGCGAGTAAATAATACAAGTTACATTTTTTTCCAGAATGTTCCGTAGCACTCGCGGAACCGGATCAGTCTCGCCCCTCGCGCGAGAAAACCTTAATCCGGATGTGCCCGAGTTTGTGCCGCAATCGGTTAGGCAACGTGAGTATTCAAACAAATACATGCAAACTGCAATACACTACATACTGATATTACAGTAGTAGTAGTAGTAGAAATCGATATTACTGATTAAATTAATTGGGGGCAAGTAGTAGATCTGCTTTTTGTTCTCTGCCCAACCGAAACAAAACTCGTGCTAAACGTAATGCTAGCCAACGCGTTTGGGTAATCAGGCGTTCTATACATTGTTCGATCATCCTTGAAATAAAATGTTTGAGGGTAGTTTTATATCTTCAGATGTCTAGTATTTCTAAATCAATGTTGTATTGTACGTATGTTCTGGGTATTATACGAAATATCCTTTAATAAGAGATACAAATAAATGATACCTAATCATTTTTATGATGTTTGTGGTCTATTTTTTACCCCGTAATTTAGGCCTGAAACCTCTTTTCAATAGAGTTTTTGGGTTACGCATTGCGGGTAGATTAACTTTTATCGTTTTCGCGAGATAATCGTCTTTTCATAGTGATTTTTTTCGACATAAACGATGGACAAGCGATCTTCATTATAAAGACCAATCTTGACACGAAACATTTTAGTTTTTTTTTTCGTTATTGTTTGTGTATATTTGTAATTTAGAAAAGGTTGCAGAGTAACCTATTATCGAATACTATATTTTGTATCGATATTTATAAGTTGAACATATTTATAAATTACAGTTATGTTATGATTAATGAGTTTAAAGAGAGGATTTATGTTTGAAAAAAAAACAATAAGTTCATTCTATTTTGCAGAGGAACCGAACCCCAATAAGTCTGAAGAAGTTGTGGAGCAAACCAGCGTAACCAGTCCGGCTGGAGATAGGACGGATCCTGATGTGTGGACTGAGGTGAGTTATAATTCTCAGTATTATATACAGACAAATATAATTATGATTTTCTCATGGGGAGTACCCTCACTGATTCCTCTTCAAATCTTTTGGTTCCTTTTTAAAATGTTATTATCCTTTCCATCTTATATATATTTATTTAATCATTAAAATTACATTGTCATGACACGTGGAAGCCCAATTCGACAATTAACTTAATTATCTACTGTTAGTTTCCTAATGTGATTTGCCTTGATTTTTATAGACAAGTAAGACGATCCATTATATGTGCCATACCCGATACACAATTAAACAATTTGTCTATAGTTATTCGAGAATTATCAAAAACAACTTAATTTCAGGGTTAAGTAAATGGCATTTTGAATATATCTAACTGTATTTGTGCTCCGTATTAAAAGTTTCAAAATAAAACCCTGAAAATCGCCATTCACCTCGATATCAATATTGGTGATAGGTGAACTCTAAAAAATAATTAAAAAACCCTTTTTTAATCAATGTTAAAGAACTCGCAATTAACCCCCTTTTTTTAACTTTATCTATACCGAAATATTTGTTTAACTTATAAAAGTCTTTGATAGTTTAGTCCAGCCCAATTCACAGAACTGTGGAGGTATTATAACTTCTGCAAATTGCAGGTCAAGCGCCGCACGAAGGCAGGTTCTCGCGAACGCGGTAACGCTCGTGAGGAGCCCGAGGAGGTCCGCGAGGAGCTGCACTTCCAGCTTGACGAGGAGTTGGATCTGCCGCCGCCGAGGCATAACACCTTCACGGACGCTTGGTGAGTTACATTTTCACGCACAAGTAAAATCAACTCAAGGTTTTTTTCCAATTCTCTTTGTGCTCAGCTGATAAAGCATGGCTGATATTAAGCGCTGATTTTCAGCTAGGCATCGCGTTTACCACAAGTGAAGCTTTTTCGCGTGTATTAAAATAAATGGAAATTTTATTTTCCAATCTGCTATAGCAACAGATGGCGCAAACGTCTGGTCGTACTTATAAATAATATCTTAATATGTACATATATATTTAGCATTTATAACAGTTTATAACGTTTATAAAAAATAATAATTACTTGAACATTATTTGTTAAAATTCCGGGCTTTTAAGGTCCGATGACGAATCGGACGTCGAGTTCACGGACGGCGACATAGGCCGTCTGCTCATCGTCACTCAAACGAGCACGAGAGCGCCGAAACACGACGGCTACGATCGCCAAGGAGATTGGTCTACGCGCACCAAGATCACTCAGGATTTGGAGCAGGTTAGTGAGTAGTAAGACGTGGGAGAAACAGAGTTAGACGACGAAAATATTGCAGATTGTGTGTTTATCCTATTAACTTCTTTAATTGCAATTACAAAATCTTATTTAAAAAAACACACACACACGAACGCAAATATAATACACACACCGCATCACACACTAGTTAATTATTTGAAAATATTATGTGTGTAGAAACACATACTAAACTGTTTAATTATGAAATTTTCACATTTTAGGTGATCACAGATGGACTCAGACGCTACGAAGAAGATTTGTGGGGCGAATATTCAACGGTTAGTGTGTTTTATAATGTTAATTTATAGTTTTTTGTAAGATGTCGAGCCTAGTATAGAAACCTGATTATTAAATGGGGGGTTTGAATACCGAAATTCCGTCGATGTCACGAATCACTGTCCACGGACGAAAGCTAAATTACGACAGCTCATCTTGTTTAGATGTTATACGGCTGGGGTATTCCGTCTTCCATAAATACGTTAGCTATATCAATATGACATAACAATGATGACATTTGTCACTCCCTGATTCTGTTATTATATAAATGTCATGGTCCTTTTATCTAGTGCAATAGCGGTAGTCAGTACCGCACGGTCTCCGTGATAAGTCGCGAACAGTTCGAAGCGACAATGCCAGCGGAGAAGCACCAGAACCCAGCTGAACCGCCACCGCCGCCACCGCATCAAACGCAACAGGTAGGCCTTACCTACAATTATTTAAACTAACTGCACAAAAACGGGATTGAGACAAATCGGTGACCACGTTCGGGACATGGTGGCTGAAATTCAACCTCGACACGTTATTGTTAAGGTTGAATTTACATTGCGCGAGAGCTGCTCGTATCAAAAGGGTTGAAGAATTTTATGAAGATGTGTAGAACAATAGGAATATTGGATAGACAGCAGCACGAAACCTTGTGTGTGTACAAGGAACACCTATGTCATTGAATTAGATTTTATTTTGAATATACCTTAGAAAGTAGATATTTTGATATTAATAACCACCTACTACTATTCTTGTGGCAATATTTTCTATATAATATTGTGGTTTCCCCCATCTCCCCCCTTAACAGATAAATGTATATATGTACAGATGGAGCAATACGAATCGAGCGGAAAAGTGAAACGGCCAAGACGCACCGCGCGTTTCTACGCGGCCAGCAAGGACCCGCACGCGACTGACGTCATGTGAGTAAACCATTTTGCCTTGGTTAACGCAAAATAGGCTTTGGTCTTAACAAGAAAGTTTTTGATTCTGAGACTGGACTATTGTTCTCATCATGATGTCTAACTTGTAATCGAAACTTCCACTTCGAGGGTCCGTTTATTTTTCTCTCATTGATATTTTTTTTTGTTTTGACGCCCTATTTATGAGTTTATCCAAGATATGATTACACAAAGTATATTAAGATTATATTTTTTATTTTTTTTGGCGAAAGAAGAAGGCGGGTGATCAGTCCACGCCATCTGCTGACCTTTTTCCATTCCCCCTCTGCGGATTATCCGACACTTTCTGCATTAATTTATTATATAATTGCAAAGCAAATGTTAATTAATGACCAGCGTTGATTGTGATGATGATGATGATATTTTCCACAGAACTAGCCGCAAGCACAAGACGCGGCACAGCCTCAACCCGCCGGTGGAACACCACATCGGTTGGGTTATGGACGTTCGCGAACATAGGCGGCATCATAGAGACAGCGGGTGAGTTTTTGTTATTTTACTCGAAATCTTATGTTTTAACATAAATTTTCTTCCAAATGTATTATTGTTCTTTTAATCGATTCCCATTTAAATTGTAATCCTTACTAATATTATAAATGCAAAAATAACTCTGTTCTTGGGTCTGTCTGTTAGTGTTTAGGCCTGGTCTAGACCCTGAGAAAGTGCACAAAGTAGCTACTTTTAATTGCATGAAATTAAGGAGGGGGATTCGTGGTTTTTGAAGCTAAAACAATGAAACTTTCTTCTTTGGTTATTGGGAGTGGGAGTGAGAGTTAGAGTTGGAGTGATGTGTGACTTACATCGAATGTAAGTGTGTTATGGAGCAATACACACCCCCCCCCCCTCTTGTTCCCCCCCACTCGTTCGCATCGATTTTGTACTACAAACTATTATAATTTACATTTTACTGCCACTTATATTAAAGGCGCTTTCTAATTTATATTTTTGTATATGTTGACAGATCGTCGCTAGGCACATCGCCAACGTTAGGCTCCTCATGTGGCTCCGCTCCGCAATCGCTGCCCGCTTTCCACCACCCGTCGCACGGGCTTCTGCGAGAGAACCACTTCACACAGCAGGCCTACCACAAGTACCACTCACGGTGTCTTAAGGGTGAGTTGAGAAGAAGGAAATTTACGTATATTTATATTGTTGACAGGCCATAGGATATGTATTCCTAAATAATAATATGCTTAGATTAAAATACTCAATAAAAAAAGTTAATTAAGCCAAATAATTTAACTTAATTAAGCATTGGTATTTGGCGAATATATTTCTGTGTCCGTTTCAGAGATCTATCTATTTACAGACAAATAATTTGCCTTGTTAAAAAAACTACGGAAAATGAGAAGGTCATTGATTAATCATCTCAAAATATTCTAGAACGCAAGAAGCTCGGCATCGGTCAGTCTCAAGAGATGAACACGCTCTTCCGTTTCTGGTCTTTCTTCCTTCGGGACCACTTCAACAGGACGATGTACAACGAATTCAGGTTGGTACCACGTGTTGTTATGTTGTTTCACGCTGTCTGCAAAGGTGGTGGTGGTCATAAAGTTGTACATTTATAATGTTAAGTGGATAATGATATTCGTTATCATCTACCATCAGATGACACGCTTTTTAGCGCACTTTTTGTAGGAAAATAACGAAAAAAAAATATTAAAATCTAAATTGCCTAATCTAATCATTTCTAAATTAAAACTTTTGAATAAAATCCAGATAAAAAGGGCCATAAAAAGCGAAATTTGAAATATTTATGCATAAAGACGTTAAAGGAATATAAACTCTTAAATCCCCTATAGAACGAATATCTTGAGTATCATTTCTTACATGAATACAGGACGCTAGCGAACGAAGACTCGGCTGCCGGCTTCCGTTACGGGCTGGAATGTCTATTCCGATTCTATTCCTACGGACTGGAGAGGAAGTTCCGACCGGAGCTATACCAGGACTTCCAGACTGAAACGATACAGGACTACGAGAAGGGTGAGTGGTGAAAAGAGAGATATAATACCTACTTGGCGTTTTGGCACTTTAATGACTAATTAAAAATTTTTTTTTTTTTTTTTTTTTGTTGCCTTGAGAAACAACATTTCTTAATTCACATTTTCTGACGGCTTCTTTGGTTCCGTAGTTGTAATATACCTTATAATTCTCCTAAGATTCGCCTTTGTTTGAACTCTTAAAATCTAGATATTAAATTGATGGTACAATATCCCGTTCATATCACTAATCAACGTTCGCAGATGTAAATTTCTAAATTTCCAAAATCAAAATAGGACAATGTATCTAGCGAAGATGTTATATGGCGGGGTTATATCTCCTTTCTTGTCTCTCTTCCCTTAGAGTAACAATAACTTATGCTGTAAACAAGATCAATCAGTGAAATGGACAGCTATAAGACTTTATTGTCCCTGTAGGTCAACTGTACGGCTTGGAAAAGTTCTGGGCGTTCCTCAAGTACTACAAGCACGCCGCCGCACTTCAAGTGGAGCCCAAGTTGAAGGGATACCTCGCCAACTTCAACACGGTCGAAGATTTCCGAGTGCTAGAGGTGAGGGGTCACAGACACTTTGAATATTTAATGTTTTTTTTATATATAAATAAACCACTTTCAACGGATTAAAACCCATATATGAAATTTATTTTTGATTTATTAAACTACGACCCGATGTTTTGGACGTATTAAGACAGCCACTACCGCCATTTGTTCCTCGTTCCATCGTAATTGGTAATCTCTAGATAAAAAATAGCTCAAATAGCCAAATAGCTGGATTCCTACAAAATGGACTAACACTGTCCTCTTGTTTTTTAGAAACTAGAGCCTATTAAACTCCACTACCGTAGCAGATTTGACTTTAACATTGAAGATACTTCATCATCATCCCTGTGTGATTAAAATAAATAAAAATATAAGTAATACATTTCGTATTTTAAACCGTTAAATTGATTTATTGAAATTTGTATTACTGGCGTAAACAACAGACTGCGTTTAGTTTGTATCTAGACAATCTTCTATTCTTATTACTTTTTTCTTTTAAGTTATTAACTTCCTTAGTATAAAATGATAGACTAGTGAGTGTCAATGTGTTTGTTTGTGTTAAAAATTGAGATCATTCTAGATATATTATTCGGCGATTATAATTAAATTCATCTAAAATCGAATATCGTTTTAATATTGACATAAATGTACAGCCACAACTCAACGAGCTGCTCGGTGCGCATGGACCAAACGCGCCCGGGCGCGGCCCCCACGCACGCCCCTACGATAGACACAGATCTGTGTCCGAGAGCGATAGGCAGCACAACCAACAGCACAGGAATTATTTCAAGTAAGCATTTTGTAATACTATGAGAAATAAACATATATATAGCGTCACGTGATTTAACAACAAATTCTCTAAGACGCCGGAAATCAGCTCTGGGCGTGTAACTAATTTATTGGAATTAAAAAAAATATATAATTTTTAAAAATTATATTTACTACCCAAGGATGAACTATCAAGAAAATAAGAAAAATGATTACAAAACTTTACTAATAATAATAAAATAATAATTTAATAGTGCCTATGTTGCACTTAAGTGCACTTAAGTGCAACATAGGCACTATTATTATGGAAAAATATAATTATTACACGTGTGCAGCGTCATCAAAAGAACAGTGGAATAGTTGCATATAACAGAACGAAGTGAGAAAAGTAATTCCATATTCATGTATTGTGACTTTTACAGGGTCCCAAACACATCTGGCAATACTGAACGCGGTCGCGCCGGTTCGTGCGGGGCGCAGAGCGTCGTCGCTATCAATAGGACCAGACGTAAGTCAATAAGAAGGATTTTATTTCTATTTTTATTATTTAAATCTGATTCAAATAGAACTATAAATGCCCATATTTAAATAGGAATTATATTAAACACAAATGTTTTTTTTCAGCGCCGAAATCAAAACCGGATAGCTCCGAAATGAAGCAACCGGTCGCAGCGCGCACGCAGTGATTGCGCACACGCAGACAATCCGACGGACATTATCTTGTATATATACATAGACTGAGCCGTTCGCGTATATAATTATAGGACGTTGCATTTTTATATAAATAAAATAATAAAAAAAAATTAAAATAAAAAATCTTTAAACTGTGAAGTGTCAATGAACGCTAGTGATTTAAGTGTTTAATTTTGTGTGGCGAGACCGGTTCGCGGTACCGGCTTTTCATGTTTACGATGACGATGCGGCGTGGTTGCGGTTTTCTGGGGTTGCAGGCTGTGTGTGGATGAAGCATAGGTGAGCGTTTTTGCATAGAAGTGTTTTACTTAGGCCCAGGTACTAACATTTTTAGGCTTAAATTCAAATAGATACCCTTCAGGAATTCATAAGGAACAAGTAATCTATGGCATTTTCTAAGATGAGGTTAGCGTAACATCTTATGATATCATCCACTCCCGATGGTCATACGTCTAGAACAATTTCTCAATTACGCCGGCCGAATGTTTAGCTTTAGATTTTTTCCAACCTATTAGTTGCATTCATACCGTATAGTTTAATCTGAGTTTTTGTTCTAAAATGAAAAATAACATATTTCATGATTATTGGTCGTTCGAGCCGGATATAGGCATAGCCCCAGAACATTGCTAATATATTTTTTCTTTGTCCACAGCTTGCTAACGCATCGACAATAAAGCTACGCGTTGCACGCATAATGTAGCTATAGTTATATAATTACGACAAACTATATATTTATATATATTTTTGACATTGTAATATACATTGATTTTCAAAAAAAAACTATCCTAGCATTTTAGACGTACTACTGTCTGCCTGTGCGCATGTTATAACTAGTATAATTAATGCAGGTTATAGTTTAATTTGTAATGTCGACGACGTTTGAAAATATCCTTAATGTATGGGCTAATAATTAAAAATATACGCAATTAGTGGATACGGGGAAGGCAGTAGTTAGTAGCGTTAGTGTTAAGTGGCGACACTGTGGTGCTGTCGTGTCTATGGCGCAAAGGTGAGCGGGTCGGCTGCGAGTTGTAGAGAATCATGTTCTATCCGGTCTACCCTCAATGTAGTGTTTGATCGCTCCCCTGCGTCTCGGATCTCGGAAATTAATGTACAGTGTTAAATTTGCAGTCTGACGTGAATTTTCTTAAATAAAGAATATGATTAACGCCATCTCTGTTGAATCCTAACGGAATTACACCGGTTTAAAAAGAGCTGTATATACATTTTTCTTTAAAGGTGGCGCTGACAAACATTCTTGATTGACGAAAATTTCCGCTCAGGCTCGTCTGTGTAAAACTTAATCTGTAATGTTGATCTTCGTATGACCCTTTCGGAGACTGACTGTACTGTTCTCTTTTAGATGAAATTTGTAAATTCACACATTTAACTTTTGGTAGTTCTAGATTTCGAGTTAATTTCACGGGCTAAGTGATTTCGACGTAAGGTAGCATAATAATAAGTGTAACTACCTCCTCAAATTATGAATTTGATTCTACCGTCTAGATTTCGGATTTTAATTACGTTACTATTTTACATGAAATCGACTAATCGGGTTTTAATACGTTTTAAGAAGGTCGAAATCACGGTCCTATTAAAAACTGCCACGATATTATTCACGACACAAGCAAAGCACATGATTTTATTTGTTTTTTAGATTATAGTATGCATTCTTGGCCGAAATGTTCTACTCGCGGAGATAAGGAGTCCATTTTTCAATTCTCGATTCCGTTAGAAAAATCATGTTATGTCAGTTTGAATTATAATGTTGACATTTTGACAGTGACGAAACTTATAAGTTCTGTCAGATGTCACCATCTGTAACGAAAATAATAACTTGAACATTAGTTAAATTGGAATTTGTATTTTGCTGCTGATTTAAGGCAAGGATTTTATAGTCTCGATAAAAATCTCAAAATTTATCGACAATTAGGAAATTGGACCTTAGTCTCTTGACAGCTGATATCTCCGCGAAGGTGTTCATTTCGTCATTTTTTTTTTTGTAAAATACGTGAGTTTCGCATAGTATAAGCATAGATATGTATTACCTTCGGTTGTGTGACGCCGTTATCGTTTTGTGTTCAGCCGTTATGTATCTTTGACAACTTGCAATACAGATGTGGATTGTGTTTAGATATCCAAATAAATAAAGCGTGCAGTAGTTTTGGTATAAGAATTTGTTTTAGTATAAATCATGAAATTGTTTTTAGTCTCTAAAAATATTTCTTAAACAAAAAACGTAGTTTTGATTTGATTTCAATTTGGAGGTTTAAAGTATATATTGCTACAGTGGTTAATAAAATCAGGTTAAAATCTCTTTAATAGTACAAAGACGAAATAGTCAACTGTGAAGAGTACAAACAAAAAATGGAATACAAAGAAAGGAAGAAACACAAATCTGTGGCCCTTTCTTAAGTAAGCAACTATAAAAAGTGTGTCTACGAATCACTGTCCAAGAAAACAAATATGTAATACGTCTGCAGCCACAAAAATATGTTCGCCTAAATGTAATCGCGTCACGCAATCGAAAAATAAGTTATGCACTAACTTGCTCAATATGTTTTGAAATCTTCAAAATATAGTTTTTTTGTTGACGAATGAAATACAGATAAATTAATTCTTTTCAACGTTGGAGAAAGGGAAAGAGTTTGATAATATTCCGTGCTTCTTTTTCTTATTTCTTTTTTGTAACATTTAGCATTGTAATATAAGATAATCAAATATCTCCTTTGATTCGTTGCTAAATCGGATTGCCCATTTCAGGCCACAATCGAACATTATAATTGAATAATAAATAGTACTTTGCGAATAACTTTTGAACTACTAATGAACAATGCAACAATTGTAACAGTAGACTTAATAGGTAAATATTAGTTCTTAGTATTGATGCACACCTAAAGCTTAATTCATGATGTCCATTTGTGGCCTGAGACTTTTCAAGGCTGGGCACTCCGCAATGTTTATATTTCACTAATATAAAGAATAAGGGTGTGACGATTTTTTTGCTAATTTTTAAGGATGCTTTTTTAATTCTATAAACGAGGGCTGGACTCGATAAAATTACCAATTGAAACTTCCAAACATACTATCTCTTTCCAACATACACAAATAAATAGAGAGGGATATATTTTGCACAATCGTGTTCCTTGTATGAGATCATAACGTCCGACTCTTTTAGTAAAAAGAATCAAACTATAGGTCTAGGAATAAGGGATTTTCACCAAAATTTATTTTTGGCTTACGAATCTGTCTAAAAAAGTCTTTTCAAGAACTGCCCTTAAATACGAAGTGTATTGTTAATTAATTCTAATCAAATTAGAATTCTGACAATCGTTCCATAATGTTTATCTAATAACGAATCTTGGCTTGTCCGTAGTTTACACTCATTTAAGTTTAACATTTTTAACGGGGTAATACGCAAAGTTTGCGCCCACGGCTGCTGCAAAGCATCACAAAGGTCTACGTAGTTAAATAGCTCAACTAATGTATTTCGCGTTTAAAACCGTTGAAACTTATATTAGATCGAATAAGTTGGTAGCTTTACCGAGTCGCCGCCACAAGCGCGCGGTTGCCATACAAAAACTTTGACACTTTTCCGGGTTACCATAAGCGGCGCTGCGTGCTTTATTTTAAGTTATGATCGCTTCTTACATGTAAAACATAGTTCCTAATATATTTTAAAACCGTTAGCATTTTTTTATTTAGCATTCAGCACAGAAATCTACAGAGAAACGATAGATAGCTCTCTCTTTGTAACGAGAAATTCGATCAAAAGCGCGAAAGAGATAGAACGATGGAATTACATTAGCATCAGCGCGTATTTTTTTTATTAAAAATGTCCTTACGTTCACAAGTAAATCAAATATCTTTTCTATCTGTCTGCGTTCTTAGTGTTACCAGCTACTAATTAACCACTTAAAATTCTTGGCTATTTAATAAACTTTAACTTGACGATGATTTCTGTGTTGCAAGAAATTTCTTCAACTACCGTCCCCTGTTTAGTCTTAAAAGGGCAATGAAGCGATCGACAGAGCGTGATGGTATAGTTTTAGACATATGTCTGTAAAATGTATGAGAATAATAAAACTACGTATAACTTTAAAATTTCTTTATCTTTGTGGCTTTCTTTGTATTTTTTCAAATTACAAAGAAATATTTTAAGTCCCCAAATTTTAATACTACATTAGAGTAAACTTTGACTATGTCGCGTTTCATCCGATTATGAAATGAATTTTGTTTTAAGCAAAAACTATGTATAGAACTATACCACGGTAATGATTTGTTAAGTTTTTAAGTTAGTTTTTAACAATTGTTGCAATTTCAAGTAATTTAAAGTATGAACCAAAGTTGACGCGGTATTTGAATGGGAAAATTCTAGTTGCATACCGATACACGTGTGGCCGAATGGTTTGCGTTTTGTCTCTTTCCTACATACCTAAACTAGGTTTGCATGAGAGAGACAAAACGCGGACTATTCCCTCTCTTCACCGCGTTTATTTGTTGTGTAAAAAAGGGAAAACGCAAAAAAATCTAATAAAACGTTAAGTGGTGTAAAAATGTCCTAAGCGAAATTTACAAGTTTTCAGCGGTTATTTTTTTCTTTTGGATTTTATTTGCTTACGGTTGTATCAAGGTCGTCGCTGGTTAGCTAGGGCGGGGAGGGGGGATGGATGATTCAGACCAGAGCTTTTAAAGCTATAATATAATAATATGGGCTGTTAACAATAGTATAAAGTATGACACTTAAAAGATAATGTAGCAAAACGTCGATTCTTTGAAAGAGGCTGTAGCCTCCCCTCTACCCCCCACGGCGGCTCCCTTGGGTTGTATCATACTGTCAAATAGTCAGTAATTAGGTGTAATTTAGTTAAGTATCGCTTATTGCATTGGCCGTCCGTCATCCGAGGTGTATCGACTAACCTCCCACGGCCGGTGCTTAAAAGGCTGTAAGTTACAATATACATATTATTATATTGATAAATAAATTAATAATAAAATTATGTCTTTTATTTTGTGTCCCGTTTAGTTATAATTTTTAAAATTTTTTAGAGGCTAGTCTGGTCTGACAGACAAAACCTTTGAATATTGAGGTACAGGGGTAGCCATTAAAACTATGGCTAACACGATCAAATAAAAAAGTGGGCTTGAAAAATGTTTGGTTCCGAATTCAAATGCTTGTTTCGCTGTTGAAACGACACAAACTACCTTCTACCCACATAAATTGTCTCATGTTAGATTAAGATCCAATCGACAAAAACAAGATATAGAAAAATACTTTATTGGTTTTAAACAATATTTATATAATGCAATTAGTTTATTAACTTAAACTACGCGCTAAAAATGTTTTTCGTAAGAAAACTGAAAAACATTAACAACATACAACACCAACATGGTCAAATATACCTTCGTTTTGGATTTTGATTTTGGATACAACGTCTATCGCGATAAACAATTTACTAATTGAGACGGTCCCAAATGTTATATTCGCGCAGTTTAAAATTACTTTCTCAAACCAGAACTCGGTTGTTGTTAAAACAAAAATTAATTTAATTCGTCAAAGAAAACTTGGAAAGAACAATGGCCAAATCGTACCTGACGGCGACCAGATGTGTTTATGACTTGAGTTATTTATATTTTCACAGTCTAAAGGTTAATGAACAAGAACGCAGTGAAATTGTTAACATAATTCTTACACAAATAATAGTACAAATTCAGTTTTCTCTAAGCTAATTGCGCATTTTTTATTTCTCCTTATTGAAAATATGTTTTATTATTAGGCTCTGCCTCTAGCAGCCTCATATAATAACTATATATAATAACTACTGATCAAGCCTTTAAAAAAATATTAGAAAATATAAAGTCATGATGGAATGCATCCAAAATAAATTTGTTAGACTCTTTACCCGACCATGCCTATTATAGGCCATTTCACAACAGGAGCTCTACAATCCACTTGTCGGTTCCGGACCGATATGTGTGGAGGCGATCGCGACCACCGTACCCCCGCACCAACTTGCTGATACTATCCCCTCGTGTTCTTGCTATGCGGGTTATCAACAAACTGCAGGAGTGCACCATGGGTGAATTGACAAAAACAACACTCTTTAGATATGTTACTTGTTGTAAATTCTTCTTTAGGTTACCCGTCAACTAAACAGGTAAAACAGGTTTTTACATAATTTTATATAGTCTGTGAAAAAGGTGTTTAACATGCTAATTTCTGCAGTTGAAGCATATGTAATTAAACTTATTTATTTATTCTAACCTCAAACTATTTTAGACGATATTAAATAAATTTCACAAGCAATATTGTCGTATAGGGACCACCCTATTATCTAAATACTAATTTAGTACATCAAACCCTTTATGACTTTTTAATGGTCGCGAAAAATTTTAGTCAGGTTCACTACCTATACAATTTTAGCCATTGTTATTTGAAGGTTTCCTTAAGTTTAGTCAAGCAATAAAGAGTTAATAACTAAACTACGTTAAGAGTCCAATTGTAGTTCTTGTGAAATGTCACATTTAATTTCTATAATGTCACATATAAAGGTTTAGGTGGACAATTCTTAAATAACGAAATAACTAATCGCGATGTAGTCAACATAAGCGTAACGATAAAGATTCTATTTTAATATTTTGAATTTGTTTTTTATACGCCAAATTTCATCGAAATCATAAATATTAAGTCTAGCTAGCAGGTCAATTGTCACAGATTGACAGTTGACACCTGTCATCTGTCTCACGTCAAGCGGAATCGTACGGCTCGGTTTTGATCACCACTGTGGGTAGACGATAGCTACCCGGGGACATTTCAAGACGGTAATCCTCAGGGTTTTCCTTGATGATATTGTATATGTGCTCCTGCGCAACGTGTTTCTTGACTTGCGACATTTTGCGAAATTTGGCGGGACAGTACGGACAGTCGGCAGACGTTCTACGCTCTTGGTGTACCTGTTGAAGAAAATGCATGTTAATAGATAGATGTTGGCTTATTTTGATAAGGTATTAATAAAAATATTACTTAGGAGAGTAATTAGTACAAAATCTCATTATTTCATATCACCCAAAAACATCCGTGTTTTTTGGGTATTGATAATATTTAACACAAAGGAAGTATCGGATTTCCCGGGTCCCGGTTTCACGGACCAATATCCATAGATAGAAAGGGTTTAAAGTTTAATCGCGTTTTGATTTCAGTGTGTTGATTCCGAAAGACCAAAATACGTTCACAGTGTGTGATGTATGTATGGCTGGGGTTCCTTCTATCGAATGAACCGATTGCTTAAATAAGCTTATGCCCTCCTAGCCATAAAAAGGGCACAGAACTCCGTACTTCTGCTGCCCCCACGGGTGGAAACTGTACCGTACGGTGTTGGGCGTGTACTTACATTCCACATGTGATCCCACTTCTCTTTAAGGGTGCGGAACATCGTCAGGCACTGTTGGCACTTGAAAGACAACCGGCTCTTGTCGTGGGCGTTCTTGTAGTGCTTACGGAACTGTGACTGCGAGAAGTACGTCTTGCCGCACTTGTCACACTCTATCGGCGGGTTACGAGCGTGGTACTGAAATTTACCGTACATTGGGATAGAAATATATATTGCGATAAACATACACACCGCTTAAAAACTTTTTTACATGTTGTTAATGTACGTAGTGGCATTATATAAATGAAAAATATTTACGACACGAGTAAGACTTGACAGCATCCACAGCGATATAGAAATTATAAACATTATCATCACAAGTGGAATCAAATTGAAAAGAAATTCCTATAAAAAATCGAAAAGGTGTACAGACATTAGGGTGTATTATAAGTTGCTCTTTCACACTTAAACGGCTCAACCTATTTTGATAACATTTTGTATACTGCCTATAGTTTACGCGAGTAGTACACATTCAAATTAAATTAACGGTTTAAAACGCGATGTATTAGTTAAACTTATTTGAAAATTTGACATTCAATGTCTCCCCGTGACCACGGCTGCTGCAAAGCATCCGAAACGTCCGGTCGAATTTAAAAATAATTTTCAAATAAGTTTAACTAATATATCGCGTTTTAAACTGTTAAAGTGTTTTATTTTAAAACATTTTGTATATCAAGTTTGATATTACATACTACCCACCTCCATATGTTTAATGAGGAATATCTTGTTGCTGAACTTCTTCCCGCAAATGTCGCAGACCATCGTCTTGAAGTTGTGCACCTTCTTGTGCTTCGAGAAGTTGCTCGAATCGCTGAACGTCTTGTCGCAAAGTTCGCATTTGTAGACTGGCAGCGAGGCGTGCAGGCGCATGTGACCTCGGAACCTGAAAACCCATCATCGTCATGAGCCTGAAGATGTCCACAGCTGGACGTCGGCGTCCATTCCTCCACTTATCTGCTACTTTGTTGCCGTATACTATGTTAGTAATAGACTAATGTCATATAATTTTTGTTTAATTTTTAAGTTTAAGTTAAACCTATATACTGTCTTTAGTTTACGCGAGTGGTAAACATTTAAATAAACACTTTAAGGGTTCAAAACGCGAAATATATTAATAAAAATTATTTAACAGCCTGACGTATCGGATGCTATCCAGCGGCCTAGGTCACGGGGAGACTAAAGACTGACCCGTGATCACGGCATGTCCTGAGTTTTTCCAAATAACGAAAGCCAGAATAGGCGACTACGCATCTTGGGTAGATGTTATATGGTGTATTGACGGACATATTTCTGTATACCTTATAGGCTTATCAAACGTCTCGCTGCATATCAGGCATTGCAGCGGTCCTGTCTTCGGCTTCAGCCTATAGGCCTCCGCCAGCAAGTGCTCAATGATGTGTCGCTTGCAGTCGTTTCTTCTCGAGAAGGCTCTATTGCATATCAGGCATTTACGAAAGTACTTTTTTGTTGCATCGTTTAGTTTATCCGCATTAGTGAAGAGCTCTGAAATACATACATTAACCAAATTATAATTGGAACAAGCGAGAATCGAATTAACGATATTGAAGTTGAACAAGCGAAGAGCTAGAAAAATAAAAGGTTTGCAAAATGGTCGTAAAAGCCTCAATTTATTCATACTCAAAACAAATAAAGCTGAAGAGTTCGTTCGTACGCGCTAATCTCAGGAACTACTTGTTCGAATTGAAAACTTATTTTTGTGTAGATTAGTGCATTTATCGAGCAACATTATAAACGCTTCGCCGCGACCACTAAGCGAGAAGGAACAGCGGGAAATGTGAAAAAAAAAACGGAGAAATTTATTCATCTCTGGACATCCGTTGCGGGCGCTACGAAATCAGTTTAAGACATACAAAACATATGCGCGAAGGAATGATTCCTCTTTAAATGATCTAAAAAAATGTCGACACAATATGTATTAATATTAAGATTAACTTGGAAGTACGACAGGTAACATAATTTATAAAGATTGAAAAAACTAATTTTGACGCCCAAAATAACTATTCTACGCGGGCGAAGTCACTAACACAGCTAGTTCAGTATAAATAATAGAGATGCGCCGAGTATCGAGAACCGAGTCTTACTCGGAGTATTTTTTTTCATCCGAGTAACTCGGTTCCATCAAATTGCCATTCCGGGCGAAGACGTCGGCTCGCTCATCTTCTCGTAAATTTTCTTTCATAACTACTACTTGATTAGTATAGTTTTGATTTTATTGAGATTTTTTTTTATTTCCTAAATTAACTACTAAGTACTTTTGCATTAACACTTATGTTTAATTATATCTACCTAAATACCGAGTACCGAGTATCGACCGAGTACTCGGCCCATCTCTAAAAATAACCCTTCACTCACCGAGTACTTTCCTGATCTTCGGATCGCAGGTTCTCGTTTGGATTTTCTCGGAAGTCTTAGTCGTATTTAGCAGCTCTAGGTGGGCCTCCCAATGTCGGAAGAATTGAGCCTTCTTCAAACTGGTGTTGCAAATCTTGCACCTAAGATCAAACAATATAACAATGATTGGCAAAAAAAAATATGTTCTCTTTCTTTCACTATACTCTACCTATATTAAGTACTAGTGGCCCGACCCGGCTTCGCACGGGTAGACATAAGTAGGTACAGATATTTAAATTATAAGCATGCTAATTAAAACGACCATGAATCACTAAATTAGAAAAAAAAATATTGCGCGTCCTAGCTGTTAACGACCGTTGTCTGTCGCTTGATTCTCGTTTGAAACGCACAGATAACGAACAAATAAGTATATGACTAGTTAAATAAAATTGAACGGCTAAAAACGTGGTAAATATAACTTATTTTAACTACGACCCGACGTGTCGCATGATAATGGATCACTTTTATATTAGGCGTATGTTGATAATTATGAAAACGCGAATTATATGAATAGAATTAATTTAAGTCGGGCCGTAGTTAATTATAAACGTTGAATATATATATTTCGTGTTTTAAACTGTTAATTGTGTTTTATTGAACACTATTATTGTATATTTTTTTGTGGGCAAGACACAGCGTTCCGTGCTGTTTGAGCTACTGAGTCCTACACGTCATTGACGAATTTTTTCAACTTATTGATAAATGCACCACTCGCGCAATGTAATTTCAACTTTAACATTCACGTATTAAAGTTCAACGTCCTATGCTTTGCAGCTTCAAATCAATGAAGATTTGTAATTATACAAAGTATTAACGTTATTTGATTTGATTAACTCACATATACTTGGACTTGTGGACCTCATCCGGCGAATTTATCGCGCGGTAAGTTATAAACGTGTCCTTCAAGTGTGACGTCATGTGCCTTTCCAGTTTGGCGAGACCCTGTTTCTTTTGAAAGCATTTGGGGCAGCTCAGCGCAGCGTAGCCGTGTGTCTCGAAGTGTCCCGCGTACCGCCGGAACGAGGAGAAGGTCGCGTTACACTTAGTGCACTTGTAGGAGGCGTGGCCTTCTATGGCCTCCCGTGACTGTTTCTGGCACACGGTGCGTTTGTGCCTCACGAACTGCTTGTGGTTGCCGGAGAATTGGCAGCGCTTGCATCTGTACGTTTTGTGGTAGCTACAAAAAATATGATAACTATATTTAGATACTGTCTATAGTTTACGCGAGTAGTACACGTTTAAATAAAACACTTTAACGGTTTAAAACGCGATATATTAGTTAAACTTATTCGTTGAATTTTTGACTTCGGCTCGAAGTTTCCCCCGTGGTCCGGACTCGGCTGCCTGCACGGCTGCTGAAACATCGGGCCGAAGTTAAATTCATTTCCAAATAAGTTTAACTAATATATCGCGTTTTAAACCGTTAAAGTGTTTTATTTAAACTATATTTAGCATAAAGTTTTCCTAGTGTTTAAATAAACCACTTTAACGTTATTTTTCCCAGTGTGCGCTATGAATAAAACAATTATGACGGGTTAATATACGTAACATATTTAATTATTTCTGATTACGAGCTCACGTCTACCCTCGTAATAGTTGCGTTACAGTATCTGAAACGTGGGATCGAAATTGAAAATTAATAACGAATATATTTCGTATTTTAAACCGTTAGAAATTCTTCATATCTACGCGAACATACTGGCTCTGACTGTTGTTGAGCTAATTAGTTGCATGAAAAATCACACGATATAAATATCTTACGCATTGTAGGCAAAGGCGTAGTTCGGTTCGTGACCCCGAACGGAATTTGGATATTCCAACCCCCCATTTAATAATAAAATTTCCAGACTAAATCAAACAAGTTTCAAAAAACATTGGTTTTAAACATGTTGGACTCGGTGAGGAAGGAATCCACGACCCACTGATCATAAGACATAGATAGCTACCATTAGACCATCGAGCCGGTATAGTAAAAAGTACTTTAAAATTACATACAGTACAATACCGTTTTCTCTACATAATAACAACTTATACTCACATCCGTTCGCCGTTTTCGGATGAACTATCACTATAATCGGATTGATCATCACTTCCACTCTTATATTCATCATCATCATTATCGTCATCTTCAATCTTATCATCATCATCACTCAACTCCATTATTTCATCAGCGGGTTCAATGATGATAAGATCGTTTTCGAATTCGTCATCCGATGTGCTGTGGCCCTTCAAAGTTCAAAAAAATTATCTTAATAACCATTTTTTTTTTATACTATCTCTTGACTAAATCTCTTGATTCCCCGAGAATCGAATCTAGGACCTTTTGCGAACCTCTTAGTGCTAGGCAACACGTTTAACAAGTTTAGCAAGAGAAAAATAACATCTTAATTTAGTAGTTTTTAAAAGTCTTATCCGCCATTTTGTAGAAGCGGCCATCTTAGATTTACAAAGTCAAACTGTCAAAATTAAATGTGTCTATTTGTAATGATGTTAGACCCAGATAAACAGAAAAATAAAGATGTTACAGAAAAAAAAAACAGATAAAACCTCAATGCAAGTCAAAAGTGAAATCTAGTTTTACTGATCAGCACTTTTATAGACTGTTTCATAATCTAGTGTATTTCAACTGAGCTGGTGATTGGCCCTTCGCAGTCTAAACACTTGGTAGAGCTGCCACCTGAGGCTTATGCCTGGCCCTTTGTTTTCTGGTTTTATGGCGCCAGATATTTGCCCTGCTGCTTTTGAACCGAGAGAAGAGATCTTGGTGGCACTCGCTTGAGGTCGAAGGGACGGGGAAGAAGACATTTTGGACTGGCTGATGTTACCGACTAAAACCCTGACACTGGGTAAAGTAATTTCTCGGCTTGTTCTTAGGGCACGATCTCCAGAGAGCAAGAAGCTATCCCACCGAGGCCCTGCATCTACTTTGACTATGCAAAGATGTTTTTCTGCATAGTGTCTAGAAGAGGCTAGGGGCTGTAAGTAGCAGACTCCTGTGCCCTGATCGAAACAATCTATTATGTCCCCAGAATTCGAACCCAGGACGCAATGCTAGGCAACAAGTTTAATCATTTGGCTGTAGAGGCGGTCCTTCAATGCATGTACTCTTCGAAAAATATCCTTACTTACATTATCTCTCTCCATTTCCCGATTTTCTATTTCGACTTCTGTTTTCACGTCAATTTCACTTATATTCCGTTTTAGGCTAATCTCGTTATTTGGACTGACATCAACATCAATATGGTAGATCTTCTTAATGTCGGACAGCCTGAGATCCATTTCCGTTTCCTCCGGATCTTGGCGACTGTCATAATTTACTTCCACTTCTATGTTTGAATTTGTGACGGTAGGTCGTTTTATACGATACTTTTTCAAACTACCCGCGTCTATCACTGTTCGTGTAAGTACAAATACAAAATTTTTAAATTCAATTTTTTTTTTAATTTTTTTTTTTTTGGGGGGTTTTTTTGGGGCCTTTTTTTTTTTTTTTTTTTTTTTTTTTTTTTTTTTTTTTTTTTTTTTTTTCCCTCCTTTTTTTTTTTTTTTTTTTTTTTTTTTTTTTTTTTTTTTTTTCTTTTTTTTTTTTTTTTTTTTTTTTTTTTTTTTTTTTTTTTTTTTTTTTTTTTTTTTTTTTTTTTCTCTGTATTTCTACCTTAACACTTGCGGATCAAGGCTGACTGTCATAATTTACTTTCCAGCTTGCTTATGTTTGAATTTGAAATTACAAAGTTATGTCGTTTGTATAGATACTTTTTCACATGTTATTGCACATGAAAGGCCCTTATAAATTAAAAAAAAAAAAAAAATTAAAAAATTTTTCTCCCCCCCGCGGGGCTCCCCCCCCCCCCCCCCCCCCCCCCGCGTTTTTTTTCCCAAAAAATTAACTACCCGCGTCTATCACTGCTTCGAAATCTGTAATGTTTTCAAACAAATACAAAAGTCAATCCTAGGGCTCTTCTAAAGGCGATCAATAGTATCCTATCATCTTTGATGGCGAAAAAAATATGATAACTGTGTATAAATAAAACACGTTAACGGTTTAAAACGCGATATATTAGTTAAACTTATTTGATTTAAAATGATTTTTAACTTCGGCCCGACGTTTCGGATGCTTTGCAGCAGCCGTTGTCACGTTCGCGTTTTCAACCGTTTAAGTGTTTTATTTAAATGTGTACTACTCGCGTAAAGTATAGACAGTATTTAATAACTATATCGTTAAGTTTACCTGTGCCTTCTCTAACCCCTTTATTATTTATGTCATTATTTTTCGTTATATTTAAATTTCTCTTTTGTAACGATTTTTCTCTTATTTTCTTTATAACATTAGAATGTTCACTATTAGAATCTGTATATACACGAACTAAACTATTTGTTACATTTTTTCTATTTGACAATTTTATAAGACTATTTGCATTCTTAACACCTATATTTAAATGTCCATGGTCAATCGTATTCGTATTATTTATTTGTATGCTTGTCTCTCCGTTATCGTGGAGTGTATTTATCTCTACGTTATGTAGATCTGCACTATTTAATGCATCGTCATTAGTTTTATCTGTTACATCTATCACCTGCATCACAGCTTCTGAAATCGGTTCTTTTTTAATCTCATCGCATCTTAATAGAACTTGTTTACCTATCTCAGTGGGTGCACATACTGGAGCATCGTTTGTTTTACTTGATCCGAAATGTACACCGTCGTTCGTTATATTTATTTCGAAATTTCCATTGTCTTTTCTATTATCTACTTGCATTTTTACATTAGGTTTTGTTCTATTCTTATCTGTAACGTTGCCATTGATAGCGTTTGTTTTAATTTCTTTCGACGTTTCGGATAATTTATTTGCATCTTTCTTTCCTTTATATTTTGAAATATTCACTATCTTGATCTTCTTGAAATTAGATTGTTTCGCCTTTTGGGCTATCTGGTTTAAGAGTAGACTAGGAAATTGTTTAATTGCGTTGATCGCATTCAAATTACTAACAACCTGTGTGTCTGATTCAGTTTTAATATTTGCTATAACGCACGGTGGCCTGTCTTGTATTAAATCTATCGAATTAACAGGATCATCTATGTCCATTTGTTCTTCGTCGTTTTCTGTTTTTACAACGACCTCATTTCCTAACTCACTTATTTGCGGTACTTCGATACTTTTTCTTATGCCCGTTCTATTTGGCGTCGCTGAAAAATAAAATTATATATATAAAAGTTTATGTAAGTTTTCGGTGTAATGGAAATATAGAGCGAAAACTAAGAAAATAATAGGAATGTACGGCTAATTATCAACGGGTTGCGGGTTTTATCCCCGACGGGTCCATTCTGGAAGTTCTTCTGGAAATTTCCATACTAAATTGGTAGTTGGAACATTCGGAAATTCCTTTCAGCTCACGACCATCGTCCAAAGATAAAAAAGGCGTGAAGTTAAACCGCGTTTCGGTTTGTGGTGTCTGTGGATTTCCGAATATCCGAATCTCCCATGCTTGTCATTTAAAGAAAAGTTCCTGTAAGCCTATACTTACTGATTCGGGTTCTGATAGGGCCTATTTCATTTTCCTCGCTTATATATTTTATTTTCTCTGCTATAGTTTTTGGAACATACACCTGAAATAGAAAATGGTGAACTTATGAGTTAAATGTTATATGAGACTATCAGAGCCAGAGTGGCCTAATAACAAGAACATTATTTTCAATAAGGAGGAAAATAAAAATGCGCAATTAACTTAGGCGAAAATGAAGTTGTCCTATTTTTTGTGTAAGAATTATGTTAAAAGTTTTTGGTCGCTGTGCTCTAAATTAACAATTTTTTAAATATGAAAACATATATCAAGTCATACTCTGATTAGAGCCAGAGTAGCCTAAGTGCAACTTTCGGCCTCACGTTCCCCACGTGGGACCGACGTTTACTTACCAATTCATATTTACAAGATTCCTCATAGTCATGCATTTCGTTTGTATGTCTGTAAGAACAATTCGCATCTAAGAGAACCAGTTTTTTACAAATCAAACATTTGTGGACCGCTTCATAATCATTTGTGTGAACCTCCAAGTGATCGTATAATTGGCATTCCCTGATAACTCTGAAGTTGCAGTCTGAACTGAAAAAGGTAATATATTTAGTAGTACTATCTCCAGGACTTGGCCTTCACCATCACCAGTGGGTACCACCACGCTATATGCGCTGTCGACCCATTTTGCCTTTGTATATTCGGACAACCACAGATTGAAACCGAAGTGTTAAATGTCTCAGCTTTTTCATCTGTGGACTGTGGTTCGTGATCCTGGCGGAATTTCGACATTCGTACCGCCCATTTACTACTACTACTAATAGAACATGTTTAAAAGAAATTATAAAATACTGTCTATAGTTTACGCGAGTAGTACACATTTAAATAAAACACTTTAACGGTTTAACACGCGATATATTAGTTAAACTTATTTGAAAATGCTTCGGTTCAGCTTTCGGATGCTTTGCAGCAGCCGTGGTCACGGGGAGACAATCATTTTCAAATAAGTTTAACTAATATATCGCGTTTCAAACCGTTAAAGTGTTTTATTTAAAGAAATTATAAATTAAAAAATTGGAAACATAATGGTGCTGGTGGGGACCGAACTGGCGACCTGTTGATATTAGCCATATATTGCTACCAAAATACTAAGGAGTCAGTTGAAGAAATGTTTAGCTATTCTCGAAAAAACGAAACAGAAAAGAATAGTGAGGGATATGGTAATTAAATACTGTAGTTTACGTCAGTAGTTACACATTTAAGAAAACACTGTAACGGTTTAAAACGCCATATATATCCGTTAAAGTAATTTAATAATTATATTAATTACGGTATTAATGCTATGCAGCAGCCACGGGGAGGATTTGTAAATACGTTTAACTAATATATTTCAAGTTTAAGTGTGTTATTTAGAACTGCTGATTGTATTTAATGTTCACCGATTAGATTTTTAAATATAGCATAGATAATAAGTATTAGAGATGCCCCGACACACTTTTGCCGAGTAATGAGTACCGAGTTTTTCTGGGTTAATTTTTTTTACACTTGACACTCGGGTGAGTAACTCTCGCCAAGACGTGGCCCCGCTTTGATACTCCGCTCACGCGGCCCGCGCCTTTCAACTTATCACAAACGCGTTTTTTAATTAAAATTTTCAAAGATTTCTCAAATTACTAATAAATGCTTTTGGATGTTGTTTTGATTATAGCTACCTAAATATATTGCTTTTCCTCAACAAAGTATACTCGTTATCGATTGGGCCGAATACGAGTATCAAAAAACCCGCCGAGTACGACCGAGTACACCGAGTGTCAACCGAGTACTCGGCCCATCTCTAGTAAATACTACATACTTACAAAGGACACATAAGACAATGTTTCAGCACTTCCTTATGTATATTCGCCATGCACCGATTGTACAACGTCTTCTTGCAACGCTTACAGCTCTCCATATAAGGCCTCTCACACACGTGCGCTTCACGCACACTAAAGCACTTGTCACAACTTTTTGGCACCAGGATAGGTACATCTGACCTGAATAATATAATAATCTATACATATATATAAAGGACTACGGGTTCGAACTGAAAATGTTGTGTTAGTTAGATCATTTACCGAGGAAGGCAATAAGGCTATAAAACATCCAACATGGATATAAAAATAGGATCAGGACCATATACCTTCTCCCCCCCAGGTCTATGTAACCCCCTGGCGAAAAAGCTGGATCCGCTATAGAAGGAGTGGCAGATATTTCAATTACCTGACGCTGTGACGGAGAACCATGTGTTCCAAGAGATCAGAAGGTTGAAAGTAATAGAAGCGGCACAGGTGGCATTTATGTATCTTCTTCGCGTTCCTAAATAGATGGATGTTCATCTTCTTGAATGGGTCACAGTGCCTGGAAATGGTGAATTAAAATTTATAAATATTAAAGAATATTTTAAATAAATGTGTCAAAGAGTAAATAGCAACATTATTTAAAAATTAAGCTAAAAGCTGTCTGTAGTTTAAATAAAACCATTTTAACGGTTTTAAACACGATATATCTTAGTTAAATTTGTTTGAAACTTATTGAACAAAAACTTGTTGAAGAACCAAGTAACCTACACGCCGAAGAACCAAGTAAACTGAGTAAATATTAAATTATTTGTTTAAAATATATATTGAAAGTGCTAAAAGATAATGTAGTTATGGGAATTTAGTAACACTGTTTAAATGTTTACACTCTACATTCATAGATGAAATTAATAAAAAAAACGAAATTAAAAATCCTCACCACTGATGTTCCCTCAGCATCGAACAGCTGGAAAACTGTTTCTGACACCCCTGACATTTCTTTGCAGTCTTGTGCTCCGTACCCAGTTCCCCACACCTCCAGCACTTCCCCACTGGGCCTATATACTTCTTTTGTGCCCGATCGATGAAAGCCACAATATTGCATATAACATAATCATCTATCTCAACATTTATTCGGAGGCTCGTGAAATTGTGGAGTTTGAGATGTTCACTGAAATCATGAAGATGCCACCAGGCCAGGGTGCAGATGTAGCATTTGTAATACAGAGGTGGTTCCCTGTAAAATTCAGATATGTTGCTCCAATCAGCCCAGCGCTGCAGAGCTTTGTCCAGGAGTAGTTCTTGGTGGGTTCTTGTGAATGTAATTGGGTCTGGTTTGATGGAGTTCAGAACCTAAGGTTTAAATAAGAGTTTATTAAATAAATATTCCACAAGAAACTGCAATTAAAAGTAATAATTAAATAATATAGTAGCTTTAGAAGTGAAGTCATTAATTTAAGGAACAACAAGTGAATAACTGTGTCTTGTTTAAGTTAACATTATTACTAAAAGTAGACACAAAACTGAAAATTTTAGGTGAATCGCAGCCTGGGCACTTAATTGTTGTACTGAGCTTTGTGAAATTGTGTCTTCTACTATAAATGTGACGGTCATGCCTCACATACATGGGACCAAAAGAAACACATTACCTGCAAATGAAAAAGTCTGTTCACCACACTACTTGACCTTGACACAATTTCTAAAGATTCTTGCAGTACTTCTTGGAATGTGACTCTCGGCAACTCCTCGTGTTGTTCTTCATTTAAATTTTCCACCTCCACCTTCACCGATAACTGGATTGGTGGAGGCTCGGTGGATATGGATGGTCTCACTTCAGGTGTTGGCTTCGGTTTGTATTTTAGGAGAGTCCTTTCCACCTCATTCTGAATTACAATTAAACAATGATTTAAGAAATTATGTATGGTATCAGTATTCTGAATGTAAATTTGTGACCATGGATAATAATTTATTTCATAATAAATAATTTAATTCGAAACCTAATGTATGTTATCCTAACCTATATGTAATACCAAACAATACTTTAAAATTCAAAGACAACTTTAATTTGAATAAAACAACATTTTTTAACAATTAGATTAGTAGTTAGTACTTTGTAGTGTAATTTTAGAATAGTTATAAAAAAATGTGTACATATTTAGATGGGACACAGGACACAGCAAAATAAAACTGAAGATTGAATTTGTAAGTAAAATTATTCAGTTATTATATCAACATTATTTACCATAGTTGTTCAAATTTAGTACCTATTAACTACTTTACTATTAATAGAATAACAAAAGTGTATGTCGAAGCTATCTTTAATTTTATTAATTATAATTCACATAAAATTACCACTAAAGGCATAAGTCGTTCTAAGTTTTAAGTGATAATATAACATCATAACATAACATTATTGATTACAATTGTATTAGAGTGAACGTACTTCGTCATGACGCAACATCTTTAACCATTCTAAACAAAAATGATAGTAGGTATTTCGGAAAAATCAATAATATTCCTACCCTCCCTATATACGACATTGTTTTTGTAAAAAATATATGAATGACACATAAAACTATTGAAATCTCATCAGCTACCAACGACGAGGTTTTACGAGATTTCCAAATACCTACACAGAATATTGGTGCAACAAAATGGAGGTACCTGTAGTTTTATTATTTCCTCGTCCGAATCAATCATTTCACGTGCCACTAACTTTGTTTTCCTCAAACGTTTCACATTGCTATTCATATTAAAACCACAACCACACTTTTCACTGTCAAGTTAATTACATTTTATAATAATTTAATAATAAACACGAGACGTAGCGAGGCGATTCATGCATGGTTCACGAAACTTACAATAAAACCAGTTCATTGAAAATTACACAGACCAAGTTGTATGCGTGCATTTATCTCGCTCTAATCGGTAGCGTTAGAAAGAGAGGTAGCAGTTAACCGTCACATTGTATGACCATTCACAGAAATTGGGTTAAAAATTACGCCAGACGGGTAGTTGGTGAGGTATGCGTTCAGAAGTTGAGGGAAATTAATATTCGTTTTCGAACGTAAACTAATTAAAAGATTTAGTTTTTGAAAACTTTACATTTCACATTATTTATAAGGATCTTTTATTATTATTAATGAAATGAAAGTGATGGAGGTAGTATTAATATATTCTTAATTAATTACTATAACATTGACAACGAAGTCTATATTCGATACTGAAAGTATTATTGTATAATGTTAAAATCTAGGATAAAATAATTGTAGTTGGTTTATTGCAGTATAACATATTAATAAATTAGAATGATATTACAATATTAATTCTTTTAAATGATTTTCACACAGCATCATTAAAATTAAACAACTGTAATTCAAAATATGTACAATTAATATTATTTAAAGACTATAAAAAGTTTTATGAAAGTCACCATATACAGTAATGGCAGTCTGTGGTAAACGTCATGTTATTTACTATTTTTGTGCGAGATCTGTGGACGTACGAGAATATAGAGGCTGTGTTTATTAAGCTGATATCCTAACCTAAACTTTAACAAGAAAATGAAATCATTTAAATTATAATATAATTATAAAAATAAATACTGTATTAAGTGAAAATGTCGCTTTTTATGAAACGTAACAAGCCTGGTGTGGTGTTCAACACACAAATATTGTGGCGTTTGAATTCCACTGTTGCCGAAAATAAAGATGAGGAGGAGTTTAGGGTTTTAGATATTTTGAAGAAGAAAGACTCTAGACAGAAGAGAATAGTCCGTAGAGCGGAAGTTGCTCCCGATAGAGCAGAGAAGATGCCTACTGATCAGGTATCTTGTTACATATATTTACAAACTTACATATAAATCAAATATTGTAGTTATATTAGTTTAGGTAAACTGTTTATGTAATTAAAATGCTAGGAGTTAATTTGTATGAGTATTATCCAACTCTTACTGAAAATTTAACCGGTCCAGCAATTACTAAATACATAATTTTAACCTTTTTATTTATATACTTACCTTACTTATAAATATTGATGTTTTTGTATAGCAGCGATTCCTTAAAACTCATTTTATTTTTATTATCTATATCACTTATTATTTAATTACAAATAGATATAAGTATTTTATCATTGTAACATGTTTCTACTCCAATGGCTTGCATCTAATTTAAGGCACAACATTAGATAATTATTATTTCCTTTTCCCAGAACTGGGGCAATGTCTGGCCAGGACCAAGATCCTTCCACCCATCGTCAGTCCCTCTACCGATACGCCAAGGATACGTCCCAAAAGGCCAAGTACCACCAGGAAAGAAAGCAAATGCAGAATTAATGAAAATACCCAACTTCCTCCACCTGACACCACCAGTGATCAAAAGGCAGTGTGAAGCTATACGAAAATTTTGTACTGAATGGCCAAAGCTCCTAAACTCGGAAGAGGCTATTGATAAACATTATCCAGTGGAAATTATTACGTCAGACTACTGTCATGCCAGTCCGACCATCCGTAATCCGATGGCCAGAGTTGTCACTCTACGTATAAAATTAGCAAACCTAGACCTAGATAAACATGCTAAAGATAAATTTTTAAGGTTGGTTGGTGATCGGTATGATGAAAAAACTGATTTGGTGACACTGACAGCAGATCGCTGTCCTTTGAGAAAACAAAATTTAGATTATGTGAATTATTTATTAACTGCCGCATACCATGAAGCCTGGACAGTTGAAGAATGGGAGAAAGAGAAGATGGAGGATGATATGGAGTATTATGTCTGGGATAACAATCAGTCGAAGCGAAACTTAATTGATTGGTATCATAGAGTTAGTGGAACAGAGCAGGTTTTGAGTGATGAAGAATATAGGTGTGTATTTGTAACTTGTAGTGGTACCTTAATCTCTTTTCCTATATTCATACCCCTACTTTACTGGGGCTTGGCTTCAAGAACAGACAAAATAATACTCCTTTAATATAACCTTTTACATAATGGAGTCACTGAGAATTGTTTCTATTACTAGCTATGTATTTGAAAAGTATGTATGTAGCCTCACTTCTCAAATTTTAAGTTTAATATTATTTTTTTAGTTAAAAGTAACTAAAGTAACACTAAAAAGTGTTTTGTTTTGTGGATCTAATTATTATAAGACTGAAATAATGTTTCATGTGGAGAACACTAGACAGACACACGTCTATGTCTGTTTTATAAGCTTTTATTATTTAGTAAATAGGTAATCTAACTTCCATGCTATAGCTGACTGGAACTTAAACCTAGGTCTTAGTGTGTGTGTGTGTATTGAGTTATTTACAATAAATGATTTCTTATAGGAACTATGATATATCCAGCATACCGCATGCAAAAGAGTACAAAGAAGCAGTTTCAAATTTGTTCAATGAAGGTGAAAGCGAGGAAACAATAGAGAAATATGGAGGCACTGTAAGAAAACTTTTGGGCTTGCCGGAGAGGACTGTATAGTTTTAGTAATAAATGTGTAGATAATTATTCGTTTTCTTATTGACTGCGGAAACTTTTACATGTAAATGCTAGAACTAAGTTTGCTATATAAACTATAGATCTATAAGTATATCTCGGTTTAAAACTCTTTAATTCTTTGTTTTTTACCAAATGCCAAATACTAACTTCAACGGAACAATTAGCAATTTTTACTTTGACGTAAGAGACATCTTTAGTCTTCCCGTGACCACGGCTGCTACAAAACCGTAGTTAAAAATGATTTTCAAACAAGTTTAAGTAAAATATATCGCGTTTTAAACAGTTAAAGTGTTTTATTTAATTGTATATATCAATCAGTAATTCTTTGTTTCTTTTTTTATGGTAGATGATGATTCACTTCCTGAAACGTACAATAATTCAGTTACATTATAAAATCACAACAAAATGCGCTGTCAACGTAGGTTGGCTTTGGATATGAAAATCCACAGACTGAAGTTGAAACACGATTAAACTTCACAATTTTACGTCTGTGGACGGTGGGTCGTGACCCGGACCCGGTTTTCAGAATCATTTTGGACCAGCTGGGGATCGAACCCGCGACACATTTATTGCTACCCAATGGTAGGAAACCTGTAAAATTCTTCACTATGATCGCAAAAACATAATCCTCAATTTTCGTTTATCGGTTAATACTAAAAAATCAAATTACACTTTCACAAGCTCCACTTGATTTTACGAGCGATAAAAATAAGCCAATAGGCCGCCATTTTTGTTAACAAAATGTTGCGTTGTTCGTTAATTTTATTGTGCCATTCTGTTCTATTCGGCTTGTGTAAAATAGACAACATAAAGGATGAATGTATGTTTGTATGCTTATTTTTAAATGTCGATAATTCTATATTAATGACGTTTGGCTCTGAGTTAAACATGAATAGTTTTTTTAAATATGATTGGTTAGTTAGTGAAAGCAAATAGCATTATATGTTGCAGTCGCAGGTTCGAATCCTGTGTCATTGACGTTTTTGTGATCTAGATTTGTAATATCTATATTACACTCATATAGGTTCTAAATAGAAAAGCCACTTTGTTCGGTTTTTTGTTTGCCGGGTCATAGAATTGAGTAAACTCTTTTTTGATAGTACATTTATCTTGAATATTATTTTTTTTAACGAGTACGTCTCGTAAAAAACAAAAACGGCTCAACCTATTTCGATAGGATTTTAGAGGCTTCATATCGGCCTGGCTTATACCACCGCAGTGTTAACTTACAATATAAATGTGTCAGTCTGGCGGCGTGGTATACATTATTTACTAACACAAATTTCTTTATTTCTATTAGAAATATTCTTTATTATTATTAATGATCTATATTTTGGTTCATAATACAAAAGAACCATTGCCAGGTCAGACCAACTTAATATTTTTCACATATACCTACATTTAAAATCTTTTTTTTAAATATTTAATTTAGAAGCTAAATTGCTAGACTATTTATTTTTCAGTTAGCAGCAGACCTGAAAACAGTTTCGTCTATTGGCCAAACGCCTCAATACCTTTTTATATAAACCCGAATCATTTCGGTAAGTCGATCGAGGATTATTTTATAAAAGGCGGACAAATAATGAGTTTACGTCGTGGAAGGAACCTCAGCCATGTAACATCTTAATGTGTCCATCGACCAATTTTTCACAAACCACAAATCGAAATGCGCTTTACGATTAAATGGTTTTTCATCTGTGGTAGTGGTTGTCGTGGAGTATCGCCCATTAAATGTTTACACTTTCCAAGTGATGTTTTAGAAAAGTATAAATTGAATCATAATCAATTTAAAAATTTTCTACAACTTGAAATCGGCATTAAATGGATCGTAGGATTATCGAAATTCCGTCCAAGTCACGAACCACCGTCCACAGATGAAAAAGCCGTTAAGTTTAATTCGCTTTGATAGAAAATCTAGTTACTATATGGTGGCGGTATTTTACCTTCCATCAAGTGAATACCTTGTTTGTCTGTCCTCCTATCATCATCCTATCATAAAAAAGTTGGTTGTGAGTTTGAGTTCCGGGCCTATTATTAAGTAGTTTATAAGAAAATTATTAATTAGCAGTAGTTTAATTTAATACTTAGAGTTTTGCTTCACATATTCTTATGTTCATCTAAACAACTCTCTCCAACTGTCCGTGTTCAGCTGTATTCTTCAAAAAAGCCTGCATCAGGCGGGATAGTGGGCAAACATCGATTTATATGTGTTAAAACATATTTTCGTTTAACACGAAAACTCGTGGGGGAACGACGGAGGCCGGCCCTCCCAAAAACCCAAAACCCCCCCCCCCCCCCCCCGGAAAAAAAAACCGAAAGGGGAAGGGGCCCCCCATTCACCCCATGTCGCTTTCTGTATTAACATTTGTCCAAACAGATTCTGAGCAGTCTCTCGCGATTCTATCAACGCTCTCGCTCTTCGCTTTCAAAACATGCCTCAAATTCGCACCGGTGATGGCGGAACCAGTTAATCATCACGTCCTGGTGATAGAGAACCCAAATGGAAGGAGGAAATGTGATTTGGAGAGCCCTGCGCATAGCTACGAAGAACCGCATGTAAGGCCATTTGTTAAAACATACTTCACAAGAAGTAGGTTCTCAATTCGGTGTTTAATGATTGAGGAGGAGGATCTATACAAGATGCGCGGTCGACCTATTTTGGCTTTGGATATTTGGAAATCCACAGATTGATACCGAAACGTAATTAAACTTCATCTGTGGATAGATATTGAATTTTACACTGTGTATCAAGGGATATATTATATTATCATCATTTTGTTTTAAAAGCTGATGTCATAGAATTTATTTGGTGCACTTGATTCGAAATTGTATTATAAAAAACATTGATTACACCATTCCCTATTGAACTAAATCAAGATACGTATTACTCTGTGCGAAAACAGTTTTCGTTTTAGTTTACAGTAGTCATTTATTTTTGGATAAAACATATTTTATGATCTTTTAGATTTACCACCATTTTCCTAAGTCTTGGTGGAAATTATTTCAAAACAATTGTACATTTTATACATTCATAAGTGCATATATAGTTGTATAACTTACATCGTAGGAGGGAACAGTAGTAATGAAAGATTATATTTTCAGCGTATAACCCTGGGTTACGAATGCCTGAAGTCACCAAACATTGACATGATGATTATGAGGGCACTCGGATTACCCTTTGAGCACAATCGGGCTAGTAGAGATATCTTTGTAGAAGTGCTGTTTGAGAACATAGAACCAGGTTTGTAAGGCATGTCTCTATTTACATTTTGTGAGTAGAAAACTGTGCCGGCAACTTCCTCCGCGTTTTTGCAAACCTCATCTTTAAAATTACAGCTGTTGCCCATGACGTCGGTCGCGTATCGTCGTTCTTGCAAGTTAATCTTAAAAGTTTGGTGTCCTTATTATAAAAAATATTGTAACAGGGTACGTTCAGCTTAGAAAAAAATATAAGACTAAGTTTTATAAAGAAAACCTACCTCAACAAAAGCTACAAAGATAGGCTGGTTGTATTAAACACGCAGTCTTTGGAACTTCGCTGAAACGCAGCACAATTTGCCTTCATAAAATCATAAATAAACTAATCGGTTGCGTGCCGTTTGGAGCAAGTTGGACTTTGCGTACCATCTTTTAATTTCCGACTTGCTTCTAATTACCCAATATTCATGAAATTTCACAAAAATAATTATGGCTCATACTCCCCTATACAGTTAATTTCTAGACTTTAATAGCGTATTTAAGGACCACAATATTGACCTCTTTATTTCTGTTATTATTTTCAAAAGACAAGTACTTTAATATCTTGATCAGTAAATTTGTCTCTATCTTAATTATGTAGTATCAACAAAGAATAAGTTTGTTTATGTGGTTTGCTGTGTGTATTGTCTTTATCTCTCTATTTACATATCTATAGTCAACGCCGTGCATACCAATAAGTTATTATAAGAATAATTCTTACTATAATTAACTTAAGTAGTTTAAACACGTTTGTGTACCTAGTTAGTAAGCCTTATTAAAAAAAAGAAGATAGATAATTTAAAGAGGAATCATTCGTGCATATTTTTTGGGTATCTTGAACCGTTTTCCCAGCGAACGCTACGGAAACTCCAAAAAGATGAATAAATCCCGATTTCTTCCACATTTCCCGCTGTTACTTCGCCCTATTAGTCGCAGCTTGCTCGTTTATATCCTTCCTTCCTGGATAAATTCTCTAACCAACATATTATATAAATTTCACTTTAAACAAACTCTTTAGCTTCACAGTGTTAAAAAGATATTAAAATACTGTCTATAGTTTACGCGAGTAGTACACATTTAAATAAAACACTTTAACGGTTTAAAACGCGATATATTAGTTGAACTTATTGGAAAATGATTTTTAATCTGCTTTGCAGCAGCCGTGGTCACGGGGAGACCACGGCTGCTGCAAAGCATCTGAAATGTCGGGCCGAAATTAAAAATCATTTTCAAATAAGTTTAACTAATATATCGCGTTTTAAACCGTTAAAGTGTTTTATTTTTAAAAGATATTAAAAGTTTATTAACATGTATTATTATTAGATGTTATAATATTGAATAAATGGTTTATCAAAGTATACTATTATGGTCCCGTCTAATGTACTAGCATGTACTAATGATAATACACGGGTCGTGAGTTCGAACCCCACCGACAATATGTTTCTAATTAAATTATATTTTTTCTGACTGGAAAATCTGGATATTAAAAGGGTGGGAATACCGAAATTTCACCGGATTATGTGTTACCATATACAGACCAAAAAAGCCCGGTCTAATCTTTCATCGAGTTTTACAGTCGATAGATTTCTGAATGTCTAAAGCAATTATTGTATTTTTGGCGTATTTCAGTCCCTACGCAATACTAGCGCGACACTAATGTACAGTGAATTTATGTTTTTCCTGGATTCGAACCATGGACCGCTCTAAATGTAATGCTAGGTTAAACGACTAACCATTAATAGAGTATACATAATAAGTGGCCAGTGTTGTCATATGTCAATAAATAGACATCTTATCCACAATAATTAACGCGGCATTGTATTCTTATCAACGTTATTGCTTACGTAAATATAACACAGATATTTCAAGAAAGTACTATTAAAAAAATTGGTTCTGTTGTGCGTATATTTGTTGAATTTTATTATTTTTTTATAAGGAATGGTCTATAATAAGTAAGTTGTCGATGGAGGATTTTACAGAACAAACTGTAATCTTTCCGTTTTAAAGTATTAGTTCCACAAATTAAATGGCCTTGCTGAGTAACTGACGTTTTAAAACTAATAAATGTACATCCAAATGTAGATACTACATATACACGTAATTAATATAATATGATATTATATAGATTTTACTTTTTTAAAGAAATTACACAAAATTGTATTAAAATCTGTACAGCCGTTTGGCAAATTTTAATGTAGAAATAAACATTTATTCCAATAAAATACATTACCACTTGGTGAACTGTACCGTAATTAGATAACTAATCGCGCGAAGCAGCTGTACGCACATAGCCAGCTGATAGCAATTAAAATGAATTGATAGTGACAATCAGTCGGTGTCGGTAAACGCCACGATGCTGGTGCAAGAGTTTAAACTTTACGAGAACATATTCATCGAAACGAATATTCAATCGCATAATTACGATGGCGTCATCCTCATCCTATACCCCCAGGACCTGGTAGCTCTTCCGAGAGACATCAACAGCTTCGTCGACAACATATCGAAACTAGACAAGCATATTTACAAAGTCCCTACTGTCTGGAACTGCGACTATGTCTCCGGCGGGCGTATAGTGCTATCACCGACTGGTAAAATAACACCATATAGCGATGTAAGTGTCGTCCGTGACGCAGCCAAGAAAGGTATGACGCGCGCCCTAGATGCTGGAATGAAAAAACCGCTTCTGGTGATCGAGAATGTAGTCAACTTCCCGGACGGCCAGCTAGTCGGTATACTGGGCGCGTTGGAAGCGCTATACGTTCCTCTTCAGATCAGGGAGTTTAAAGAGTCCAAGAACTTCATCCATCTAGGATTCCACTCGGACGAGAAGATAACTGAATCGTTCGAGAGGATTGTACGCAACGCGCTAGCGCTAGAGCGTTCGCGGATCTTCGCAAGGGATATAGCCGGAGGTGACCCAGAAAGGATGTCGCCAGCCAAAATAGTTGAGTACGTGAAGCATTCCTTCGCGGGAGACACAAACATATCCATCAATGTTATCGACGACCAAGGCATCATTGCTAAACAATATCCCCTATTAGCCGCTGTGTCCAGGGCTGCCAATAATATAGACAGGCACAAGGCGAGGGTGGTAGAAATACATTACAATTCGTCTAACCCGAGTCGCGTAACTGAAACTCTATTGCTGGTCGGTAAGGGTGTAACCTACGATACTGGTGGTGCTGATGTTAAAATCTCCGGAAGGATGGCTGGCATGTCCCGGGACAAGAGCGGCGCGGCAGCTGTTGCTGGCTTCTTGAAGGCCTGTTCGATACTCAAGCCACCGCATTTGAAGGTTATTGGTGTTCTCTGCCTTTGCAGAAACTCAATTGGAGAAGATTCCTACGTGGCTGATGAATTATTGATTTCGAAGAGCGGGAAAACCGTCCGAGTGACTAACACAGACGCTGAAGGACGGTTGGCTATGGCCGATTCGGTTTTTAAGTGCTCTGAAATAGCCGCTAAGGAGCTGAACCCCCATATCTATACTATCGCAACCCTGACAGGCCACGCTAGGGCGTGCTACGGAAATTACACCGCATCGATGGATAACCACAGCGCGAAAGCGACCAATCACTCGACCAAATTGCAGTTCAGCGGTACCAGGATGGCTGAAGGTGTAGAAGTTTCGACCGTGAGGGCTGAAGATTTGGCGATCAACAATGGTAAATGCAAGGGAGATGACCTGGTGCAATACGACACTGATGCCAAATGCCGTAACCATCAGTTGGCGGCCGGTTTCTTGATTAAAGTGGGGGGTTTGGAAGATAACAATATTAAGTATACGCACTTGGATATCGCTGGTGGAGCAGGTTTGTTCCCGGAGGAGCCGACTGCTGTGCCGTTGCTGACGCTGTGTCATGCGCACAAAGTTTTGAATATATAGATTTTTATTGTACTCATTAAATGCTGTACCTCAATGTTAGGGAATTAATGAGCTGTCAAAGATTTTTGGAAATGCATTGTGTACCATCCATATTTATTTATAATACTCTTGAATTTATTTGAGTTTTTGTGTGCTGTAACAAAATCCTAGCATGAATTATTGAATTAAAGAGATATTTATTTGTATAACGCGTAATTTATTTCGATTTAGTTCTGTTCCCAGATTCATCGGTATTTAAATATAGTGTTATGTTAGTTATATGTTATAACGAATGTCTGGCAAAAGAACAAGTTTTGGTCTAAGGTAAACCCAATGTGTGGCAATTGTGTCGAGTTGGAAAAAAGTTAATTCATTTAAACTTGATCAAAGTGTGTGTAAAACTGAAATTAATTGTCTCGAGCCGAAGATATAGTTGGAGTCTACCTTCTTAAAACCTAGTAGCTGTGCCCGCGACTTCGGCCGCGTCGAACAGTTATTTTGGGCATCATATTCTATAAATTGTAGCCGTTACCCACGACTTAATCTTAAAAGATATATTGACACAGACGTTTCTGGTTTTTTAAGATGAATAAACATTTAACATCTATACGAAATAAGCTATCGGCCATTTTGGCTTTGACCATGTTTCAGACAACTTATATAAATTGATTGATGTTTCATGTTGGACCCCGTCGAAATCGAACCAAGTACGCGTTGATTTTAAGACAAACTTTCCTACCATTGGCTACCACAAGAAAAACAAGTTAACACAAACAATTGTTTAAATATTTGAATTGTTTAATAAATATTAACATAATGTTAATACCTACGGTTACAATAATATGATAATAATTATCATTTATCAATAAATTGATAAAGTTGTGTTTATCTCTTGTGTAGCAACATATTATCAAATTGGATCTAATTCGTATTTAATTGTTGTTTAATTAAATTTAGCATACATTTAAAATTAAAAATAATTTATTCCTGTATGTAATTAGATAAACTTATGACTCACCAGCAAAAAAATAAGACTAAATTTACATTTACTAATAGTTCTCAAATCAAAGGAGTAAGTAGAACGAACGAGAAGAACATATTTTACAGTCTTCACTTGCTTTAAGTGCAATACACATTTTCTCTTGGTAGAGCCGGTTATTATTGAATTATTTCAATTTTCAAGTAGGTACTGTCAAAGTACAAAGTAAACAAAACACTTTTAACGGTTTAAAACGCAAAACATTCACTTTCAATTTATTTTAACCACGGCGCGACGTCTCGGATGCTTTCCAGCCGTAGTCACCAACTCGTCTTACATCGTAAACAGTGTTTTATTTAAAATGTGTACTAAACCATAAACAAAACACAATTAATTATGTGGTAAAACGATTTTCTTCTTTATGTAGAATAGTAATTTGAAATTATGACAATAGACATAGTATGTAATAACATTAATTACAAAGATACTGTCTATAGTTTACGCGGGTAATCCACATTTAAATAAGGACTTTAACGGTTTAAAACGCGACATATATATATATTAGTTAAACTTATTTGAAACTACTACTACGGCCCGGTGTGCCGGATGCTTTGCAGCCGTTTGCCATGGTCACGGGGAGACCGCAAAGCATCCGAAACGTCGAGCCGAAGTTAAAAATCATTTTCAAATAAGTTAAACTAATATATCGCGTTTTAAACCGTTAAAGTGTTTTATTTAAAACTAGAAAAGTGATATCCCATTTCCCCATGGGCATAGAGCGATATATTTTGAGTTATAAATAAAACTTAGACAAGTTAATACTTAGTTAATACTAATACATAATGATGTCCACGAAACTATATTTCTTAAGATATCTCTCAAGTTTATCTTTTAAGATTAACTTGAAAGAACGACGGGGTACGACCAACGTCGTTGGTCATTCCACGTCAACGGCTTAAGTTAAAGATGAATAACTGTTCTACGCAGACGAAGTCGCTGACGCAGCTAGTTAATAAATATCATTCTTTGTGCAGGAAACATGAATCTTTTCGCTAAGGACGCGAAGCTGCCGCCAGAACTTAGAGCTTTACCGTACGATGTTAACAGCGTCTTACATTTTGGCGATCGTGAGTTTAGTAAGAATGGACATAGGACTATTCTATTCAAAGTATGTATTACGACACTATCTTACGTGTTTATCTATACTAATATTTAAAAGCTGAAGAGTTTAAACACTGTCTATAGTTTACGCGAGTAATACACATTTAAATAAAACACTTTAACGGTTTAAAACGCGATATATTCGTTAAATTTAAAAGCTTATTGTTTTATTTAAAAGCTGAAGAGTTTGTATGAAGGCGCTAATATCAGGAACTACTGGTTTGAATTGATTTTTTTTTTATGTAGAGAAAAATGTTGGCCCTATTGGGATCGAACGACCACGACCCGTTGATTATTAGCCATACATTGCCAACATTACAATAAAACCCGTCAAAACGTATAGAGACCCTAGAATTAATATAAAACCTTTTTTCTCAGAATCGCGACATGAAACAGGAAAGACGAGGCCTAACTGCTTCAGACCTACGTAAAATAGAAATCGTCTATGGCTTAGAATGTCAGAATCGAGACAGACAAGCGAAAATCGAGCTTTGTCAACATTACCCTGGTATCATTAGAAAGAAGCGTGATACAGAACTAGAAGTAACAAGAAGCCTTCGTGTCAATCCAGAAATTACACCACCGCCAGCCAATGTATCAGAAGTATTGTCTAAAAGCATCAAGGACTTAGGAATAGTTGACGAAGTCCAAAACATAATAGAAGACGTATACAAGCTAACAGCACTAGCTTTGAAAAATGCTAGAGTCAAATATTGCAATGAAACCAAAGACACACTTCGCACAGACTCAAAAACAGAAGATAGGGAATCGAAAACAGACATTCTGGGAATCATAGAGATTATAACAGATTATACGCAGACAATTGTCGACAACGCTGTCAGTAATCTGACGGAATTCTGCGAAGTGTCAGAATCAATTGACAAATATGCCAGAGTTCGTTGCAGCTGGTACGATATCCAGAATAACAGATGCGGCAACTACTATAAGTCTACTAAATCGGGAGCCGTTAAGTATTCTACTCAGCATAGACCTGTTTACTACCAATCTACTAAGCATAAAGGCAGGGCTGTGGTATATAATTACGCGCACATGGGCTTCAGAGCTGGTGCAGAACTGGAAAATGCAACAGAAAATACTAATTCCAGTAGACAAAAACGTAATACAGATAATGCAATAACAGCTAGCGTTAACGAGAGCACAGATTCTACAAGCGTTGCCAGTACTAAAATTTTATCTAGTGCAGTAGATGCAAAGGAAAATACTTCTAAATCTATTCTGAGGATGGCCACGACTATACATTTACAGAAGAAGAAGAACTACGCGCCGCTAATGAGAAGATTTATACAGAATAGGTAAGAGATTTTGACATTAAACGATTTATTGACTACTGTGTTTTTATTTAATTACCTTTGCGGTTTAACTGAAATTTCTTTTGGTCTTCTGGTGTATAACATAAATGTACAAAATGCTAATTTAAATAATTGAAGTTACTATCCCCATCAAGGTATTGAGGTATTTGCAAGAACTATTAGGAAATCCCGTAGCTTCTCCTTAGATGGTTTAAAAACGTTATTAAATAAAAAAAGATGAGATATACAAACCGCTATGTAACCTACATACCTTTATACGCACTATTTTAGGTCACTATAACTAATTATAAATCTTTCTTCATTTAATGAATCTAGTTACTTCAAATAGTTATATCTAACAAAAACTATTTTAAGACTGAAAGGCGATCCAGATATTACGTCGAACAATCAAGCAAGAACCAGAGGATTTCGGCAGAAGAAGACACTGCATAGCGTGGAAAGAACGAGAGAGAAATTGGAAGAAGAGAGAGAGGAACGGTATGGATTTATTAATATATGATATATGGATTATTACGTAACGCGTTACGTAGAAAAGTTAAAGTTATCCCTTTCGACGGGGGTTTTGGGGGGCACGTTATGAGCAAAGATTTTATGAGAAATAAAACAAAATATAGTTACATACTGTGTGTAGTTTACGTGAGTACTTGGTACACATTTAAATAAAATACTTTAACGGTTCAAAACGCGATTTATATTAGTTAAATGTAGTTAAAATAATTGTTAAACTAATGTGTATCGCGTTTTAAACCGTGAAAATGTTTTATTAAAAAAAAATAGTTTACAATAATATCTTTAGGTGAGGTTATACAATTAGAACAAAATTGAAGTATTGTGTTTTTAAGTTATTAAATCAAACGACTTTTTGTCGAATAATTTTCCGCTTCATTACTTGGTTAGGTAATAATTAACTTAGTTTTCATTAATAATATAGGAATGAAAACTAATCTTATCGTATTTCATTATTTCAAGACCGAAATTTAACGAAGATACAGTTTCTTCGAACATACGAGCAAGAACGAGAAGACTTCGGCACAGGCAGAAGATACACAGTGTAGAAAGAACGAGTGAGAACTCAGATGTCTTTGAAAATTTAGAGCAAAAAAGAGAAAGAAGGTAGGACTTTGTTATTGAGAAATTAAATAAATTAAATTTCATTCGTATTATTCGCGAGGGTATTTTTGTAATAACTGTGTACATTTTATTTGTTTAAAAATAACCGTTGTATAATTGACGAGTTTTGAGGGGCCGGTTGCTGCGTTATCGATTCAAGCTACCAATAGCTCGTAGATTTGATTCCTATCACCTAAAAGATATCGTGCTTTTCCCAACCATTCAATCTACTTATAAGAGGTTGTGTGGGTAACGAATCACTGTCCAGTAACGTTTTAATGTGCCGTCCAAATTCGTGTTTCGTGTTTAGTTTGTGGATTTCCAAATGTCCAAAAGTCAGATATGGTATCAAAATATGGCAAAAAAAACCTTTCATCAAGTATCCCAAATTTAAGTATTGTTTGCAGGTGACGTCACATTTAACGTCGGGCCGTAGTTCAAATAAATTAAAAGTCAATGTAAAAAAAATAATTCCGCGTTTTAAACCGTTTAAAGTATCATTTAAAGATCTCATACTTCTCCAAATGTGAAATAAATTCTTCTTACAGACCCAGAAAACGAGAAAGGAAGATAAAAGACAGCGAAGTGCCGAAGCGGGTTAAGCTTTCTAAGCAAAACAAAGAGTTCTATAATGAAAGAAAGTGGCCAGATAACATCGTGAAATATATTATAACAGACGATAAAAGATGTAAGAACAAATAGTAAAATTTTGCATACTAATAGGTATAAAGCTTAAGAGTTTGTTTGTTTGCATGTTTCAACGCGCTAATCTCAGGAACTACTGGTTCGAATTGTTTTTGTGTCAGGTAGAGCATTTATCGAGGAAGGCTATAGGCTATAAATCATCACGCTGTGACTAATGGGAGCGAAGAAATAGCAAGAACTGTGAAAAAAACGGGGGAAATTATTTATCTCTCTGAGTTTCCGATGCGTGGGTCGCGAGCGATGGGGACGCGAACGATGCCGTTGGCAGCTTATAAATTTTGGATGCTCATAATAATTATTCTACGCGGACGAAGTCGCTGACACAGCTAGACGTTTATAAAAGACCTCGGAACGTATTAATAAGTCTGTGGTCTTCAGCGCATTTATAAACTTAAATTCTGAATTAATCATGTCATGAATTAGTTCGTAGAATTAATTCTCTATTATAACACCCACAGATAATATTAACAACTTAAGAAATCGTTTGGAAGAAGTCAACGAGATATTGAAGAAAAAGACTTGCGTTCGTTTGGAAGAAATTACGGATACGGAGTTACATACCGACTACTTGGTCTTGGATACGAGTCCTGATTATGTCACGGGAAGAGTGGGAGGGAGACAGGTATCCTTAACGACAATCATTGTTACTAAGGTTAATAATCAAAATTAGGTTGGTGTATACGCAAGTTTTAAAGTTATAAGTAAAGTCATAGATGCCAAATTCTATGAAAAACAGCCCAGCATTCATGAGATGTAAGTAACCAACATGCATCCGTCAGTTTATCCAATCGTATTTTAAAACTTTAATTCTTTATATTATGACTCATTATCAATAGTATCATTAACTCAAAACAAAATATTAATTAAAAACGTAATTGTTTCTAATTATCTATTTTTTTAACTACTATGGAATATTAATTTTAATTGATTTAGCAAGATTATTCTTCCTAAATTAATGAAAATGTGAACTCAAGACTAACTTATACCTTACGTTTATTTTTTTTGTAATTCAGCAAAAGTTTTCAACAACAGCAACAAAGTAGAAACATATATAGTTAATTTGTATAAATTTTAAGTAAACATTCACATCATATCGTTATTTTAGTCGTAGACAAATAACAATTCATAAATTAATGTTTAATCGGCAGTGTTAAAACTTTAAATTTGGCGCCAACGTGCGATGTCATATCGACAGGTAGATAAAAAAGGATAGCTCCTATAAGAAAGAACGAGATAGACTCTGTTTATACATCCTGTTTTTTTTTTTAATTTTGGGACATTTAGAAATACCATATAGAAGCGATTTTGGCCCCGTGTGTGAGAAATTCTAGTAATTTGTTAATGTTTTTAAAATCATAATGGTGTTGAATGATGAGTTTTTGGTGGTGTTGAAGGATCTCAAATTGCGCTGTAGGTTTGCATTTTGGTAGTTATAATCTAATCAAATTTTATGCTATCCTATAAATTTCTTATTACATATATGTATATAATATGTCCCAACTTTTTTAATATTCATGTAAATATAATTTCGATTCAGCCGTTCAGTGTCCACTGCTGGACATAGGCCTCCCCCATAGACTTCCAGTACGACCGGTCGTTTGCTAGTTGAATCCAGTGTTTCCCCGCTAAATATAATTTAGTCGTTCATTAAATAAAAGGTTTTGTAAATTACTTCGATGTAATCAGTACCATGTATTTTTAATAATTTATACTATACTGTTATATACTGTTTTTATACGAATAGTCCGTATTTGTTTATCATATTATATAACATATATTCATTCATTAAAATAACAGCACATTCCTCCTCGAACAGGAACTCAAAAATATAAAACGGAATGTGTTTTTAAAATTCCATATATGGCAACCCATTTCTAGAACCATCTGTGAATTCTATTATCTGATTGGCCAAAATCGTTTTCTAGAAATCTCTGCGTTGCTATTCGTAGTCTATATAAACCCGAGCGAAACGTCATAACAAGTTTAATGTCGAAGTGAAGAATTGAGATTTAGTTTTTATTCGGATCGGAAATGGTTGCAATCGGAATAGATCTAGGTACAACGCACTCGTGCGTAGCGTTATGGAAAGATAATCACGTCGAAGTGATAGTGAACGAGCAAGGTAACCGGACTACGCCGTCCTTCGTCGCCTTTACACCTCGCGAGCGCTTGATCGGCGAGCCCGCCAAAAACCAAGCGGCACTGAACCCGACAAACACCATTTTTGCGGCCAAACGCCTCATCGGGCGACGTTACGACGACGTCGGCCTGCAAATGGACTTACGCCACTACCCATTCAAAGTTGCCAACGAGAACGGTAAGCCAAAAATTCTTGTACAGTATAAGGGGAAAGCGCGGTCGTTTTCCGCGGAGGAAATCAGTTCTATGGTACTTTACAGGATGAAGGAGTTCGCTGAGGCGTATGTAGGTAAAGTCGATAAAGCCGTTATCACGGTGCCCGCATACTTCACAGACGCCCAGCGACAGGCCACTAGGTTAGCCGGCAATGTCGCCGGATTAGATGTAGTTAGGATCATTAACGAGCCGACGGCAGCCGCGCTTGCTTATGGTTACGATAAAAAGTTCAGTGGCGAAAGGAATATCCTAGTATACGATTTGGGGGGTGGTACCTTTGACGTTTCAGTAGTTTGTATAGGTGATAATTCTGTCTATGAGGTTAAATCAACCGCTGGTAACTCCCGGTTGGGCGGCGAAGACTTCGACAATCGTTTGGTCGCTTACTTTGCTGAGGATTTTAGGAAGCGCTTTGGTAAAGAGGTGTTAAGGAACAGCAAATGCTTGCGGCGGTTGAAGTCTGCAGCTGAAAGAGTCAAGTTATATCTAAGCTCAGCTGTTGAAGCCACTGTTAACATAGAGTCTTTATACGAAGGCATTGATTATAGCCACTCCATTTCGAGAGCTCTCTTTGAAGAGTTATGCTCAGATCTCTTTCTAGATACCCTCAAACCAATAGAGAAAGCCCTTAAGGATGCTAAAATGAATAAAAGCAGCATTAGTGACATTATTTTAGTTGGAGGCAGTACCAGAATACCAAAGATACGATCTATGCTTAAAGAATTCTTTGATAAAGATCTCATCAGTTCTATTAACCCAGAAGAGGCTATCGCTTGTGGTGCAGCCATCCAGGCTGCAATTGTAACAGGTGAACAAGCAGAAGATCTCAAAAATCTGCTGCTAGTTGATGTAGTGCCATTGTCCCTCGGTGTAGAAACAGCTAGAGGTATGATGTTCAAAGTGATAGAACGCAACACACCGATACCTTGCCGCAAAGTAAGAGAAATCACAACACTAGAAGATTACCAAAGCTCTATGACTATTGAAGTATTCGAAGGAGAACGGAGCTTGACCAAAGACAATAATCTACTAGGAGTATTTGAATTGAAAAATATCCCTCCAGCGCCTAGAGGTGTGCCTAAAATCAATGTCATATTTGATATAGATGCTAATGGTATTTTAACAGTGTCAGCTGAAGACAGTAGCACAGGTAACAAAGAGCAAATTACAATAGCTAACACGCACAGATTAGACAGAAATGAGGTCAATCAAATGATAGCAGATGCTGCTAGGTTTCAAGATGAGGATACAGAAAATAAACGACGTTTGGAGGTTAGAAATCAGCTAGAGACATACATTTATGGTGTTAAGCAGTCTGTGGTTGAAAATTTAGAAAGTCTGAGCAGTAGTGAGTGTGCAGCTATGATAGGGGAATGCAAGGATGCTATATCTTGGCTTGAGGATAATATGGATTGCTTGCGAGAGGAGTATGAAAGGAAGATGTCGGAACTACTTCGGAAGTGGTCTAGCACAATATGGAAGTTTAATCAGCGGTGTCGTGGTGCTAAACGACAAAAGAGTGAGAATGAATCAAATGACAAAGAATCTACAATCATAACGGAGGTTGTAGACAAGCATTGATTTTTAGTTTTGGTAAGTCTGTCATGTAAGCGAAAGGCCGTTTCCCCCTCGTGGGGCATGGGGCGAACACATTTCTGCGTCCATTTCACTGACCCGTTCTTTTATACAATATTAACTTAAACAATAGTCTGGTATCAGACTATTGTTTAAGTATAAAAGGACAGCTATTGAAGTTTTTTTATATGGTAAAAAAATACTGGGCTGATTTACAAGTATGTTCTATATACCGCGTATCTAATAGTTTTATTTTGTCAATCTTGAAAATGTTCTTTGTGCCAAGCACAGGTAAACTAAGACTTACACTCGCTTTTCACTAATAACTCACATTTTATATAATACCCTAACTTTTCTCATATCATTTTAAATTTTCCAGAATTTTCGGGAAATTCCTGAATAGCAATTTGCACAATCACATAAATTTTTGACATCAATTGGCCATTTAAAATTAAAATTGCTTCTTACTTTATAAACATAATATAATGGGATTGTTACCATATTTTCTAGATATCATCTGGCGATTAAGTAAGTGTTTTTCTCTAGATCATAAAGGCAAGTTCGTTATTTTTTGGGGTGTTGCTCAGATAAAAAATTAAAATCTAGTTTTTTAAGTGTGTTGTTTAACTAAATGTTTTAAATCATTAATGGAAGTGAAATTGTAGCCAATCAATTTACATCTGGCAACACTGTTTTACATCTCAGCTAGTGAATTTACACTTGGTAATATTTCAGGTTTTCTGTGGCCAAACATGAGGATTACAGTTTTATTGCCATCATGGCAGATAAGAAAATAAATCTGCCTCCCTTTGTTTACAATCTACCTCAATTTGTGTATTTTTTTTAAAAGTATATTTGCTTTTATAATTTGGATATTTTATTTCAACCTTTGATATATTGGAAAGGTTTAATAAAATCCTATATGAGTGTATTAAAAAATGTGCCATATAAAATAAATACTGTAAAAATTAAAAAGAAACTATAAAAAAAATCATTTTGTTCAAAAAAACAATTACATTAATAACTTCAACTTAATCTAAACACTAGCTTTATTACTCCAATAAGAAAATCAATTAATTCAGTCACTAATATTGCAAAAATGATGATCACAGCTTTTTTAAATACAATTTCTTTCTACCATGTTATTTAAAATGTATCATGGTGAGTATTAAAACTATCATTATAATCAAATTAATCCACTAAAAAAGAGGTTTAAGTGACAAACACAGGTTATGGCGGATTTGGTTTAAAAAATTAATATGAATGATTATGACTTTAAAATATTTCTAATTGGTGAAGGTTTAATACAATGTTAATATATTACTATTTTTATCAAAATCTCAATAAAGTTATCTTTTGTCAGATTTTCGGATCAGTGGAATTATTTGAAGGCGGGCAACACAGACAGCATGGCGCCATGATGGTTATGGCGATGCTCGGTTTCTACTTCGAAGTATCCCGGGAAGATCGAGATACTTATATCCGTGTACACAACAGACATATAAGACCAGGTAATGTGACACAATTTTGTCTAAACTCGTCTCAGGGTATGAGGCGAACAAAACTTTTTTGTATGTTTATGAACCCACATTTTATTATAACCAGTCAATTCTAACCAGTTTAGCCAAGAAATAGGAAACATTCTCAGTAACTTATTACAGACAAAATTTATAATTTGATTTTTATAACCTACCTACATGCAACTTCTTAATTACACTCAGATAAACTGCATCATTTTGAAAAGATCCGTTCTGACGCTACGCTGCCCTTGCCATACGACTATCTTAGTGCGACGCACCCTGCTTGGCAGTTTTGGAGGAGAATAGGCAAAAGGGGAATTTCAACTGTTGCTACTTACAAAGACAAGGTGGGTAGTTTGGTTTTTTAATTGCTCGTTTTTCCAGTGGTGACAGTGTAAGGCTAAGATATTTATTAAACCCGCCAGGCTTACCTTACTAGGGTGAATTTAAAAATGAAATTCCGAACTGCCGTCGTATATACCGACGGTAGATAGGAAATCTGTTAAGTGCTAATTCGCAATTCTGTCCTGTTTTAGTCTCGACTGTGTATCTTAAGACCTTATTATAAGCTTTTAGTGAACCCCAATCTGTCTTCTATTCTTATAAAATTTTTAAAGAACTTTAACCGCTGAACCATGAAGATAATTGTTTTTTTTTTCAGGACCCAAACGGAGATATCATGAAGTCTCTTGGTCAAAATGAAGATTTGTTATCGAAATACGATTTAGTTAAGATCAATAGTGTATACGGTGTAGACTGTTTTGTTAACCAACGGCGAATGAAAATGTGGAGTAATGTTTCAATAAACGCTCAACAATATGTTTGTTTTATTTATGGACTAACGGCTTTTAACTGAAATTATGTATGAGCTTTGGGTGGTTTGCCTAAAAAAATGTGAATGTTGTTATTCTAATGTCCTAGTAGTGGATTTGATTCTCGCCCTTGACATCGATAGACTAAATAATTATTTGGTTTTTCTTTACGTTCTACCCTATGTTGGGAATGGGGCGAACACATTTCTGTGTCTATTTCATTGATGGTAACCATTATATCGCCTATGCGAGTAATTTAATCTTGGCAACGCCTTGGTTATAACTTATTGAAGTACGGAAAAGTAACATTGTTAATAAGAGATGCTAAATTTAACTAAAAGAAAGTAATATTTTAAAAATTTACGAGTTCTGTGGCTCAAATTATGTACTTATTAATATTCTGCATAATATATTGTATAGTACGTCATTAGGCATTGAATCTTAAACAAAAAATTGAAAATGCTTAATAAAACTATATAGCTATATATTAACATTTTGAATACAACCATCAACATTCTGTTTCGTCAAGCTAATATCGCTCTTGCTAATTACGTTATAAATGCTAATATCGTCTGCGTAGCGGCGTCGCTGCATCACGCACTTCTCTGCATAAATTATCAAGCATACCGCTGTAAAAAAATTATCTATATTACTATATAATAAGAGGTATTACTTATTTTAATATAACACTAACGGTTTACCGCAACAGTTGACTTGTCGGTAGCCGCAAAGCATCTGAAACGCCGGGCTTGGAAATATGATTTGTATTAAGTTTAACTAATATATTTCGCGTTTTAAAACCTTTGAAGGGTTTTATTTAAATGTGTACTACTCGCGTAACTTTAGACAGTTTTTAGGTTTTACTTGGTATAAAATAAACTTTAACATTATTGAAAATATAGAAAACATTTTGTCGATAAAAATCTACTACATGGTCAGAATAAAACAGTCTAGAGATGGAACATTAAATATTATTATTTTTTAAAATAATATTTTATGGCCTGGTAACGGAACTTTTAGGCTAGTTACTTTTATCAAGTAAGTAAATAACGATAACATTGTTAATAATTTAATACACTTACCAGGTCTCTCTACAGTTAAAGGACTCATTCTTTCGATTTTATGCTCTTGCTTCCAGTGAAAAAACATTTTCTTTATTATCGCCATCACTAACGCTATCATGAAAATACTTATTCCAAATAAAATTGTATATAACGCCATTAAACGGTTACATTTTCAAAATATCTTATACAGTAAGAATAATGTTTATTTATACATTATGTTTTAGACACTGTCAAACCAACTTTTTAAGATCTCGTCACTCTATAATTATATATAGTCTATGGTCACGTACAGCTGTTTTTTATAATCTGTATAGAAGAAACGCGGGAAAGTGTAACGCGCAGTGTAGGTTTTATGTAATCGAGTAATACGAATAATAAACACAATATTAATATTATGTAAATAGATGTTTTTAGCCATGTTAAAATAAAATTTTCCAAGTTATGGATGAATACGGTTTGTTTTTTTTTTAATTAATATAAAAATGCATATTCTTGTCGTAACAATCCATAATCTCTGTTGCAGTGAATCTTTTGCTACAGAAATATCGTTTGGCATTTATTTTGGCTATTATAAGAAATAAACCCGACGATATAAGCGTAGAAGGATACATTAGCTCCCTGAGAAGTAAAATGTGTGAAAATATAAATGACTTTGGTATAACCGAAGATGATTTTAATTTGAGTGATGAAACAAATTTTATGGACGGCGACGAATTAAATGACAGTGTTACTTTATTAAAGGATTTTCATGATTTGAGCCAAGATGACGAACAAAGTAATGTGCGTTTTAATCCAATTTGTTATTTATTATGGTAAACTACGCAATAGGTCTTAATTTGGTATTTGTTAATTGGGAAAGTCGTTTCTTAGACGAATTATAAAAATATATCTATTTATTTATTAAGCACCAATCAATTGAGAAAGCCAAGTGTTTTTAGTCGAATTTTAAAATATTTTACATAAATGTATTAACTAGGTACACAAACATTTTTTAAAGTACTTTAACTTACTTTTTATGAGGACAATTATTATGTACCTACTTGTATTTATAAATGCGGCCGAGGATTGCGTTTGATGCGAAAGTCAAAAAAACCTGGGTTCGAATCCTAGAGCACAATGAAATGCTACGATTGGCATCCAGAGATAAATATTGCTTTTTATGTTATTTATTACTTTCTTTGGTTATATAAAGCAGTATAGAATAAAAATACCGCGATGGTACAGACCACTAAAATAGGATATTATTATAGAAATAGGCAAAATCAATTATTCGATCCATAGAAGTTTTTATATAATGTCGTAGCTTTCTAAGGAAGGTAGCTTTAGAAAAAAATCTGTCAATTAATTATTGAAACGAAACGATTGATGTATACATGATGATGTGATATCCCTTCGAATTTTAATAAAACACAAAATTTTTAGATTCAGGACACACCTATTGAAAAACTACCACTAACCGAGTCGAACCAAATTGGTGAATGTTCGACAGTCTCTAGCCACCTAAGCAACGCTCATATTGACTTTAAGGATATTCTTAAATCAAGAGATGAAGGCAATTTATGTAAACAGACAGACGAATTTCAATCCACAGTCAAGGATGTGCGGATCTATGACTCTCAAAACACTAATATGTCTGTTTCAAATGATAACTTCACTCATATAAGTCAAAGTCAGGACAATGTCACCATAGATTCTACTTTTGTAAGAAATAAGCGAAAATCCAATACCAAATCGATTAATAAAAACAAACTATTAAGAAAGGCAAGCGCAGATAAAACAAAAGCCGAAAAAAATATGCAAAACAATTTTGAGAGTGAAAGCGTAAAAACGCATATACATAAAAATCTCAAACCGATTCAGTATACCGATATTACAGAAATAGCCTCTAATATTGTAGGCGATACAGGTAAAGTAATAGAGGCTGCAACACAAGATTTATCACAAGAAACCCAATGGTACGAAGATTTTGAATCTTTGATTGATAATCTAAATCCAAATCAAAACCAAGATAATAATTATCTTGAAACTCAAAGCGTACAATTCATTCATAAAAAATCTAAACCTATACAGTATACGGAATATTCTATAGAACCAGGAATAAGTAATGTTACAACTTTGAATGACATTAACCGAGATAATCAAATTATCAGCGATGACACTTATTTTAGTCCTAATTCTAATAGTACTGCAATGGAAGTACAACAAGCAATAAGTAATAGAATCGATTCTAATGCAATTGTTTTTAGGCCAGACAATGTTTCAGCTGATACCAAATCTATGGAATCTCAATCAAATTACTTACCATATGATGCACCAAATGAAAATGTACAGAACACGACACATGTACATTCAAATAAACGTACCGTAGACGTGTTGTCTAGTAGACAGGACATTTTCAGAGCAAAAAATGCACCAAATTCAACACTTTTTACCAATACGACTGGTTATGTGCAAAACGAAAATACTTTAGATTTTTTCACACAACACAGAGATGTCAATAGTGGTATAGAAATTGAAATAATGAACACAAACGGTGAAGATTCTTTGAATGTTTTAAATGACTTCCCTATGGGGATATCAAAAAATACCTTAACAGATACGAACATTTCAAATGTACGTGACTGTGATAAAACCGCAATTAACAATTCATTAGGAGTAAACGAAATAATAAAAACAAATGATTTTAAACGTCTCAAAGAAGACTATTCACTTACAGCAGCGCATGAAATTAATAAATTCAATGTAAATAACGAAACAGATCATACTAATGACAGTATATTAATTCACAGAAATGATGATAGAAATTTCTTACTCGACAAAGTTCCAATGAATACTCAGCGTAGAATAAATGAACTGAATTCATTTAACGAAATAGAACTAACTAATGAGAGCATTGCGTTGAATGAAAAGAATAATGATACTGAGAATTCACTTAACAAATTTGGCTTTGAAAATATTCATAGCGACGAAGAAAATGCATTGACGGAATCCCAAGCTGAAATTGTGCCTTTCAAAGTAATGGAAGAGTTGAGTAAAGTAAAACATTATTTGAATAAGCTTGATGTAACTGACTCTGGTTTTAGAAGCATTCGGTCTAATAGTGGTAAATGTCCTATTTGTTGGTAGATTAAATTTAAGTGTCGTAATTTTCCTTTTATTACAAGAAGACATGATATTCGTTTAAAAGGCCATTCATATAACATCTAAACAAGACCTATGTTGGCATGAACATGACTTAAAACGAAACCGTGGGGGTCGTTACCCCTTCATGACCAACGGGTGCAATTTCAAATCAAAATATCATAATTCCGCCCTGGTCACAAACCACCGCCCACAAATGAAAAAATGATTTTTAAATGTCCAACGCCAAAATAAGTCGACACCACGATTTATTTACCTACACAAAATATGACTGGGGTTTGCCACCTTCCTTCAAGTCGTGAATGTGGCTTTTACTTTTTTTACGGTTTTAACGTGTTAGGTTTTTTAAAAATAAATAAAATCCTTATCGTACTAAAAGACCAATGGAGGATATTGGATTTTGAATATAGGATACTTAAATTTCTACACACGTTCTATGTTGATTTGAAGTTTTATGTTCCCTACCAACCTAATATCGGTTGATTACTGTAGGCGTGACAGAAACATACATACACATTTCTAATAAAATACATTTTTATAAAAAAGTAACAGAAACAGAAAATGGTCTATTGCGGGTAGGACTAGACTATGACTCTGTTTTAACAACTACCCTATTTTTCAGCTTCCCAATATGGATTTTGGCTGAATCAATCGTCGCATTGTCTGTTTGCTTATTTGTCCCAAACTCCACTGTTGGTTTCAACGATGGATATAAACTATGATATAGCAAAGGTATATGAGTCGTTTTTTTTAATAATTACTAAATAAGATTAACTAATATATATCGCGTTTTAAGCCGTTAAAGTTTTTTATTTTAAATTTTCTTCTTACATCTCGTTTTTTTTAAATAAGAAAATATAAATCCAGGTTCTAGGTACGCTAATAGATAGATTACACGAAGATGAAAAATATCCAACATTTCTCGAAGAAATGCTACAATTCATTTCAAATATGTTGAATAATATTTACGAGGGGAACGAAAATGAAAATTTTGTGAGTACTTACCAATCTATATCCTTCTGTCGTTTCTTTATGCAAAATTTCACCTTTACATGTTAATCCGTTTTTTTTAATGTAAGATGCCATATTGATATGAAAACGGACAATACTATTGTTTAATACGAAATCGTTTTTCATCTTAGTTTAATTTTAATATATTGAAAAAGATTTTTTTCTCGTTATACTTGGGGTATTTTTTTTTACAATTTATATATTTGATGTACGGTTAGTGGAATTAAATATTAATTGTGTAATAATTATGAAATCTAAAGAATATATTAAGCATTATCTGTAGTTTACGCGAGTATTTCACGTGTAAATTAAACACGTTGAACGGTTTAAAACGTGAAAAACATTACTTAACTTATTTAAATTATGGCCAAACGTATAAAAGCTGCAAAGCATCCGAAATGTCGGACCATAGTTAAAATAGAAATAGAAAAACGTTTCCTAATATATGTCGCGTTTTAAACCGTTAAAAGTGTTCATCAATTTTTCGCGAAATAATTATTAAATATTAAGTACATATAAAAGTTTATTCCAGTTTCTCAAAAACGACGAAAATGTAGACCGAATTCTCCTTTTAAACAAATCACACAACATAATTAAGTTTACTTTGGAGAAAATAAACAAAATCCTTGTGAATTTTCAAGAACACTTAGAGAGGGATTTGATAGAATTGGAAAACGTGGAAAAGGCGGAAAACGTATCGTACATTTTCCATTTACTTGAAACACTACTGAAAAGATACTCAGCGGAAAATTTGAGCCAGTCTCTTTCTCAGGAAGGAGTTTTCAAAAAGTCCACTCTTACCGATATCTGGCGGAAGAAGTGGAGTCTATGTAAGGCAGAGAGTGAGAGAGAGATCGCAAAGAAGAAAGATATTTTGGAGGAATGTAGCGACGTGCTGAATAGGATTATTGTTAAATCCATGAACGGGTATAGCTTAGTCGCATACGCTGCGCTGGAGTGTTTTAATGTATTACAAAATTAAATAAATCGATCTTACCTTTTTTATTTACGAATAAAATACTTAACTGAATGGAGGAGGTTTCCAGGGCTGTTTTAAAGCATCCGGAACGTCAGACGGTAGTTACAATAAGTTAATTTTGTATATTTTGCGTTTTAAATTGCTAAAAGTGTTTTAGTTAAATATACATGTGTTTCAATGTGTTATAATTAACGGGGCATGGGGTCGGGCCCCACCGGGCCCAACGTGTTTCTTAGGGGTTGTCCATTTCCTACAGGGGGGAGGGTTTGATAAAAATCACAAAAATAACACAAAGGGGTTTTTTTATTTTTTCGTGTATTTATTTTTTCGTCAAACGCCATTTTAAAACCAATGGTGTAAATTTATTATGGTCCTTTAGGAAAATAAGATTATAGTTTATACCTCTTTCTTAAATTAAAATAATTTTCATTAAATTTTTTTTTTTTTTTTTTTTTTTTTAAAAAAACAATTTTTTTTGGGGGGGGGGGGGGGGGGTTTTTACCCCCCCCCCCCCCCCCCCCGGGGGGGGGGGGTTTTTTAAAAAAAAAAAAAAAAAAAATTTTATATAAACCCCCCCCCCCTTTTTTTTTTTTTTTTTTTTTTTTTTTTTTGAAAATAGGAATATCGGAAATTCGTCCGGGTCACGATCCACCGTCCTCAGTTTAATCGCATTTTGATTTTAGTCTGTGCGTGTAGTTTAAAACTAAATATCAAAATCAAATCGATCCAAGTTAGCATATTCTCCTTCATCATAAGGAAATAAATTTAACGTAAATCACAATTGATTATCTAAAAAATATATATGAGTCCGCTAGGGGCAGAGTAGCCTAACTGCAATTTTATGATTTATTTATATTTTCACAGTGACCGAAAATTGTTAATTGCGCATTTTTATTTTCCTCTTTATTGAAAATTGTTTTTTTTTTGCTATTAGGCCACTCTGCCTCTAGCTGCCTCATATAATCTGTGGTTGCCTTAAAATGATAAAAATATTTTAGCTTAATAATTTAATAAAAATATCACAGATTCAATCATATAGCGCAGTCAATTGTTCTTCTAACTTATCCTTTTCGCAAACTTGTTTGAGATGTCTGTTTAATTTGTTTTTACCCTGCAAAGTAAATAAAAATACTTAGAATTTAAAACTACCTACATACGACACATCTACTTTACTATTTTATATAAAGCTGTTGTAATACTTTGAGTAAAAATATAATAACATCGTCGTGGGTTCGATTCCCGTTATACATGTTTGTAAATTATGTATTTTCAATTTCTCTAAATACGTTAGACTCGATGGCCTTGCAGGGTCCTGCAAGGTCTTAGAACCCTGGTCCCCCAAGATTGCAGGACCAGGGTTCGAACTCTCGCTATACAAATTCCAGTCGGGCAGAGCACAGGAATGTATTTATTCCATTTCCCAACAGTTATGTGATTAGAATCGCATCATGTTAGCCCACCTTTTAATTTCATATTGTAATTACCTGACCGTAAGAACTTTACATGTTTCTTTAAATTGCCTACCCACATATTTTTATTTAAACCTCGAAATTAACTAAACTGTTAGTATATTTTAAATTAAGCTATTTACTTTCTTATAAGTGATGATATGTTTAATCTTCGAGAATAAATTCTTTAAACCTAAACCTAGTCTTTTATATATAACACTTTAACGGTTTTAAAGTTAAATATATTAGCGTGACCACGGCTGCTGTTAAAAATAATTTTAACTAATATATTTCGCGTTTTATACCTTTAGAGTGTTTTATTTCAATGTATACGACTCATGTAAACTACCGACCATATTTTAACGTAGGCTATCGTTATGGCAAATAAATAATGTTTTTTTATTTACCTTAAAACTATTTCCACACAAATGACAAACGGCTATTTTAGCTACAACACCCGGTGTGTGTCGTTTGATGTGTCGTATTAACGATTTTCTGCTTGTGTAAGAGTTTGCGCAGATCGTGCAGTTATACTGCGCCGGCGCATGTGTCTGCTCGTGCGCGTCTAGTGCGCTCTGTGTTGCGCATATGCGGCCGCATATCGGACACTCTAGCCTGAAGTCATAAAGCCACAAACATACATTAAAAAGGAAGTAAAATCAAAGAAATACTAATTTAAAACTAATTTTAAATTAATATAAAATATTTTGTTTCAGATATCAAACAGGATAGTAGCTTTCAATATCAACTTTTGGAAATTTTAATATTCTTCACATTTTATTGCGCATGATACAAATAAAACACAAAAAAAAATCTTTTTTTTTTTGAAAAAAAATTAACACCCCAAACTACCCTCAACGTAAAATCGATACATCCGGACTCGGTAGCTCAATTGGTTTGAGCACAGAACGCCGTGGATGCCAACGTTCAAGTCTTGCCCGTGTCGTAAATTCTTTTAAACTAAAATTTAAATTAATACCAACTTACACAGTGTTCTGATGTGCGGCAGTCCGCCTGATATGCGCCAAAAGATTCTTGCGACTATCAAAAATTTCCTCGCATAGTGTACAGTAATGCTGCTCTTTGAGAAGGTCGTGTTTCTTCTTGTGTCGGGCTAGAGTGTATGGATTCTTGTACACAGCTGGGCATTTCTCGCATTGAAATTTACCATTTATGTGCTTTCTGGAAGGTTGAAAGTTTCATCAAATTTTGTTTAGCCCTAAAAACAGATTAGCGTCTTTTAAGGCACACAATTCAATATCAAAATCAATTTAAATACTGTCTATAGTTTACGCGAGTAGTACGCATTTAAATAAAACACTTTAACGGTTTAAAACGCGATATATTAGTTAAACTTATTTAGAATGATTTTTAACTTCGGCCCGACGTTTAAAATCATCTTCAAATAAATTTAACTAATATATCGCGTTTTAAACCGTTATAGCCGTTGGAGCATGTAAACAGTATAAAAAGACATCTTTGTCTTTAATATGTACTCAACTGCACAAACTTTAAAATTGTAATATTAGTTTAAACAAATACAATACTCCTTTAATATAATTGGTTGATTGACTTTGATTCCTGACAATGAGAAAAACATAATAATTTTACGAGTATTATAAGACTATTACGAGTATAATATATGGCTAACAATAAGAATGTACAATTTTTCCGAAACATTTGGCACTTGGAAATCTGGATATTGAATGAGTGGTCGGAATATCGGAATTTCGTCCAGGAATGCCGTGAACTTTGATCGCGTTACGGTATCAATGTTTGACACATCTTGTCTAAATACTGTCTATAGTTTACGCGAGTAGTACACATTTAAATAAAACACTTTAACGGTTTGAAACGCGATATATTAGTTAAACTTATTTGAGAATGATTTTTAACTTCGGCCCGACGTTTCGTCGTTCTCGAGTCTCCCATGAGTGACCACGGCTGCTGCAAAGCATCCGAAACGTCGGGCCGAAGTTAAAAATGATTTTCAAATAAGTTTAACTAATATATCGCGTTTCAAACCGTTAAAGTGTTTTATTTAAACATCTTGTTTAGATGTTATATGCCTCGGGCATTTCCCTTTCCGTTAAGTGATCCCGTGCTTGTCTGTCTCCCTACCATAAAAAAAAAAAATCTCGAACATGATAATTGCTTCTTTGTTTCAATTATGAAGCGATGTCCCGAGTTCCATTCACGGTTAATAGATATTCGTTCTTAATACGGCCTACAAGGCTTATTACTCACTTTCCTATATATGTTCATTTTAAAAACACAGATATGTGCCTGGCCTATGGAAGTCTACTTACATCATATGTGTTTTCAAAACAGACGGACTAGTGAAACTCTCATTGCATATCGTGCATGAGTGTAGCCGGTTCGATATCTTGGCGTGCACTCTGCGTAAGTGCTGCTGAAGTCCATTTGCATCTCTGTCAATTAAAGGTTTAAAAATTTAACGTATTAAACGTCTGTAGTTTAACGGAGTAGCACATTGAAATAAAACAATTTTAAAATTGGTTTAAAACGCGAAATATATTAGTCAACTTATTTAAAAGTTAATTTTAACTACGCCGTGGTCACGGGGGGGATTGAAGATGGTGGGTGACCCAAATGTCAAAGTCTAAACTGCTACGCTAGCGCCAACTGCTTCATTGTAGTTGGTATTAGGAGAATCTAGCTTGGTCCTTACGAAACTGACTCACGATATTTTCCCGTTCCTTGATGTGTCGTTTTTTTTATCTGGTTTTTTTAAAGACGGTTCCTTAGCAGCCATAGTCACTGTGACTTTATATCACGTTTTAAACCGTTATAAATATACTAACTATAGAAATAAGATAAGTGGATATACCTACCGAAAGAGATTCCCACACAAGTGACAAGGTACCACCTCGTCAATTTTTGTCTTAAAACAAGGGTGTGTCCGTTTCGCTCTCGGCTTCATAAGTTCCCCGCATAGCAGACATTTATATATGTTCGAATGCATCTCATTGTGTGTCCGTAGTAATGCGTGCGTTGAGAACCGCAACGTGCAAGTATCGCAGAGGAATTCACCGTTGGACTGAAAATGAGGTGATTTTTTATAGTTGCTTTAATTTAATAAACAAAATTCAGACATCTTTTTTTTTATTTTAGAGTAAGACAGACAAACAACGGAATTCAAAACAGATAATAATATAAAACATTTAACACCGTTAAAATATGTTTTATTTTAATGTTAAAAATCAATTTACATTAAAAAAAAAATACAATACGGACGGGACTTGAACACAGCGTTCCGTGCTGCTGCTGCTGCTTACCAATTAAACTTTGCGTCATTCGAACAAACATTACTTAAATAAATACTATTTACTTAGCTGTGTATATATTAGTATAGATTTACAACAATTATAACCAAAGAATTGTATTGATAATTTCGCAACTTTACTCAACGCCTCCGTGGCGCAATTGGTTAGCGCGTTCGGCTGTTAACCGAAAGGTTGGTGGTTCGATCCCACCCGGGGGCGAAATATAATTTTTGATAAATTAATATTAACGTGAAGGAAAAAGAATAACAAATAATAAGGTGGAAAAAAATAATTGTATCTATTTTTTTTTAATATTTTAAGAATATTTATTGTAATAGTAAAATATAAGTAAATTTTACCTCTTCATGCCGCATCATATGAGCTTGGTAGGTATCTTTAAATAAAAATCCTAGCGCACAGTTGTAGCATTTAAATTCCGCTTCTATATACTTCTTACTTTTTCTATTCCGTTCCAACTCTTTCTTCTGCTCTTCAATTGTAAGAATGATCTTTTTGAAACCTTTCTTCTTCTTTTTCACTTTTTTATGTTCTATATGTGATTCGATTTCTCCCAATTTATCTGTTTTAACATCATCAAAGCTTTCAACATCATCAATAGTATCGTCATTAATATTGGTGTTTGTATCATTTGTGTCATTATTACAATCATTAATGATAGTTACCTTATCATTTTCTCTTACAGGGTTTGGAATTACATTTTCGTTTAAGTTAGCATTTAAGGTTTTGTTGTTTACCTGACTTGATTGGAGAGTATTTTCAAATTCATTTTCAACAATATCATTTTCAGCTACTGTCACTGCATTGACTGTATTTGAAATATTACTTATATTTTGCATACATGATTCGTTACGTATACTGTGATGTTTTATTTGATTCTCATAGTCATTTAAATCGAAATTTGGTTGATTAATTTCAGTGGTGAAATCACTCCTGCTTTCATTATAATTTAAACCGATATTATCATTATTTTTACATTGCACATTATTTATGGGAGGTATCTCTACATTATACTTGAAATAATCAAAGTTTTCATTGAAATTGTGAAAATGTTCATCGTTTAACACTGTGTCTGTCTTATCATTAATATAATCATAGTTTTCAGTGACTTTTTCGACATCATATTGATTTTTCATAAAGCAATCATATTCATCCTCTAACTCGACATATTGGTTATCATTAACATGATTCTCATTAAAATGGCTATGATTAAAGTCGGTTTGGTTAAAATGATTATTGAAATCATTATTGTAATCATACTGGTATTGTTTGACTTGGTATTGATCACAGTCTTCTGGGCAAAGGATATTTATTTCTATATCACTTCTATGCAGATTTATTGTTCCTTTTTCACTGAAAGTAGAATTATATATAGCTAGAAAATATAGTATTGCATTTACTTTAAAACATATTTATAGCAAAATTTGAGCAAAGAAGACTGTATTTATTTAATAAAAAAATGTCACATCTTTCTTATCTACCCTAAATACTGTGTCTAAATTATATTAGAAGAATACGTAAAATAAAAAAGTTTGAGAGCTTAAAACATTTAAATAAAACACTTTAGCTGTGGTCCTGGGGAAACACTCCCCTATTGCTGCAAAGCATCCGAAACCTCAGGCCAAAGTTAAAAATGATTTTCAAATAAGTTTAACTAATATATCGCGTTTTAAACTGTTAAAGTGTAACTCAACTCACGTAAACTATAGACAGTATAGCTTAAAACATGTAGACTTAAAAAAATAATAATTTTTATTTACAACCTAACATTGAGTTATACACTATGACCAGTATTAATAGATGTATCACTTGTATTACACCTAAATATTAAACATATGAAGTGTAAAGTACGTACAATATTTTTTACTATATGTGATTAATTAGTAATTATGTATTGATATATAAAAACAGCTTACCTGAACAGTACAGGGTATTCCAGACTTCTTTTCAAGCATATTGATCGAAACATAAACAGCTTATGCAGGACATGACAGCATATGTAGCATAAATGTGAATCAGGACATAGCTAAAATGGAGTTATAGTTATAATGATTTATATATTATTTTATAAAAAAAACAGTGTATCTAAAACAGTCTAGCAACCATGGATATTCTCTTTTATTAATTTTAGTTCTAGCGTTGAACAATATTTGAGTGATAGATTTTCTTTCAATTTGCGAAATTTTGTTAGTAATATAGAATAGCAAGTATTTTACTTGGTAGAAATAGTATTAATTAGTTATTAATCAATGGTAATATTATTATATCTCTTGTTAAAATTTCATTCAACATAAGAAATAAACATTTTTATTACATAAGATATTTGACGACATGCATATTTAGATACCAGGAAGTTTTACTGTCTTTTTATATTGTCCTTATTTAGATAACTGCTATAACCATCGTAAAAAGATTAAAAGACCTACATGAATGCCCACGACTTCTTTGTACTTTTCACGAGTTTCCTCATTAGTCTCATCATTAACAGTGCTGTGGCATAAAAAACACAGAAACGAAGACATTTCAGTTCATTAATTCATTTATAATACAATAGAAAACAATGTCTTAAGATGTGAAATTTGTTAGATTGTATCAATATTTTTCATAGTTTATTTGTTTACATTTTTATCTTGACACTTAGGTAAGTGACAGTGACAGTGTTTTCTAAAGCTGACCATAGTCTTAAGCCTGGTTTGACGTTGATTAAATAAAGTTTTTTTATATGTTACTATTAGTATTATTAATTATAAATCTTTGAAATTAACTAGTTTTCGATTCAATAATTTGATATTTAATACGCAGCGGCTCACATCCCTTACTTAAATTGATAATCTAACCAAATTGTCAATTTAATTGCAACACCCAGTCACGCATGTCGTACGTCAAAAAGAGGCGAATTTTGTTCATCGGAGCGTAAATTAATAAAAAACTAGATTGCATAGTGAAATTTGATGTAGCGCTAAACGGAGGACAATAAAAGCGTATTATATATGTGAGAACATTCAGCGGTTGATATTTGCTTAAATTAACCCTTGTATTTGACCCTTGAACTAGATTTGCCTGTGCCCAGCTAAAAGCTCAAATTATATTATTCTCGTATTTCCTGTACTCGTGCGACAACCGTTTATTATTAAATTGGAAGAAAAATCATCGTGGTAACGTGACCTTGTGCTAAGTGATGTTTTTCGTAATATTTGCCGGCGCAGATAATTACCTAGTGTATGCTAAACAAATTATTTGATGAAACCATCCACTGATGATATTTGCTGTGAAAGCGTTGGTGAGTATATTCCTTATTCAAATTTTATTTAGTATATTCTGTAAACAAATACCGCCATTTAGTAAAAAATATATTCTATACTAAAAATAAAAAAAAAACAATATTACAAAAATAAAATCATATTAAATTGTATGTGTAATAAATTGTATAACATCTTGTAATCTCGATTAATTTGTTTAAAGATGGTGTTATTTTAATCTAATTAGAAGTATTAGGTCAGTAGGTGCTTGTCTAATAGGATTCTACTTTGATATTTTATAGCAAGACTCTGAATAAATATTCTATCACAATATTAGACAAGAGAGTATACTTACATTTTTAAAACACTATTTACAAATTTCATATATATTTATTAAACTTATTGAAAATTATTTTAACTATGGTCCGACATTGTGCCACGACCACTGCTGCTGCAAAGCAACTTAAGTATCTCAAAAATTTAACTAATATATATCGCGTTTTAAATGGTTAAAGTGTTTTATTTAAATGTGTACTACTCGCTAAACTAGACAGTGGTTACATTTTTCTCTTTTTTTTAGAAATGGAATATCATTTGACTATCTTCAAACTATCCTAAATTATGTTTATATTCTGTGGGGAATATAATAACACAGGTGTGTTTTGTAAACACCCTTAAATCCAGTAGATAAAATTGATAACTAATATCAAAGTTGATTGCCCCATACCCTATTTTACTTTTCTACCAAGCAAATAGATTGTAATACCAAAATATCCTTTAAAATGTCTCTTTATCTGTGATTGGAGCATATGCATTTTACTTTCCTGTTATTATATGATAAGTATATCTCTTGATGTCATGTTTGTTATCTAAGTATTTTTTAAAATAGATAATTTACTTAAATACAGGGTTTTAACAAGTATGAATAATCTATGCTACATACTTAGTCTTGGTGTCTGATCGTGGCACTCATTACCATGATCACGCATGTTTCAAACAGACAAAAGTCATTTTATCTGTTTGAAACTATTATACTAATATTGCAACTATATATTACCTATATATACCAGATATAGCCTTAATTACGTAATGCCTTTAATGTCGAAAAATGTACGATTTAATGGCATGTATATTGTCCTTTGGTGACAGCCTCCATAAAGTCTAGCATTGCACTAGGCACCAATGGTCTTGGATTTGAATTCCAGTAAAATGAGATTTTTCGGTCCAACATTTAACTTTTTCCTGTAAAACAAACTACCAACCTACCTGTAAAATACTGATCAGTGAAATGAACATAGCACTGTGTTCACGCCATGCCCCACTAGGGGAAATAGGACACTTTATTTTATAGATTATGGATGTAGGTTCCAGTTAAGTCTTTGGCTATGTAAATATTTTACTTCGTAACAATACTAAGCATTTTGTTGGAGGAATGCCAACGCTATTTAGCTTATAAAGAATACGATTTGTTCAAATATCGCTTTCACTTGAGTCTTGGAAGTTTTGTACAGTGATAAAGGATAAAGAAACAGATGTGTCTGCCCCCATACTCCCAGAAAAATGCTATTTAGATTTTTATCATATTAAACACTCACTTAATTTATTTGCGGGTTTGTACATAATATTATTATGTACCCGATGGTAGAATCGTAGCCTTGTCCGATCCCAAGTTCGCGTCGTAGAACGAATGGTTCCCTACTACTGCCGTTATTTAAAATATTAACCTGAGAAAATATATGGCACTATATAAATTAAAAATCGATTATAAATTGAAAAAAATTACGACACGGGCAGGACTTGACCCGACATCCACAGCGTTCCGAGCTGTTGCTCTTATCAACGACACGGTACGTTTTGGTTTGATTAGAGAGGCAAATTGTTTTTAGTATTTATGATAGCTGCAACTAAAATAAACATTTAAAAAAAATATCGATTAGTCGTCGCAGTTTTTTGGTTTCCTTCTGTTGAAAGACACACAGACAAAGTCTTCCCGCTTCTGCCCTCAACGTACGGAACCCTGAAATTAGCATCACAAGACAACGCGTTTATACTGTGTGTTTGAATGTGGTTAAATTAGTGTAATCTATAGCGAGCATAAAGCTGAATAGTTTTTATTGGACCATTTACCGAGGAAGGCCTTAACTGGCTGTCACCAATCAGAGCGGAGAAACAGAGGGGGACGTGGAAAGAATGGGGAAAATTACAAATATTAAATTGTTTACGTGGCAGGGTATCTGTACCATATATATATATATATATATATATATATATATATATATAATATATAAAGAGTTGAAGTGTTTGTTTGAACGCGCTATTCTCAATAAAAAAAATTTCTAATCAAAAATAAAATTTCTTTAAAAAATGTTAAAAAAGTAGTCCACGACGCTATATGTCTATTTTTTTTAAAATTAACTTGTAATAAGGACAGGAAGGGACGCGGTCGACGTCGTGGCTAACGGCTTAAATTTATAAAGATGACGGGGTTTACAAAAACTAATTTGGATGCCCAAAATAACGATTCCCGCGAACAAAGTCGCTGGCACAGCCAGTAGTTTATAAAGATGAGGAGGTTCGCAAAAACAAATATTGATGCCCAGAATAACTAGCACGCGCAGCTAGTACCTTACTAAAACTCTAGTCAACGTTAACAGAATCGAACCACATACAGGGAAGCGACTGTCATTGCAATCAATCAACTGCCGCCGATAAGAAGTGATAGTGTTATCACTCGCTGCGGAGTTCGCATCTCATTCTGTAGACGATTATGGGAAACGAGGTTATCGTATAGCCAAGTGCCAAGAACGAACCTCGGTTTCATATGAGACACATCATTTTTTTTGTAGTTTTGTTTTTTAATGATATAGGCGAACATGGGGTTCATATAACATCTAAACAAGATGCGCTGTCGACCTATTGTAGCTTTAGTTATTCGGAAAGTCAAGACTGAAACCGAAAGATCACGGCTTTTTTATCTGTAGACGGTGGTGTGACCCGGGCGGAATATTCGATATTCCCGCCACATACCCTTTTAATATTTCCAGACGAGTCAGAGGTTAAATCAAGATAAAAAAGGTCTCGAGCCTGGAGTCAAACCGCGTATTAAGCCATAAATTGGACCAACGGCCCCACAAAACTGTCTGGAGCCAGTTATAGGGGCCGTACCTAAGGGGTTCCTTAATCCGTGAGGCCTAATATTAAAAGCCGAATACCGGGGGTAGAGATATCCGTGTGTTTATTTTTTCCTCAAACGCCGATTTTAAACAATGCTGTGACTTTTTGGTCTTCAATTTCAGATAATGAGATAGAGTTTATTCCTGTATTAAATTAAGACACGTAAATGGACAACCCCTAAGCTTAATAATTAGTAAATAGATTGCGTCCATCCACCATCCACCAGGCTCAAGTCATTTGCAATTAAAATATAATAATACAAAATTCCCATAAAAACGCTTCTTACGAGTTCATCTCAAAACATAGGCATATACTGACCCGCACATTTTTTTAGATTATTTAATGAAGAATAATTCTTGAATACATATTCTATGGGTATCTTGAATCGAATGAATTGAATGAAAAAATCTTCCTCGTTATCTCCACATTTTCCTCTATTTTATAGTCTCAATCGTTCGTTTAATTATTTTTTCAATTCGAACCAGCGGTTCCCGAGATTAATGCGTTCAAACAAACAAACAAATTCCTTAGCTTTACAATATTAGTATAGATTGATATAACTGACGGATTTTATTCCGCTAGATATAGTAACAGCAATAGATACATGCCATGCCGGGCATGTTTATAGAATGTTAAGTAATTTTAGTCACTTAATTGTATTTAAAAAAATATGTTTAGCGAAAGTTCCCGAAACTTGTAACTCGAAATAAATTATACGGAACCCTCTCGCGCGTTAACACTTATACTCAATTCGCACTTGTTCGGTTTTCTATCACAAAGCAAGATGGCCACACTCTTTCTGGGTCAGTTAACCTTGCACGAGCGTTAACTTCGACCCGCAAATTGTAATCATTGGGATGTGTTAATACATCGACTTATAATTGTCTATTTAACACATTACGGAAGATAATTGAACGGAATCGAACCTGAAATAAATATGCAATTTGAAAATGTTAATATTTTTCACATGATGTCACTATTCAAATTAAACATCAAAAATCAATTGAAAAAATTTACGACTCAAGCACGACTTGAACCGGCATCGTTAGCGTTAGTATACATTTAAATAAAACATTTTTAACGGTTTAAAACGCGATATATTAGTTAAAGTTATTTGAAAATGATTTTTAACTTCGGCCCGACGTTTCGGATGCTTTGCAGCAGCCGTGAAATTAAATTAAAAATTTATTTTCAAATAAGTTTAACTAATATATCGTGTTTTAAACCGTTAAAGGGTTTTATTTAATTTGAAATAATACATTATGTAAGGCTTTCACGACCATCGTTAGCATATCATTGTCTTTGGTGCTGTTCGGCCGATGTGAGCGAGGAGAGGTTCTCGACGTTTCGCCATCACGTGTGGACGGCATCATCAGGAGATGTTGACTCCTCGATTGCTCGAAGAATTATGAAACGACTGGCGAAACGTCGAGAACCTCTTCTCGCTCACATCGGCCGAACAGCCCGAAAGACAATGATATGCTGAATTTCAAATAAGTTTCACTAATATATAGCGCATTTTAAACCGTTACACTCTTATTACAAAACAAGGACTAACTCCCACCTGGTTTAAAGCCTAGTTTATTTAAAATCCGTATTACAAAACGAAGTTTAACGTTTGTATGGACTAACTATGGTAATAACTTAGATTTATTTAGACCATGGTTCAAGAATTAAACCAAGACTCCGTAGTTGGTTTAAGTATTTTTTTTGTAATAAGGCCGATAGTGTTTTATTTAAATTTGCAATTAGCATCTAAAATTATCTGCTTTATCGGCTGGATATGATGAAGAACGATATACATATAATGTAGATAGACTAAGTAATGTGAAGGAATGTCAGAGGTTCATGGTAGGTAACATCTCCTGTCATATATATAAAACGTCTAAACAAGATGCGCCATCGGCCTTTTGGCTTTGGATATTCGGAAATCTACAAAATTCTACTGATGTAATCATTATGTTATCGCTTAAGAAAGGCCAAGTATACAATTATATTGTAAATATTGTCTAAAACAATGCTCTGTTTGATAAGGTGTTCATACAAGACAAAAGTAGATATTTAAATACACATTTGAGTCATTCGTACTCGTATGTTAGACAGGTTCCTTGGTCCAAGCAATGTATGACAGACAGTCAACGATTCCTTGGTTCAACTAATGCGAATGTTTAATACGTAATGGTGGTAGAAATATCGAAATACCCTCCGGGTTACGGGTGGCTCGTAAGTAAAAACGTGTTAAAGATTGTATTTTTTAATATTCACAAGACGCAAGTAATACCAGGCGGCGTCGGTAGTTTTAATAAAAAAATCTATAAGTATAATTTAACAATTGTAAACAGGTTGATAATTTCGCAACGTTACTCGATGCCTCCGTGGCGCAATTGGTTAGCGCGTTCGGCTGTTAACCGAAAGGTTGGTGGTTCGATCCCACCCGGGGGCGTAATTTTCTTTTTATTTTTTTAAATAGAAAATAACCGTAGATGCTATACAGTGTTGTTAATACCATAACATTTGTTAAGATAAGCCTGTTTTCTAATTTAAGCGTTGAACTTAAGTTAATAATATTTAAACAAATATCGAAAAAGTATTTGAGTATTCGAGTCTGTATTTTACGCAAGTTTAACAAATTTAAATAAAACATCTTTAACGGTCTAAAATATTAGCTTATTTTTATTTATTTTAACTACGACTTGACGTTCGAATGCTTTGCAGTGACCACGGCTACAAATTAAAAAAAAAATATATTTTTTTTTCAAGAATTTTTCTTTTTGTCCAAGCTGACATCTCAATCATGTTTATGTTGTATTATTCAAAAAAATTTTTTAGACTTTCAGAAGGTAGATAACTACTAGCGTTGAAATAATATCGATAATCGACACAGCCATAAAAATACGTCTCTTTCTTTACAAGGAACACGGATTTTTATTTAGATAAATTGATAATCAATATATATTACTAATTTATATAAACTATTTTTCTTTCAGGAAATTTCCTTTTCATTCCCGTTTCCTATCCACGTTTCCTAACAACATTCCCTTATACGGTATTTCACTGCCATACTATATATTCCAATTAATCATTCCAAAACCCAGTGTCTTACGAGTGATAATTCGCGCTTGTAATAAAAAGTATTTTATGACGATATAAAAGATTTTGCACTGCGATTAAGCACTATTTACTAAATAGAAGCAATAATTATTATATATACATTAGAATAATATAAATATTTAAGTTTACCCTAAGCTATTTTTATTAAGGTAAAGAGAAAAAATAACTTTCGCTGTTGTTTAATTATATTATTAATCTACAGAGAAATTCTCGATATTCATAATCACTCATCGGAAGTTAAAGCGGAATTCTAAATACGTATTTAAATTTAAAACAATTCGGAATTCAAATAATTCGCACCGAAGTTTTCATATTCGGAAAATTTTAAATACGAAATCACAAATCTTAAGTTCTAAATTCGAACTTATAACTGTAATTGTCGATATTTAAAATAATTCCATATTCAAATTCTTATTTTTTACTCCATAGTTGTTTTAGATAACCTTCTAAAAACGTCTTTAAATTTTCATCATCGAATCCCTCATCACCCATCTACCTATAACCATGACGATCTGATGATCTATCATGAGTTCCTCACCAGCCGTGGAGTCGTCTACACCAGCGCCGTCGTCACCAGCTGTCCGTCTCCCAGACTACCCTCACTTTCACACTTCGACTCCTAATTATTTGAAGGTATTATACATTTGTTTTCAAAATATATAAAATAAAAAGTATTTATAAGGAATATATAAAAAGCGGAAGTCGAATCCGCTACGCTGTATGACATACGGTATTACGTCATTGTATAAAATATCGTGGTACCTGATCTTAAAAATGTTAACAACTAAATTGCCTACCCTCATATTTTTATTTAAAATTCGTAATGCACTGAACTGTCTGTTCACTATCAGTAATTTTTTTATTAAGCTATGAACATTCCCATAAGTCATTGTATGTACAATCTATTAGAATACACCCTTAAAACTTAAATCTATATATAAACAACCGACTCGCACTTGACCAGACTGCATAAGGCATTATTTGTAAATGTCTGTGTTCCAGAAGTCTCACCAGCCTCTTAACGTGGTATTGTCCAGTTCGGCACCAGCGTCGCCACCAGTTTACGGTAAGATGGCTCGATAACAATTGCTTATATGACTTGAATCGACATCCACAGCGATCCTTTCTCCGTGGTTCATCTTCATAGAATTTCTTTAACTCATGGATGGATATGTCAATTTGAATTTAAACGTTAATCCCTAATTTTTTTAAATGTTACTTTGAGCACTTGACACAGCTGCAACCCAGCTAAGTAAATATTGGAATTGTCTTGTAAGGCGTTAGTTTTAATTTTCCTAATCCTTTTTTTTTTTTCAAGAACAGAGCCCAGAAAACATTAATTTCTCGTCTATGGGTAAAAATCGTTATCACGTCTTATTTTTAACACCAAATTTCAGGGGAACCGACTTTGACGCCTCCGCCCCGATCTCCGGGCGCTCCGCTTTCGACCCCCGCCTCTGGAGACAATCGCGCCGGCCCTCCGGACGGGACTTCCTCGGATAAGGTGAAGTGGAAAGTTGTTATCTAACAAAAACATCTCTTATATTAAAAATGTTTCTTTTTGGCCTTCTTGCATAATAACAAGCAATTGTATTGTTTGTAATTACCCAAGTAGTACATATGTCAATAAAACACTTTTAACGGTTTAACACCCGAAATATATTAGTTTGGGTTTAAAGGGTTGCATGAAAAATCCGTTTTTATTAATTCAGTTAAAATCAGTAAGAAAATCGCATTTCCGTTTTCCAGTCGTCAGAAACGGCCGTCGGCGTTTCGAGAAACGCAAGCACGGCTCTATCCCGAAAGGAGAGTTACAAGGCGCAAAGGCAACACTACAGAAAAGAGAAGAAAAGAGCGGCCACCGCTCTTCTTCATTCCATCGAAGACCCATCTGTTGTCGTCCTCGCTGATTGGCTTAAGGTAAATCAAGTAATTAACGGTGGTTTTCAATAACCTGTATCTATCTGTCTGTTTTTTCAAACTTGGCAAAAAGAAAACAACAAATATGGCCGATTTAAACCATAGAGATTTAGTGATGCCCTTTTATAGAGTAAGTCATCCCACAGATGACATAGATATACATAAATATGCAATGTTTCAGGTTCGTGGTTCACTTAAGTCATGGACAAAGCTCTGGTGTGTTCTGAAACCTGGACTTCTGTTGCTCTACAAGAGTCCTAAGGCTAAAGTGAGTATAAAATAAAATACAGAACGCTAGTCTATCATTTCGGGTCACAACCGATCTCCATTTGAATAGTCAGACTTATAATCCCCAGTCGAGCGCATAAAATATTTATCTATAATATGTTAGAGGAAAATCATGGCCACTGTTGTAGCTTATATCTATAATATTTCTTCTTTACAGTCTCTATTCACATTAGTAGGATTTAACATACACACTCTTGCTCTCCCAATCCCACTTCCTCCTTCTGCCTCCCTCTCCCTCTCTTTCCCCCTTTCTCTCTATCACTCACACACAAAAATCTGAATGACTGGATCTTAGCGTATTTAGCGTTTTAAACCGTTGTTTTTCTGTTAATTATCAATTCCTATTCTTCGAAATGTATTTATGATAACTAAATTTATGTATACCATATTAATCATACTAACATCTAGCTTACATATTGCAGAGAAGTCACTGGGTCGGTACAGTACTTCTGACCTCGTGCCAAGTGATCGAGAGGCCCAGCAAGAAGGACGGGTTTTGCTTCAAACTCTACCATCCGCTGGAGCAGAGCATCTGGGCTCCGAGGGGGCCGCACAACGAGACGATAGGTAAGTTAAGTTGGGTAAATGGGGGGGAAGGTCACGAATCACATCAGTCATCATCCGCAGATAAGAAAGCCTTAAATTGTAATTGGGTTTCGGTTTCAGTCTGTTGATTTCCGAAATTCTAAGGCCAAAATAAGTCGACAGCGCATCTTGTCCAGAGAAAGTCCCATGCATGTCTGTCTATCCCTATTATAAAAAAAGTCATGAAATTCCATCTTTGGACCGTGGTTTGACGTATTCGGACAATCGATATTCATACCGCCCATTTAATATCCAGATTTCCAGACGAAGTGCAAAATGTTTCAGGAGTATAAAAATATCATAACCTTGTCGGGTCCGGTAGTAATCGAACCCAGGGCCCGTTAGACGCCAACGAGCCCGTCAAATTTGTTCTAGCAAACGGTACTTTTGTGAGACTGGGGCGATGCCTTTTATGTACTCGATACTATATTGCCTGGAAGAGATAGTTGTTTAGCGATAAGGCCGCGTTTATTTATAAATTTGTACGAAAGGTCTCTTGCAGTTTTTGCATTGTCGTATGTTTTATGAATAATACAGCTGTAATAAATAGATTGAAGCGAGCATAATCATAATCTACCGAATATCCAAAAACAGACAGCTTGTCTAGATAGCTATCTGGAGTATATCACCTACCATCAAGAGCAGCCCCTGTCTCTGTCTATCGTTAAAAAAAAATAAAGACCAACAGGCCCGTTTCTCCTTTCAGGTGCAGTGGTTCAACCCCTGCCGACTGCGCACTTGATATTCCGCGCGCCGTCGCAAGCGGCTGGCCACTGCTGGCTCGATGGGCTAGAACTCGCGCTGAGATGTAGTAATGCTATGCTCAGGTATTTATATTAGTCTGTAAATCTTTACTAATATTATAAATGCGAAAGTAACTCTGTCTGTCTGTCTGTTACTCTTTCATGCCAAAACTACTGAACGGATTTGAATGAAATTTAGTACACATATGGTTAATAAAGGACATAGGCTACTTTATATTGCGAAAAGGGGGTTGTTGGAGGTTAAAAGGGGGGTTGAAAAGTTGTACGGAAATTCGTGGTTTTTGAAGATAGAAACAATGAAACTTTCTTTTTTTACCTTTTTGGGAATAGGCCACGTCACGGGAGTGGGAGAAGGCGTGGGAGTCGGAGTGAGTGTAGGAATGAGAGTGGGAGTTAGAGTAGGACTGAAGGTTGCGTCAAAGTGGCACTTACCATAGATTGGCTGCCTTAAATGCGCCCTTACATAAATTAATAAATAGCCTCAATAATTAAAAATTCTACCCCAAGTCACTATTCCACGCGGACGAAGTCGCGGGCACAGTTAGTCCTTTATAAACGGGAACGAGTATTTCTTATCGTTGTGAAGAGTTACAGTTTGAGTGAGCATCAATGTGGGTATAATGACAGGACAACTTTCTGTCACGTTATAAAAAGTTTACGTCGTTTACGTCTGATAGTATTCTACGAAACAACGACATGCTTTTACTAGCTGTACATCGTAATTGAGGTTCAACTTCATATTCCGGATTTTGGAGGGAGTGTGGGGTTAAAAAGCGACTTAAAGGGGAGGGGGTGTTGCAACAGTATAGTACATACTTATTAAATTGGCCACATATCTGTTTTAATAGAGACCACCCGCCAGCTCATGGTTAAAAGTGTTTCCAAGTATTTAGGTGAGCAATAGAGGCCCTGGAGCTAGGCATGGTTCCGATAAGGCTAGGTACAGGTCTGATCAACTACGTAATTTTCAATCAATTCTGTGGGGCAATTGATACAGAAATGAGTCCCGTGTCCCATAGGAGGAAACGGGAATTCACTACAAGAGACTCATATTTCAGATGCTCCAGGTCAAGACCTGAACAGGCTGTAGAAGCGGACGCGCCTTCAACGCAGACGAACATCTCGCACGAAGAATTAGAGAAGCATTTTAATGAACACGGTAAGTTGTACCTTATTTATTGAATATTAAAAGTGGTTCTTTGGTGTCAAATGTGGAAAGGGTGTATTTTTTTATTTTACAAGTGATAGTAGTATAATAGAACGACAAACAAAAAAAAACATATTTAGCAACAGCACAACTTTTTTTACATGTAATATAATTGTAATAAAGTTTCAGTTGAAAGTTATCAAAATTCTAAATTTTATCACCATTTATTAATTTTTATTTAGGCACTGAAAGGATCGTAGCCTTGCAAAGGGCCGCGAGAGCCTTATACATATAAAACATACCGTCAGTGCCGGCGTTAGGTCTAATACATATAAAACCTACCCAAATGTAGTTCTGTAAGGATTCAAAGAATTTGCTAATGTACAGAACGTACAGTTTGTGGGTACAGGACGGTCCCTGGCTCCTCCACTTTTATACTGTGTTCTAAGCAATCGCCTAACAGATTGGATTACAAAACTTTTTACCTGCATCGTGAGTAATATTAACTTATTCTCGTTACACAAATATTATTTTTCTACACAGTCTACAAAGTCCTTTTTTCAGCCAAATTGTGATTTATCACGTTTTATAAATGTTGATTTTTTACTATTGTCAAAATCAAAAATAAAACCGTTTTAAACGGGTTGATTTACAGCATATTATTATTATTGCATTATTTTTTATAAAACACCACATACCTACATACAGGCATACATCATTTAATGTATTTTAAATATGCCTCGATGTTTCGGAAGCTTTTGTGCTGTTGTGTTCAAACAATTGTCAGGCTAAGTCAAGGTTACTACGGTACTTGTTTTCGAAGGGTAGTTATATAATGTTAAATATCAACATTTACAAAATTGAACGATTACAACTGACGCAATAATGTTTCGGAAATATGTTTCTAACGTAAGTTATTCTTTACCCGTACGCTAAATCGTAGTGTTCAAGCTAGACTCATCCATATCGACACCGACGAAATCCCTCCACAACTACCCGCAAAAACGTTCAAATTCCACCGATAACATAAAGATGAGGAGATTGGAAGTGAAACAGATGAGGCACAGAAGTCTCACATCTAGCCCAATGAATTTAGACTTGCTAAAAAGGTCGTCCATATTAAAATTCTTCGAGCCCAAACTCAAAAATGACAAAAACGATACATTCAGACGCTGTTCGACGCCATCTATCAGGAAGTTTAGCGTTAAAAGACGCCTGCGCGAGAGTGGCATTAAGACGGATTCCGAGAACGAATGGACAAAGAAGTTCGGAGACTCTGAGATTATTTGCGATACGCCCGAAAACATTATAATAACTAAGACGGCGCCGTCCGATGAAAGGTTCAGAGATACCACGACATCTTCATCAGATGACGCGCCGACTAGCAACTGTAGTCGACGGTGGGTTTGGGCCTCTTGGGTATAATTGATCACGAAGTTTTCCGTATTTGGAAAGATTTTATTCACATCCAGATTGTTGGAATTAGAAGTTCTTTAGGTTCCGGTTGTCACTTATATTTTAGTGGGGGGGTGGTTAACTATATATATGTGTAACTATATATAGTGAACGTGATTGCCCCATACCCCGCGAGGGTCAGGGTCAATCAAGGTTTTTTTTAATAATCAACACTGCGTCCTCATGGGGTATCAGCCCCCACATGGGGTATTCTCTGGGACCCATTTGCTTACCATAGATAATATTTTTTAGGACGACACCATACAAAAAGTATTCGTTAATAGACTATACTAAGCTTCCTTCGGCGAGTTACGAAGCGTCCCAAACAGATAAGCGGGACGATAGAATAACTCAGGAGAGCGTTTATGTTGCGGGGAAAATCGTTACCACTGGTGAGTGTGCAATATGCAGGATGTCCATTAACTTTATAAAATCTGGGACATTTTTTATCTGAATTTTATATTGTTTATTTAAAATAGTCATTGGAACTAAGAACACCCTGTATAGATCATGTATGAGATTTAAACTTCTAAAAAATTCTTGACTTGACATAATATCTAGTTTTGGAGGGAACGGGACAAAAAGTATGCTAAATTACCGAGTTTGTACGCTAATGATTAGACACTGTCGTAGATTCGATTCCTACCCACTGAAAGACTGACACGTAACATGTAATTGTACACGTCTTGCTCTAGTAACATATGTATATACAACTTGCACCAAAAATGTTCCTCAACATACGGATGTGAAACTTGGCTATAGAATTCTCGACCCGCGGTAATTTTTAAATTGCAAAATTTTCGTACAGGGGCTTCCAAATCTACAAGCCAAAATAAGCCAACAGTGCATCTTAAACAGCCATAGTGCTAACATTTATGGGAGTAGTACACATTTTTAACAGTTTAAAATGCGAAATATATTAGTTCAACGTATGTTTTACTATGGTCCGCGTTTCGGAAGCTTTCAGCAGCAGCGTCCTTTCGTGACCGCATTGCTGCATCGGAAACGTCGGGCTGTAGTTAAAAATTACTTACCTAATATTATGATTCCGTTGAACCCCCATATTCCTTTTTTTCTAGAAAAATCTTTCTCAATTCATTTTGATAATAATATCAAGTACCTTCTTAGTAAATAACAAATTTATGCAAATTAAACGAGTCACGCTGCGGCCTTGTGTAATTTGTATCTTCAAAGCTAGTTACGTAACGTATCCGAAAATTGTATCTGTAGTTTACGCGAGTAGTGCACAAAAATAGGACACTTCTAACGGTTTGAAACGCGAAAAATATTATCTAATGTAATGTAGCTACGACCTTACGTTTTGAATGCCTTGCAACAACCGTGGTCAAACCATTGAACGTGTGAAATCTAATATTTTTCATATGGCATTATATAAGTTGAAATCATTTAAATAAAACAGTTTAACGGTTTAAAACGCGATATATTAGTTAAACTTATTTGGAAATGATTTTTAACTTCGGCCCGACGTTTCGGATGTTTTGCAGCAGCCGTGGTCACGGGGAGACGAAGTTAAAAATCATTTCCAAATAACTAATATATCGCGTTTTAAACCGTTAAAGTGTTTTATTTAAATGTGTACGACTCGCGTAAAATATAGACAGTATTTAAGTTGAAATCAGTTCAAGTCCCGTCCGTGTCCGTGTTTTTAATAAAAAATCGATTTAAATTAAAAAAAACATCGATCAAATTTAAATCGAGTTTTAATAAATTTATACAATTAAAATTGTTTTATTTAAATATCCGATACAACGCTTGTGGTATCCCGCGTTAATCGTTTTTCTTAGGAGATAGTTTTGCGAACGAAAAATTTAGATAGAGAATTTTAGAAGGCAGGCATAACAACATCAATGTGGGTACACACACACATTAAGTTACCAAAGTTTTGAGGTTTGTTAACTTATTACGAAGAAAAGTTTCGTGGGTTGCTTTCCCACCGTGTCTTACATGCTCCCAATACATTTTTCGTAAATCTGGATACAGGGTAGGTTGGAACATCTATTTTTTGGGCTTATACTTATATCTTTGCTTTTAAAAGTTACCTTCAGAAAGTTATTACTAATAATATTATTAATCTGACTGCATTTTTTTTTGCGTTACTATGCGTTCTCCTTGCTTAAAAAAATGTTACTATATGCCCCTATACATGTAATATGCCCCATGCCCCATATATTTACGAAACTTTGTAATATCTTGTAATTCTTTAAAGTCAACAAACATTATGGCATTGTCGTAATGAAGTCGTTACTTATCAGTACGCGATAAAGCAGTTTTATTTCTCCCTTCGAACAGTGTGGTCGTGTACTAAGCAATAATATTAAGTGGATAATATATTGATTAAGTGAAATCAGTGAAGTGAAGAGTTTTAATGAAAATAATGTTTCATTAACGATATGTGTGTACAAAGTGTAGAATAAGTTAAATTAAGTAGTCATAGTTTTGAAAATTCAAGAATTATTACGAATGTTTTTAACGAAATTTTGTAACACGTTAGTAGGCTAATAATAAGAATAGATAATTCGATGTTTGAAAACGAATATCTGAATTCTATTTTTGAAAATTTAAACTTTTAATTTCAAATTTCGATAATACTGTTTTGAAGTTGTTTTTTAACGTATTCATTAGTAGTAGTAGTTGTAGTTAAACTCAGATGGGAAATATAGATTTCAGACAAATAAATTATTTCGATACCACAGATATTTGGTCTGCCATTTAAAACTTTAATTACTAATACATAACAACAGGGTTTGTGTATTGTAGTTGAACAGACTCCTGCGCAAGTGTTAAACAATCTGTTATTTTTTTTCATGCCGTAGATGCATCATGCATTACGGAACTAACGCAATGCCAATCATATATTTTATTTCAACCTTTACTCGTGTCGGAATCAGTCTTACTTTTTCTTAAAGATAGAGAAGGACAGACAAACATGGGGTTAAAATAAAACACTTTAGCGGTTTCAAACGCGATATATTAGTTAAACTTATTTGGAAATGATTTTTAACATCGGCCCGACGTTTCGGATGCTTTGCAGCAGCCGTGGTCACGGGGAGACACAAAAAGTACACAACAACAACAAACAACGTAATGTAGTTTTGAAAAATGCGTCATAACACAACAAAAACAATTCAGTGCATACCGGCATTATAAATAGATTATCTTATCCAGTGATAAGCTATATTAATTATAAGTTAATGATATGTTTGTTAAGGATTCCTTTTATAACGGTCTAGACTTCTTATTACTAGCTGTGTCAGCGACTTCGTCCGCGTAGAATAAGTTATTTTGGGCATCAAAGATGAAGCTGTTACCCACGACGGTCGCGTCCCGTTCTTCTTGCAGGTTACTCTTAAATGATACACATATAGTGTGGCGGACATTTTTTTAGATCGTTAAAAAAGAATCATTCTGTCGTACATATTTTTTGGGTATCTTCCGTTTTCGCAGCGTATGCATCAGAGACTCACAGTGATTAATTTATTCACTGTTTTTTTCTACAATTCTTTGCTTCTATTAGTCACAGCGCGATATTTTATAGCCTTCCTCGATAAATGCTCCTTGCTTCCTGAGATTAGCGCGTTCAAACAAACAAACTCTTTCGCTTTATGTATTAGTATTTTTTATCATAGAGAGCAGACAAGGGGATCACTCGATGGCAGGTGACATGCCATTTAGGTAGAAGGCTGATAAGCTGTAAATTCTGAATTATAATCCATTAGTAAACATACAGCTAAGATTAGCTCGTACAATTAAAAAGTATTTTTTGACAAGCATGAAAACAAGGTGCGCTCTCGACCTATTTTGGCTTTGGATATTCGGATATCCACAGACTGAAACCGAAAGATCACGGCTTTTTTGTCTGTGGACGGTGGTAGGTGACCTGGAGGGAATTTCGATATTCCTACCACCCAATTGATATCCAGATTTACAGACGAAGTCCAACTTGCTTCAGAGTAACTTATAAATTGATTGAAATATTTTTTGGACCCAGTGGGGATCTAGGGACTATACACAGCACAAAAGAACCCGTCAAAAAAATTTTTTTTTAATTACTTGTATAGGATATATATGCTGTAACTAGTATTTTTAACTATCGTGGCTATAAAAAGGGCACCGAAAGATCTATTCAAAATTAAACCCAAACCGATATAGCCGTAACAAAATTGAGTTGGGTCAATGACCTCTGTGTTTGCGAGCGGTGAATTTAAGCAAACGCCATGGTGTGATTAATTTTCGTTTAAATAATAAACAGATAGTGCAACGTACGCGCAATGCGATAGGTCAAGAGCGTTCGTTGTTTGTTTAGGGTTGCCACACTTTATTTCATTTATTTTGTCGGGGTTGCGAACTTTAACAACAAAACGTGTACAAGCTAAGCTGTGCCAGCGACCTCGTCCGCGTAGAATAGTTACTTTGGGGACCCAAATTTGTTTTTGCATCTCTTTATCTTCATAAGTTAACGCTGTTAACGCGGTCGTTATTGCAAGTTAATCTTTAAAGAGAGACATATAGTGTCGCGGACATTTCGTTCATTTGAAGTATCTTGATAATTTTTTTCGTATTTCCCGCCCTTCTTTCGTTCCTATTAGACACGGCGACAGTAAAATTCTATTAATTTATCACTAAATTTATTGACAGCCCTACGTGCTTAAGGTAAAATATTGTATTACGAGGTAAAACTAATGATTTTGCGTTTAATGTCTCACCTTGCAGAACTATTATGAGAAAACAATAGTAGTGGTTATATAAAGCGCTGTTTGAAAAATCTATAGCTACGCGTAGACGCTGGATTTGTTTCCAGGGAAAATATAATTTCGGGCAGTTAATTTTCTTTACGATAGAGGACGACAGATAAGCGTATTGTTCACTTGATAGTAGGTAAAAAAGCCATATAACATCTAAACAAGATCTGTTGTCGACCTATTTTAAGTTTTCATATTCGGAAATCCAGACACCGAAACCGGAAAGCGATGGTTCGTGACCCTGACAGAATTTCGATATTCCTAAAACCCATTTAATATCCAGATTTCCAAATAAAGTCCAGTGCGTTTCGGAAAAATATAAATTCGTTATAAACATGTTATACACGGTGGGAATCGAACCCACACCCCGGTGATTATTAATCATACTTTGCTAACCTTGAACCCATAAAAATCCGTGAATTAGGCTGCAAAAATATGTCCGTTCTTTACTCATTGTATTCTTATGGCATTATTGTTGTCGAACGATAAAGTTGTAAAAATAGGCTTACATGATAAAACTAGTTTTGACACTTTGCTCTTCCATTGTATTTAAATAAAACACTTTAACGGTTTTAAACGCGATATATTAGTTATACTTATTTGAATTCCATTGTATGTCTATAAAGAACTCATACTCCACTACACTTACTTTGAGTTAGGTGTCAATAAAAATTGGTTCTGTATTTCATGCGCGAAAGAGTAACAAATATTCACGATATTACGCAGGTAAAAACAAGATATAAATCTCGAGTAAAAAATGCATTTTTTTTCGGGTAAAAATATTGTATTTTTCAGTTTAGTTTCACGACATTTATTGAAAATGAAAATAAAACACTCAAGACGGTTTAAAACGCGAAATATACTAGTTAACTCAATTTTGGATGTCACGACTTATTCTCACCTGGGTTCGTAATTAAAGATCAGTTGTTTTATCTAAATGTACATACAAAAGTGTGAATCACTTGCCTTTTGTCAGTTGAGTACAAGGTTTTGTAAGCGCTTTTCAATATTTGCATAAAATATTAATGTTTAGACATGTGTCCAAATCAATGTCACAAACAGAGGTGTATAGGCATGTACAATATAAATAAAAAAAAAATAGACACTATGTATAGACTGTAGCTTATGCACGTAAAGACTGAAATAAAACGGTTTTAGCGGTTTAAAACGCGATATATATTAGAGACTTCGTGTCTCCCCGTGTCCTCTCTCCGTGGCCACGGCTGCTGCAGAAATCCGAAAAGTCGGGCCATAGTTAAAATAATTTTCAAATAAGTTTAACTAATAGATATTGCGTTTTCAACCGTTAAAGTGTTTTATCCTGAACTAGTTTAATGATCCGACGTTTCAGATGGTTTGCAGAAGTGGTCACGGGGTGTCTAAAGGGCGTAATGTAACAGTCAAACCTGCTACGCTAACGCCATCTGTTACGTCGTCTTAATATTTACAACGGTGGCGCGTGTGTTGTACACTTTGACGCTCTCCATCTTACAAAATGAGTTAAATATTTCGCGTTTTAATCCGTTTAGATTGTGTTATTTGTTTATATGATATGAGGCTGCTAGAGGCACAGTGGTCCAATAAAGAAAAAACATGATTTTAAATAAGAAGGAAAATACATGCGTAATTAAGTAAAAAAAAAAAATAATAACTCGAGTCATAAAATTGCAGTTAGGCTACTCTGCCTCTAGCGGCAAATATATGTATTGAATAAAAACGTATAAGATAGGAAATTACATCGGGATACATTCGGTGAGTGTAAGTTAGAAACATTATTAAAACTAGTGTTAATTGAAGTGAAGTGAAATAACTTAGTACAGAAGTTAACGACAATGATTATGGACCATGAACTAGACGTAATACTGTCGAAGATGGCAGACAAAAACAGGAGGCGCTCTAGTATATTCTCCCTCCTGAGGAGGAAGAAGGTGAGCAGACAGTCGTCTGATCCGAGCAGCTTTTACACCCTGGATTTGGGCAGGAAGTATTCCGTGGACTCGGCCATACAGAACGAAGAGAGCGATGATATGGGGTTCTTGCGATGTAACGGAGGTAGGTAGATGGATGTTGATGAAATGGAGTTTTCATGGAACTGTTAATTTTTATTAAACACCAGCTGTGCCAGCGACTTCGTCCGCGAGACTCGTTATTTTGGACATCCCAATTAGTCTTTGCAAACCCCGTAATTTTTATAAACTTAAGCTGTTAGCCACAACGACGATCGTGTCCCTTCCCGTCGTTCTTGCAAGTTGACCTTAAGAGATCCAACATGTTTAAAAAAATATAGTTTGTTTGGAAACGTGTTAGACCCCGTGGGGATCTAACCCACGACCCGATGCTTATACGTTGCTATCATTAGACCAATGTGTTCGTCAACTTACGTGAGGAGTTTTGTTTATGCCTTCTCGTACTGGGGAACAGCGTAGAAAAGCCAGCATACCCTAGATCCGAGAACTAAATTTTCGTCACAATTATCCATAAAGTTTAAATCTCAAATGGCCAGTTAGCCACTAAAGAGGACTATTTGTATAACGTGTTGTTACATCTAGAATTTCAATTAACATAATTTATATCAATATAGAACAATAAAAGCAAGGTCTTTTAAAAATAACTAGGAGATTTCTTAATGCAAACAATGCGCGTCATTCGGTGACATTGTGATGGAACAAATAAAAATTCTTCTATTCGAGAAACTAGCTGTGCCTGCGACTTCGTTCGCATAAAAAATAGCTCTTTTGAGCATCGAAATGTCTATTTCTCTTCTACATAACATAAAACTGTTTTTCACGACGTCTTCCGCGCCCCGTCATTTTTGTAAATTAATCTTTAAGTAATTTCAAGGGGAATCATTTTTTAATATGTACATAATATGTTTTGGGTATCTTAGCCCATTTTCGCAGCGTACGCGTCGGAAACACACAAAGATGAAGTTTTTCTTTTTTTTTGTATGTAACATAAAAACGGTCTTGCGATGTACTCTTAGAAGATAGACATATACTGTCTCAGTTAGTTTTAAGGTCGTTAGAAAAATCGTTATTTTACACATATTTCTTGGTCTAAACCAAGCAACAGTTTGCAACGGTAGCCCTCAAAGTTGTATAATTTCTCCCGTTTGTTCCCCATTTTCCGCCGTAGCTTTTTTCCTATTGACCGCAGCGTGATATTATAGCCTTCCTCTATAAATGGTCTATCCAACTCAAAATCATTTTTTAATTTTGAAACACTGCTCTGAATTTAACGCGTTTAAAAAAAACAGACTGGCTACAAACGCAAGGACAAAATAAGTGTACCAACCCGAAGGCTCCATAAAAGAAATCCATTCAAGGCATACGATATTTTATTTTATTAAGTCCCCAGAACAAAGCACTATAAATAAGCTTAAGTCGTATGTTAAGCAAAAAATGCTCGGAAAGGTTTATTATGACGTTAATCAATATTTAAACGAAGATGTTTGGGGTTTGGGGAAACCCACTATATCAAGAAAAAATATCTAGTACACTTAAGGAACACACGTGAAGACTGTAAAATAAAACTTGGCGATAAAAGGAGTGGCGCCGAGTTTATTGCCAGTTCTTCTCGTTCGTTCTACGACCTTGAGTAAGTCTTTAGTTTTTAAATGGTGTGACGTTCATAAGCATACCTACGTGAATAAATGATTTTTGACTTTGACTATAGTACCAAGCCCGACATCCCAAACTACAGCAGCGTAGGGAAGACCCTAAGAGTTTAAGAGCTAAGAAGCTCTTAAACTCTTTCTTTATGAGGAACTGTGGTCAAGACATATTTATAGGTCGAAACCTAAACGTGAGTTATGCACACATACAAACTAAACACCATAGTAGATCAGCCCATAAGTAACGCTAACTGGTAAAGCGCTAGTACTGCCATATAGAAGCTAGATCCCGAATCATCCTGTCCTTCTTGAACCAGAACTAGCAGGCGCCGCGTCGGACACGGACAGCGAAGGCTCCAGGCAGGGGATGCAGGACTCGTTGACCAGCGCTGACCCGGTAGCGAAGAAGAGGGACGTGCTCAGCCGGATAGAGACCTTGTACGTGGAAGATCCTGATAGGGAGATCGGCGTGGTAAGTTAATTTTTATAGCTGCGCATGCGCAGTGGTGGGCAATTGGACCTTATATGATATAAGTTCTGTTGTACGATACGAGTTCTGTTGTAGTAGCTTAAAAAAGTTAAAGCAACAGCACGGAATGATGTGGATGCCAGGTCGAGTCCTGCCCGTGTCGTAAAATTTATTCAATCGAATTTTTGATTACCCCATTAGTGACTTATGTTAAATGTGATTTGACGTTTCACATGCTTTGTGCCAGTGGTCTTGCAGGTACATTTTGCATTTTAAACCGTTCAAAATCTTTTATTTTAATTATTTACAGAAAATACCATTGGTCTACAGATTAAACTACAATGTCGCTATGTCTATAGAAAATGCCCAAGGTCTGTTTTGTTTTTTCCAGGCTGGAGAGTTAGTGGAGGAGGTGGCAGAAGAAAATAAGTCGCTGTTATGGTTCCTGCTCAAGCAAGTGAGGCCGGGCATGGACTTGAGCAAAGTGGTTCTGCCGACGTTTATTTTAGAGCCACGCTCGTTCCTGGATAAACTTTCCGATAACTACTACCATGCGGATCTTTTGGGACAGTAAGTAACTAAAGAACTATTATAGCTTAATAATAATTGGTGGAGCGGGACTCGAACCAACGGACCGAGGTTTTTTTTTTTATTTACTTTGAGACATTTATCTATTTTAGGTATAGTCGGGCATAGAAAGACACTTCTGTATCATAACAAAAACAAAATCATCCGAATTCCGTATCGTTGAGTCGTTGACAACTACTATGCATCGCGTTTTGAACCGTTAAAAGTGTTTAATTCAAATGCTCATATCGTTTAAAAATACAGACAATACTTCAATTTTATTATGTAAAGTTATATCCAAGTGCAGTACTCAATTATTATTTTAATCAACAGACAAACATCTTTTAAAACGTATTAAACAACAAGACATTAAAAATTGTCCAACTAGTCGCGCGACTAATCGACCAACTACAATTTTCAGAGCCCAGACCTACGAAGACCCGTACCAGAGATTCAAGGGGGTACTCAGGTGGTATCTATCTGGTCTCTATCGGAAACCAAAAGGTCTGAAGAAGCCCTACAACCCAGTGCTTGGGGAAACCTTCCGCTGTTGCTGGCGTCACAAGGAAGACACCTATACTTATTATATTGCTGAGCAGGTGAGGATAAATAAGATACAGACACACAAACAAACAAACTGTGCTAATGTATATAGTAAGGTACGGCTAGTGGTCAGCAGATCATGGGTCCGATCCCCACATGGATTTAGCCGTCAAGTTTCCGTCCAATTGGATTTCCGAATAACCAAAACAAAATAGGTCGATAACACATCTTCTTGATGTTGTATGGCTGGAGTGTTTTACTTACCGCCCCATGCCATGTCTGTCCTCTATGGTTGTTGTTTAACAATACTGTTTTTCTTTTTCAGGTATCGCACCATCCGCCGGTCTCTGCTTTTTATGTGTCAAATAGGAAAGAAGGGTTCGTGATAGAGGGCAGTTTGCTTGCTAGGTCTAAGTTTTATGGTTAGTTAAAAATATTATTAACTTCTCTTCGTAAGCCCACACTAGAGAGCTTATAAAGTTTACGCGAGTAGTTAACACTTAGGTGTAAAACGCGAATTTATTGGCTAACTTATTTGGCACAGCCCGACGTTTCGGATGCTTTGGAGGGGCCGGGGTTGGGGGGGGAAAACCCCGGGGGGGCCGCGGAAAATTCCCCAGAGCGGGGGGCCCTTTTTTTTTTTTTTTTTTTTTTTTTTTTATTAATATTTTAACTACCTAAAACATTGGCAGGTAATTCAACGTCAGCCATCTTGGAAGGTTGCGCGCGCATCCACTTGTTGAACTGGGGTGAATCCTATATAACAACGGCGCCGTACGCGCATTGCAAGGGGATTGTCATCGGGACGCTTAGTATGGAATTAGGGGGGAAGGTAAGATACACTCACAACTACTTATTGTTACAGCTTCTCTATCTATAAGATATATAATCGAATATAATCGAAGATGCGATGTCGACCCGTTTTGGAAACTTGAAATCTACAGACTGTTATTTTTTATTTGTGGTTCATGTGTGAAAATTGTAATATGCAGGCTGGTCTTAAAAAAATGTTTTATAATTGCATGCTTCATTTGATGGGAATCGAGCCGTTGCCTATTTATTATTAGCCATACATACAGTGATAGTGATAAAACAATTTTTTAGGCGAGTACTAAACCCGTATTATGTGGTTGTATCGTTGTTCTTGTTATTTTTAAAGGCATACCATAAAGCAAAGTATAATGTATTTTCAAATTGCACTCTCACAAGTATATACACTTTGTGACACACAAACACACACACACTCACCACTGTCTTGTTTGTGTCAAATGTGTAATGTTGCATTTCAGGTTCACATAATTTGTCAAGAGACGGGCTACCAGGCGGACGTCGAGTTTAAGTTAAGGGTGAGTAAATATATATTTTTTATGTTACTAAATGTTTAGCACTAATGTCCTGACTTCTTGAAGAAAAACTTTCGACGTAAAAGTTCCCTAAAGTGTTTACAAACGTTGAACTATGTAATTTCATCTTCAATGATTTTTAAACGGCAAAGCTTAAGATATTGAACTTCAATACCTAAGTTTTAAAGTTGAAATTACATTGCGCGAGAGTTGCATATGTTGAAAAAACTCGACGATGACAAGGTAGTTTAATTAGAGCAACAGCACGGAACGCTGTGGATGCCAGTTCGAGGCCCGCCCTTGTCGTTATCTGTTTTTTTCAATCTAAAATAATTTTTAATTTAATGTCCCGTAAGCCACGACCTTTTTTCGGCCGATCGAGGCACAGATACCCATAATGAGTTTTTATTTATTTATAGCATGGACTACATTTTTATAATTAAGATTATAGTTTACTAAAAAAAAAGATTCGAGGCTTGCGGTCCTGCCAGTGTCAATTATACTTAAAAACACAACTAATGCAATCGAATTTGTTTCAATTCTTGTCTATATTATATGATTCATATTTATCCAACTTATATAAAAATCGAAACTCTTTCAGTCGTTCCTAGGTGGCGCTGACCAAACAAATGTGATAACCGGTAGAATTAAACGCGGCAAAGACACAGTGGCGACGGTGGAGGGATATTGGGACGGACGGATAGACATTAAGGACAAGAAAAGTGGGGTAAGTAGTCACATATACATGTGAGGCCGCTAGGGGCAGAGAGTAGTCTATCTATTTTATGACTTGACTTATTTATATTCTCTTTGCCTAAAATGTTAATCCACAAGAGAACAATGACCGGAAATTGTTAACATATTTTTTACACAAATAATACTTAAATTCATTTTTGCCTGAGTTAATTGCTCATTTTTATTTCCTCCTTATTGAAAACTATGTTTTTTTGCTATTAGGCCACTCTCTCCAAAAATTATAAACGTTTGCCCTAAACTAAACCTAGTGAATATTAGCTCTCTTTTTTAGAGCGTAAATCGCTCCTTATATAAAACACTTTGAACGGTTTACAATGCGAAACCCTGTGACTATAGCTGCGGAAAAGCATGCGACATCGTGTACAACAAAAGATCAATAAATTAAAATCTCGTTTTAAATCGTTCAAAATGTTAATTATATATATATATAACTTTTGGCTTCAACAACGTCTTATAAAATGTTCATATATTTTAGGAGGAGACGAGTCTGCTCGACGTTTCAGTGCTAAAAGAGCAACGTTTGCCCAGATACCTGGTCAACGTGGACAAGCAACAGGAATGGGAGTCTCAGAGGCTCTGGTTGAAGGTCTCGGAGGCTATTTTAAATGAGGACCAGGTAATAAGATCGAAGATTTACAAATAATAAACGCTGCTAATAATAAATGATATAACTCTTTAGAAGCAAAAATAGTGTGTTTTAGTGTTTGTGTGAAATGATTATAGTGTATTTTTTTTAACTTGGCATGTTTTGTAAACACAAAACTTACCTGTTATCGCGATTTGTTCACAAGGTAGACATTGATTTATATTACACTGGATTATATATTAATTATGTAAGTTATAAATAACGTTTACTTCGACATTTACATAGGGATGGGATGTAAGAAACAATCAATTTTACACGATGTTAACTTAAAAAATTATCAAAAAGAAATATCGTTATATTGATGTCGTTTGGTCCATATACCATCGATGATTCTTTATCGCTGTGGCAACAACTTCACACTATAAAAAGTCATCTAAAGGTTCTTTATGGTTTGAAATCGGCCATATTTGTTGTGGTCTTTTGCCAAGTTAGAAAAAATACACTATAGTAGTTTCGATTGTTTAGCCTTTACTATTTATGGCGTCAGCTTCATGTTTTTTGAAGGAGGTCGTAGGTTCCCACTGGTCACTCTGTTTCTATTGTTACTCTGTCTATTAAACCTGAACATAAATAGAATTTGTAATTCCGTTCGGGTTCGTAACTACCCTCAATAATGAGATAAAAAGTCGCGAATAATAATCTGACTGTAGATTTATGGATATGCAGAGCGCACCTTGTTTACGCTTGTCTGTCTGACAATATACCTTTAAATAAATCCTCTCTTATATTTAGGTGGTAGCCACAGAACAGAAGACAATAATAGAAGAGGCGCAGCGTGCGAGAGCGCGCAGCCTCATATCGCCCTGGTCTCCGAGACTCTTCCACCGGGACTCTAGGAGTGCTCCTCCAGAAGGTAACAAGACACTAAAATAAAGCGTATTTAAGCAGTTGTTAATTTAATATTAGAGACACCCTCTATCTTTAATCTCCTCTGACCACTGCTGCTCCAAAGCATCCGAAACGTCGGGCTGTTGTTAAAATAATTTGTAAAGTTTGATACATTTCGAATTTTAAACCGTGAAACTTGTTTTATTCAAATGCGTACAACATACTACTTTGGTTTAACGTTCTACACGCGATTATTAAAATAAGGCTTTTTTTGAACTACCCTTTGTTAAAATATCTTAGCAGTTATATAAGGCATTTGAAAGGCGGCAGGCTGGAAATCACGCTGAGCTTGTCTGTCTTGTTCAACATTGCATTAATCACATAATTAACATCAGTGGCCCCTGTAATTTGTTGCCCCATGCCCCACAAGGGTCAGACATTAAAAAAGTAATAATAACAATTTAATTGTTTCAGGAATCGTGGACCAAGGATGGAAATATAATCACTCGGACACAAGGTTAGTCCATTGCTTTAAGCCTAAGCTTCGATTGTAAATAAATAATGAAATAAGTCTTCACTTTTAACGGTTAAAAACGTGTAATATATTGGTTATTTTTTAATTTACCGCGCGACCACGGCTGCTGCAAATCGTCCGAAACGTTGGGCCGTTATTAATGTTCATAAAAAAATAAGTTAATTGATATATTTCACGTTTTAAACCGTTGATAGTGTTTTATTCAAATATGTACTACTCGCGTTAACTACAGGCAAGCTTTGTGTTTCGCTTAATAGTGTCTGTGTCAATTGTGAACATACCATATAACTTTCGTGAGGTCTCCAAACCGTTTATATGGGCCGTGTCCCAACAGTGGGACCTGCGATATATTTCTTTCTTTTTGTCTAAACATCTTGCAAGATATAAATAAAAAATCGATTATTAATTGAAAAAAATAACGACAGGGGCAGGATTTGAACCGGCATACACAGCGTTCTGTGCTGTTGAACTACCGCACACATACACCTCTCGCGCAATTTAATTTCAACCTTAACACTTGCGTTTTAAAGTGCAATAACACGTGAATAATATTTGAGTTTACATTTTGCAAAATTAAAACTAACGAAACGATTTCTGTCTCATCAGTCCCTGGCAACCGGACGAGCTCATCGAGTACGAAGACGACTTCGTTATAAAGTCCATCAAGAGCGGCGCGTCCCTCGGTACCAGCGGAGAGGCCAGGCTACGGGAACTGTCTCAGCGGGCCTCCGATTCGGACAGTCACGATGAACTGGCGCGACGCTCTAAGACTTCAACGTAAGTATAATTAATGCACCTACGGGTGGTGCATTGATTATACTATTTAAATAGTTTAAAACACGAAATATATCAGTTAAAAAGTATTTAACCAATTGCCTCCCCGTGACCACGGCTGCTGCAAAGCATCCGAAACGTCGGGCCGAAGATAAAATGATAAAATCTAGGATATTTCACCTGCCTTTAAGTGAACTCCTTGTTGCCCTTCTCTATCATAAAAGCAATGCGTATAGAGTGTCAAGTATTTTTCAATATCGCATTTTTTCAGACGCACCCTCAAGCAAACCCTTCACTCGATCGATTCTACGCTTCGGGAGCAATCTCTTGCGATAGACCGCCTATCAAAAACCGTGGAGATGTTAAACGAAGGTCAGCGTGCAGCCGCCTTTCACCCCCAGAATTTAGCTAGAGTGCCAACAGCCTCCCACTCTTGGGACCTGTTTGGCGGGTTCGTTCTTGCCATGGTGCTGCAGGCGCTACTAAACTGGATATTCCACCAAAGACAAGAGAAAGAATAGTTCTTCTGGTCTGGTTAGGTGGATTTTGTGTAGAGACATGGATGTTGGCGTGTCAAAGTCAAAAATAGGTCGACAGTGCATCTGAATTGGATGTTTTAGGGCTTATCATTTACCAGGTGAAGTTTCATTGTCTGTGCTCGATCTAAAATACTCCATCAACTCTAGTTAGATAATATATTGTAGTAACAAAGTATCAATCTGTCTTGTTTCACTTGAGACTGCCAGAAAGAGATAAAAATAGACCTCAAATTCCATGTCTCAATACTGCATACATTTTAAACGTGTTTGCTGCAAGTTTTGTGTCAAATTGTCAATTGCTTTGTATCTAAAGTTATGTCCACGTTTCGATGTCGAAAATTTAAAAGAAATGACATGGCAGGATGAATTAATATTTCTTTATGACGTCATATTGAAAAACTTGCGTTGTATAGCCTTATAAAATGATGACACGATGTTTATGACGTCATAAAATGACAGAGTATTGTGACAAGCTATGCCTTAACTAGACTAGCTAATGACAATTGATAGTTGTTATTAAACTGTCAATTTGGAATTGAAGATTGGTATTTTACGGAACGTAGACTAAAGGACAATGGAATGTGAGAGAGACAAAGCGATTGTGCCTAGCTGAAAACATATAATACGCTATACCTGTCTCTTTTTTATAACTCGAATATTTTTGGCAACATTGTAAATTAATTTCTTTTGTCTATGATCTGTAAAACTGACAAACCGTTGATTGACATTTGACACGAACGCTCCCAAAAATTGTGCACAGATGAATGCAACAAAACTCATCTAAACAGACTATATTAATATATCTTGCCTACAATAATGCTTTGTGGATTTGTATATGATAAATTTAATTTAACGATATTCAGAGCTTATTGATAATATAATTTTATTCAAATTATTATACGCTCGAATTGCTGTTATTAAATTGTTTAAGTCAAAAACTTACTATTACAGTCGATCCTCTTATTAGGTCGTGGTTTGAATAGTTTTTTTATAGATTTATAGATTGTAAATAAGCTTTTTGTTTTAAATTCAGAATTCACGTTAAATTCTGTAACATAATAATAATAATGTCTTAAGTGCTTACAGACAATTGCATGATTTTTTATTCAAAAATTTGTCATGTCAATTCAATCACGACTTAATAATAACCTTTTATATACTGTGTTCTAATAGCTTTATATCCTTCAAATAGTAGCGATATATTTAAAACAGATATTCAGTTTGCCAAAGTATATTTTTGACTTTTACACTTTAACTTTACGCCAAATACTATATTAATTATTATACTATGTTTCGTACACAGAGTATAAGAAAAAAAAATTGAAAATACAAAAGGTAATTTTGTAGTCTGTGATCGGTCGACACTTATACTCTGTGTGCATGACATTGACAGCTGTCAAAGTCCATTCTGGCGCCTAAATTACTGTCAGTAACGCCAGCCGGCGGGATCTCGGAAGTTTATTGGAAACTTTTTTGTGGATTTCTGCCTTTATTATATAATAATAATAGATTTATATAGTGTTCTCCCTATAAATGAAGAATCGCTTAATTTTTGGATAATAAGCATTTTTATACTTTGTAATTATATGATAAGCGGTGATTTATTCCTATGAAACGTTATTTTATCACATTCCCTGCACGCGGGCTTATCAAAAGCGGTTCAGCCGTTTAATACCACTTAGTCGAGACACATTCATTGTTCAATAATTATATTTCATGAATGATTATTATCACCTGGAATACGTATGCTCTTTATTTCAGATATCGGTATATATTTAGAGAAATATACTATGAAAACATAGTTGTATATAATTATAATGTGAGGCGCATTAACTTTTTTTATAATTTACTAAAGTTCAAATTAAAATTTTCTAAATAACGACAATTTAGTATTTTTAAAGAATAATACATTTGATTATACATATATATGAGGCTGATAGAGCTAGAGTAGCCTAATAAAAAAAACATGATTTCCAATTAGAAGGAAAATAAAAATACGCAATCAACTTAGGCGAAAATTAATTTGTACTATTATTTGTGTGAGAATAATTGATGAAGAAGAATTGTGTTAACAATTTTTGGTCACTGTGCTCTTGGAGATAAACATTTTTAGAGTGTGAAAATATAAATGAGTCAAGTCATAAGTACAATTGCAGTTGGGCTACTCTGCCTCCAGCGGCCTCATATTTCATGGTCACTTTCCCAAAGAAGCTATCGATTTGCAATGTTTTTTCGATATCTTAGTAATAAGGGAAAGACAAACACGACTCATCGTATTTTCGATATCACTGAATATTTGAAGTTTTGACCTGAAGATATTGGGATAGCTTGAAAGATGCTTTCATAGAATATTTCTCTAATGGTCTTAAATTAATAATATTTTACTCCCTATTACGTTTCTTTTTTTTCAACTTCATTTCCAGCCAAGACATTATTTTCATTTGTATTACGCCAAATGTGGCTTCTATGAGCCACAGGATAATGAACCACAGTTCGTATAACATACTACCAACAAACTCGCATGTCTACCACACTTAGCGTTTTTGGTATCTGGTTTTTTTCATTGCTCTGTGGTTGCCATGGCTTTGGCCTGAACAAAACACATCACCCCACGCCCAGTACGTAATTGCGTATTAGATAAGATAATTTTAGATTGTTGATATTTTTGTTGTTTTATTCATTGAATATATATTTTTTTCCAATTGATGTGTAGTTTCATTTTGTACATTTTTATCGTACTCAATCGAGTAATCGTTCCTGGCAACACAGAAAACTTTTTTATCAGATAGCATAACAATATTTTGCTGTAAAGTTATAAGATTGCCAAAAAAACTTCACCACCTCAGTGCATTAATAACAAATTTGATAAACTAAACATTTTTATATGCGCTTAGATTTTGCTTTCCTCAAACTTATTTAAGTCACTGTTAAGTGTAATATAATTCAAATAATCTTAAAAATTGACTTAGAGTATCCTAAGCAAAATCTTAGTGATCTGTAGCTTTAAATTTGCACAGTTGCACATATTTCCAATATTATAAACTTATTTTACGTACCTCCTTGAAACTTAAATAAAACTTTATTAACTATTAAGAGACAGACGACATCTTGTATATCAGACATATATAATTTTCAAAGCCATTGCGCAATAATTTATTTCTTAATAAGGAATTCTATAGGGCCCAGGGTACTTCCCTTGCGGTCCGTGTATCCAGTAATTACGTAAATTCTTAAAATCTTCCTCGTCCCAATGATGTCTCTTCGGCAAGAAGTGCGGTAGCCGTCTGCGCAGATCCAACTCGATCTCATATATCCTAGTCGGTGCTTGCATGTAGTTGAAAGGGTCCTTTCTACCGCGCTTCGGCTTAACAACCTCGTCAGATGCTTCCGAGGAGTCACTCCATCTTCCCTTTCTTGAGTCTGACTCGCTATCGGAGTAGAAATTTGTGCGTAGTATCTTCTTTGTGATGTAATCGTCTCCATATCTTCGGTACTTACTAGGCGGATAGAATGATTTCTTGGTTTTATCACTGGTTCGAGCCATTTCGAAGAAGTCGGCGTAATCGTAAGCGAATCCGTGGTCTAGTCTGTAATTTTATTCTTTAAAATTACCAGCGATTTAAGGAAAGGTAACCAATTGATGAACTTAATTATTTAGATCAACATAATATTATGACAAGTCGATAAACTTAATTAAACGCAGTTGCTTCACGGTTGCGGAAATACGTTCCAAATGTCGGATCGTAAAAATTAATTGACTGTAGGTATATCGCGTTCTAGACACGTCAGTGACACGCATCAAATACTAAATAAATAATAATACTACATTTATCCTAGTTCAAATCGAAAATATATATATGAAATACAAGCGAAACATTAGTAACTTTGGGTCGGTAAAATTCTATTTAATTTATTTCTGCTTAAACCGATTTTTTTATACTATATTGAAACGAAAATTTTAACTGTAAAAATTATTACGGAAATAAATTGAGATATACCTGTCTTCTGAAGATCTAGTCAAATCTATAAAATATTTAGTTGTTGTCTCAACATCACTTTCTTGATTTAGTACTTCCGTTGAATAGCCGTAACTTGGTCTATGCCATCGCGCTTTGCGCCTATCAAGTAACTCTTTCATGCAAATCTCGAATTCCGTTATGTCTTGCAGACATTTATTTATGTCTCTTTTTGTGAGACGGTCACCTGGTATACGTAGTACAGTTATTAAATCGTCTCTGAGCTGTTTTTTAAGTGCGCTTTCTGTGTCCCTTCGGTTGCTTAACGTAATGTCATTTAGATTAAAATGTAATGCTTCTATGACTGAAAAATGATAATTGATAAATTAAGTATCGTCTATAGTTTAATCGAGTATTATATGTTTAAATGAAACACTTAACGGTTCAAAGCGTGAAATATATGAGTTAACTTAATTTTAACCGTGAATTTAACAGTGGTCTGAAGATGGCGGCCCTAATGTCAAAGTCAAATGTGCTATGCTAGCGCCATTTTTTGCGTAGTAGTAAATATTTATGTATTTAGAGAAAATGGCGCGAACTAGTCAGAACGGATCTACTGTATTCAATAGTATTCCAGGTTTTTGATGTTTTGACGACGTCGTCCCTATTGCACTTTGGTAGTTAAAATTCAATAAAACAAGATAATACATTAGTTAGTTATTTTCTCTTTTTACTTTTTTAAAAGTAAAAATAGACTATGTCAATAAAAAACTATATGTTACTGTTAGGCCCTATAAACAATCTGGTCTAATTATAGTTATTCTTTGTCTTCGTCTTGCTTTTTACTTGCATAAACGATGTCAAAAAAGGAAGCCAGATCACATCCTGTTAAACTATTATTATATGGGTAGGATATTACACCTTCCAACAAGTAAACCTCTTCTTCTTCTGTCTTAAAAAACAAAAAACACCCACCTGTCACTAAACAATAGAAAAACCCCGCTTTTGAATTCATTTTACATCACTGACATTTACCTAGTAAGTAGTCATTGAACGTAATTAAATTTATGAAAACGCGTACACACATATAAATGTATTAAGTTTGTCTGTCTGTCGTTACTTATTACTGTAATATTACTTAGGTACTAATACTAGTATCAAGCCAAGTTATTCTTACACACTCGGTAATTTCATTGTAGCAATATATGGCTTTATCATCGTGTCGGGTCGGGTTCAATATTTATGTAATTTAGTTCTGAAAAACCGTAACTATACTGTGGTGTATATAGCAAAATTCCCTCCGGGTCACAAATAACGGCCAACGAGAAAAATTCATAAATTGTAAATTCCAAAAGTGATCAATAGGTCGGTCAATATAATAGTCATCACTGGCTATCAAGTCAACGGTCAATTGAGCGGTAACTAGACCCCGATACTCGTACAAAGTGGGTGATTAACTTTAAAATCAAAACATTAATTACCAATGAAAACAAACATACAAAACTCCAGCGAAATACACATGTGAAGGGACGTAACAACGCATGTGAAGGGAATCAGCTTTTGCTGAACCGCATACACAGCACTGATTTTCAGTGATGATAACTACGCTTTACAGTGAATGTATATATATATTGTAAATACATTTTACATGACTAGTACTTTTACTACTACTAAATTTAGTAGCAGTGACACTGTCGACTTTTTAATATTTGACTCATTGATAAGTAAAACCGTGAGGCATGGTTAGTTATTTAAAGTAAATTGAGCATAAGTTAACAAAATCACTGATTTCAAGCTTCATTGACACTAAATTGATTGAAGACATGCGCACGCGACTTCAGTGCGAAATAATATTAAACTACTGTTCACAAGAATATGTAGTCGGTTGATGCGAAAAATACACGAGCTAAAGTCTAAAGGTAGCAATGTATTGCTAACAATCAACGGGTCGCGGGTTCGATCGCCACCGGCTTCAAAAGTTTCTCATTTTTTAATTTATAATTTTTCTGAAAAATGTTCTTTGTCTGGAGATCTGGATATTACATCGGAAGTAGGAATATCGTAAAAAAATCACCGTGAAGTTCCATCGCGTGTTTGGTTCAGTCTGTGGATATCCATAGTCGGCATTTCAAATGTCATCAAGTGATTGGCTTATTTGTCCTACTCAATTATAAAAAAACGACTAATAGTCATCTACGAAAGAGGTTTCAAATAAAGCAACAATAATTTAAGTTAAGTTTATTAGAAAAGCAGATACAAAATTCTCTTTACATGACAGATCTACTACAATAGACAAGTGTATGGGCATCACCTAATATTGACATGAAATAATTACTATATTTAAAACAAAACATCTATTTTATTTATGAATCTACTAATACATTTTCAATATACGTGTGCGTCTCGGGACGCCGGACTGAAGTGATAACTTACAACGTAACGCGTTACGCAATGAATTGATCTAGACTTCCATGAGACTTCAAAAAGACTATACATTTACTAATCTCAAAGGAGAACTCAGAGTGTACGTTCGGGATTATAAAATCGAGAAGTGTAAAACCAAAAGTAGGGCGACGGCGCATTTTAGAATTGTCGTCTGTTCGAAAATGGTGATGCCCATCTACTGAGTAACATCTAAGTGGCATTACTAAGTCGACATGTGTGAAACCAGCTGCGCCCGCGCAATAACAGATGTTGAAGTGAGTTTGCTAATTTACCTGTCCACGAAAGTCCTATCAAAATCTGTTAACCAGCTAATAAATACCGTAGACAAGTAATGCCGCGTAGATAAGAAATGCAATTACGAAGACTATCTTCGGAAACCTAAAAATGGACAATTTGATATGAAAGTGGAAATATCAGTTCGAATTAGTACACATATAATATACAGGGTGGTGAAACAAAATTAAAATCCCAATTTTTGAAAAGGGGTATGGGGCGTATGCACGTGTGGTGTCCATCTCACTAAAGTATTTTATCTATATCTGATCAGACTGTGTTCGTCCCGATCGAAACCTCTTATATATTTACTCAGTATTTGAACCTACGACCTCTCGGTGTAAACGTGCATTGTAACACAATACGTCTCATAAGTATTATAATCGCGGGATAAAGGACTATAATATTCCCTTGGATGTGACGATATAGTTTAAGTTTAAATATGTTACATCATTTTGTTTGTAAAGTTTGAACTGTAACCGCGATGTATTGAACGGAAGTAGTAGGTTTTATATAGTATGTACCATTTCAACCACCCTGTATCGTGTTTTAATGAAATTTCTAATGGTCGGATTCCGAACTCCAAAAATTGTCTAAAAAGTTTCAATACCATAAAAAAATATAGACGCCAATTCTTCGCCAGATTTTTATAAGAACGTCAAGTTGGGAATATTTTAATATTATTTAACATACAGCATGTCCCAGATTGGAACCGTCTTACTATCAAATTTATATATCTCCGTGGGTGAATGTTTGAATCTCGGAAAAACAATATTTTTAAGGGCACAGTAATTTTATATACTGTAAAAGGATAGGGACACAAAAATGAGTTCGCTCCTCGGATTTAACTAACAAAAAAAAAACATAAATATGTTGTAATTGCATCTGGTACTACTCATTGTGTTAAGTGTTCTATTTTGATGTAATTTAAAGAAGTTAAAGTGATATCTTTCATTTATTTTAAATTGTTGTTGTGAAATATTAGTCTTGTTTTTTTCCATCTTTGTCGATAATAATATTATTTTAAAATAACATCTACACCATTAAATACTGTTTATAGTTTACGCGAGTAGTACACATTTAAATAAAACACTTTAACGGTTTAAAACGCGATATATTAGTTAAACTTATTTAAAAATGATTATTAACTTCGGCCCGACGTTTCGGATGCTTTGCAGCAGCCGTGGTCACGAGGAGACAAATAAGTTTAACTAATATATCGTATTTTAAACCGTTAAAGTGTTTTATTTAAACCTACACCATTACTGGGACATGCTGTATAAATTCAATAGTCTAGACCAGGGGTAAGCAACCTATTGATAAGTGAGATTCATAACAGTTTCACATATAAAAAGACTAAACAACAATACAATTATTGTTATATAGTTTGTCATTTAAGTTGTGAATTGATAGTTATGTTATATGCTGTGTGTATAGTTTGCGCGACTTAGTATAGGTTTAAGTAATGTGTATCGTGTTTTAAACCGTTAAGGCGTTGTATTTAAAAGTTATGCGATGAATTTAAGGTAATTTGAGCCGCACATAAATGTCATCCCTCATTCTTGTCATTTTACTTTGGGTTGCTGACCCCTGGCCTTATTTTACTAAAATTAAGTTTAAGTACACTCACTAGATATATATAACAGATATATGTTATTCATAATCCATCCTTTTATCATAAGCACAATCATTTTTTGCTAATACAAGCGCACGCTACTTTACTTTTGGCTTCCTCATACAAAGTGAAAAAGAAAAGTTTGTGTCAACGACGAAATAATATTTAACTAGCTGCGTCAGCGACTTCGTCCGCGTTGAGTTATTTATGGCATCCAAATTTGTTCTTTGTAAACCTATTGTTCATCTTTATAAATTTAAGCCGTTACCCCAGACGTTTGTCGCCTTGTCGTCTTGCAAGTTAATCTCAGATGATAGACATATAGCGTCGCTTTTTTAAAAAAATAATTTTCAATATTTCGCTTAACGTCAGTACTCCTATGTTACTCCTTTAGAACCGCTCTTCATCGAAGTATTTCAGATTAGCGTTCACAAACAAACTCTTCAGCTTTTATATAATATAAATATCACAACAATTCCTAATTATTTAAGGGTTTTATAGTTTACAATACTTAAATTTAAAAAAGAACAATATTGATATTTTAAATAAAAAATTTAATTAGATTTAGTGGAGGCAGACGACTTTTTGTCGAAGGATGATAACTTTGACAGTTCGCAAAAGCGATACCAACTAGATAATATTCGATTTCGAATATTAGATTTTTATCGATACAGAATATACAAGTTAGAATCGATAGTTCATAGACTCAAAATAATATTACTCGATTAATTGAATGTGCTAAACAGATATATTAATTTATATGTTTTTAACCTATACGAGGCAAAGTATACACGACAGGCAAAATTATGATCCTATTTTAGGCAAACTATAGGTACTGACAAATGTGCGATCACCTTTAATAACTAATATATACCTATGATATAAGCATACTCTTTATATTTGGCAAAGTAGTCTAAGAGCTAAATAAATATTTATTAAGTGCGAAAAAAATAAGTGACATTCAATCAATGCAAAGGAACCAACGGTATCTTAAAATGTTAGGAGACATCGAGAGCCCATCAACCCTTTAATAGGTCCCACAGGTGGGACTAGTTGGGGCCTAAGAGGATGCTACATTTATCACGCGCTTTATTTGTTGCGATGTATTCTTTTAGCCACCATGTAAACAAAGATAAAATTTTAGTGCCCAACCGAGAGTCGAACTTTCGAGCTCACGAACGTAATCTGTGTGGTAATATCATTGGACTAACATGTGTTCACGGCGGAAAGTAGAAAATATCTGAACTGCTCGAGCCACTTCCACTTAATAAATTGAACAAGTACTGTATTCAAATCTGCGACCGAACTTTTTCATTTTATATAAGATCTAGTTTTTACACTGGCTGTTACTTTGCTCTAAGCTTTCCTTATAGCTTGAAAGTATCTTAGTAGATCGCCGTCTGCGCGTGCGACGAATGCTGAATTCAGAGAAATCGTGTCCAAAGCGACGTCGGCGCCACGCTGCCCGCCGAAAAGGTCTTGAAACTGAAATACATATTACAACTACAAACATACATATTAAAACTACAGTACAATTATAAATTAATTAGAAAAACGATTGACCAGGTGGGGATCGAACCCACGAATCGTTATTATCCATGCTACCATTACACCGTCATAACTGTTTAAATCGTGAAATATTCATTGGAAACATCAATACTAACATTATAAAGCTTGAAGTGTTTATTTGTTTGTTTGAACGTGCTTATGCGTGCGTGCGGCAGGAACTACTCGAAAAGTTCTTTGTGTTGGTTAGAGCATTTATCGACGAAGGCTTTAAGCTATGCTGCGACTAATAGAAGCAAAAAACAGAGGAAAACTAACAAAAAAAAAAAACCAAATTATTCGTTTCCGTTGTATACGTTGCGAAAACGGTGCAAGGTTCCCAAAAAAAAGGGGAAGAAAGCATGATTTCTCTTTTAATGATCTAAGTAATATCCTCGACAGTATAATAGGTCTATCTTTCAAGATTAACTTTACAGGAAGGACGGGACGCAGACGACGTCGTGGGTAACACTTATAGCTTATAATTTATAAAGATAAGGAGGTGTGCAAAAACAAATTTTGATGGCCAAAATAACCATTCCACGCGGACGAAGTCGCTCTAGCTAGTCCATAAATTTAAACTCACCCTATAATAATCAGCAGGTTGATACAAGCACCTCGCGGCTGCTTGCAAGGCAGATGGAGGTAAGGCTGTGTTATTGAGAACACGCCACACGCCGGACGCACCGCGCCATCTTTGACAGATATTAGCTAAATTTAAAAACTTTAATATTTTTCACATGATGGCACTATATAATTTCAAAATCGAAAATAAATTGAAAAAAAAAAATCGACTCGGTAGCTCAATTAGTTTTTTTTTTTACTTAAGCGAATCGAATCTTTACAACGTCCCCGCTTGGCCACAAACAGTGGCGGGGGGAGTGTGCATCGGGCCATAGAACTCGATAGCTCAATTGGTTAGAGCAACAGCACGGAACGCTGACGATGTCGGATCAAGTCCCGCCCGGGTGGGTTTATTCAATTTTTTTTTCGATTTTAAATTTGCTTAATTTAGTTTAAAAGTCTAACTAAAAAAAGTCGTCGTCGATTTTTTTAAACCCATTAAATGCACCTCTCGTGCAATGTAATTTCAACCTTAACAATTGTAATTTAAGATTCAATATTACCGTTTGAGGGTTTCAAATGTGTATTTTACCAAGATGTACGACATCTCAAAACTCAAGCTACACAAAACTACATAAATCTTCTGTTCTTTACTTCCGTTAAGGACGAGAGTCACTGATGTAGAGTCTTGGAGAAACGATAATATCGAAGGGCAACAGATTATTTCCATGTTAGCTCTCACCGACAGAGTCCAGCGCAGAGTGACGTCACCCAATTATTCCAATCTCTGCCGCGTTGCGCCTCAGTCGACATCACCGTGTACGCAAATCTAGAAGCAACATTTCTACAGTGCATCAATGCCTTAAGTTATTTGCGTAATCTATAGCTTAGGCAAGTTAAAAGGACCAAGCCTATCTAAGGAAACTCACGCCGACCTAAGTAAGCTTTATGCGAGCTATTACACATATAAATAAAACACTTTAACGGTTCAAAACGCGAAATATATTGGTAAAACTTATTTCTAAATTTCCCATGCACGCTTTGCGGCAGCCACGACCGCGGCATAAGATAAGTTTTTCTAATATTTCACGTTATAAACCGTTGTAAATGATTCTTTGTACTACAATTTAAAAGACACTGTGTTTGGAGTTTAGCTTGCATTGCAACAAAATTACCAACATACTTATTGATTGATTGATTGATTTTTAAAATTCTTTATTTCAAAATGGCTTACATTAGACTTAACCTAGTGTACATTGAACGTATCCTAGATTAGCCTTAAATGAGTTGATATACATTAATGTTGACCAAGAATATATAATCAGAAAGAATTCAGAACTGTGTTCACATCATTTATATGTTTTTTTATTCAACAATATTAAGTATAAGCTCTAGTAACTACTGAGGGTAGATAACTGTTTCTAAAATGTATTAGTTACAATACTTTAAATCTTATGCAAAATAGAAGCATACGTTGCGTAAACAATTACGACGAAATACGGTGCCGCAACAAAGTTTGCCATGTCACACAAACACGTACAACATACTTATTAGTATGTATGAAAAATTACATCCAAATTGATCTAGCCGTTTGACAGATTCGTCTGAACAAATAGAAAGTTATATTATATTAATTTGAATTTGTTTAGTCGTCTCTTCTGTGAAATTGCGACCCATGCCCCACGCATGATACTTATATACACACCTATATAAAAGCCAATCATCCGTAGGCGACACCAAAGCAGCTAGCAGAGCTCGATGTGAATACATAGGCCGTGGAGCTGCGTACGACGTCACCAAAGCCTTCCAGCATGCGCGCCAAGCATGCTCGCCGAGCTTACGCACTCCAGCGGTAAATGCGGCCTGGAAAGTTCAGGGTGCAGTTAAAATAAAATGTGAATATTTCACGTTTTAAACTGTTAAAAGTTTGACGGGCTCGTTCTAAAGGTAATGTATGGCTAATAATCGGGTCGCGGGTTCGATCTCCACCAGCTCCAACATGTTTCTAAATAATTTAAATAATCTTTCTGAAATGTGTTGGTCTTCGTCTGGAATATCGGAAATTCCATCCGGGTTACGACCACCGTCCACAGATGAAAAAGTCGAGAAGTTTAATCGCCTTTCGGTTTCAGTCTATGGATTTCCGAATATCCAAAGCCAAAATAGCTTGACAGCACATCTTGTGTAGATGCTATAGGCTTCTCTATGATAAGTCCTTAGCTTGCGTTACCTACAGTTCACAGTTACTAAACTAAACTTTGAGGGTAGCTGTTAATACAAGGTTTTTTCTACCTCTTGGTATATCTCTGGTATTGTCTCGTTTTCGTAAAGCCAAGCGTCGAAAAGTTGTAGAGCTTGGTTTGTGACATTCTCATTCCCCCACTCCACGCCAGCCATCAGCAACGCACCACTCAACCATCTGTTAAGAAAAAATTTTATATATTTAAATGAATAGATTTAGTACTCACCAATATATATATATTTATTTATTTATATGACCGCCACTGTAGCTTAATGGTTAAACATATTGCCTAGTATTGCGTAAAGCGCGACAGGTCTTGGGTTCGAATCCCAGGGAAACATAAAATTGTTTCGATCAGGCAAGGCACAGAAGTCTGGTCAACTACCTGTCTGTTAAAAAACGGATTAGTGAAACGGACACAAAGATATGTTCCCCCCATGCCCCACGAGGGGGAAACGGAACACACACAAAATAATTTATAACATTTAATAGACTTTAAATCAATTGAGCTACCGAGTAAAATAAAGTGGTTAGATTAACACCACGGAACGCTGACGATGCCGGTTCAAGTCCTGCCCGAGTCGTAAATTTATTTAATTTCTTTTCGATTTTTAAATTATAGTACCATGTGAAAAATATTTAAGTTTTCAAAATGTACGTTACTCAGCATATTAAAGGGAAGAAAGGAAAGAGAAAAAAACTCACAGTTGATCCTCATTCAAATGCCCCTGCTCAATTTCCCTTGCGCTATACAGAGTGATGTCTGGCGTCAAAGAGCTGAGCATTTCGTGCAAATAGGGCGCTGACGCCGAGACTTGCAGCAATTCCCTCCAATGGGACAGCTGTTTGACAACAACTTGCCACACTGCCCAATGCTGCTCAACACGCAAGCGAGCTGGAAAATATGACCAAACTATGGTTATAGACGTCGACGCAATTATTTAAGTCTACCACAAAGACCTTGTCAAAATAAATTATCTTAGTTTTATTTTTATCAAAGTTAAACACAGTAATATTTATAACAACAAAACAAACTAAACGTATTGGTCGTGTTTTAGGCGAGTAGTACCTACACGTAAAACAATTTTAACGGCTTTAAACGCGAGGTAGTTAAGTTATTTGTAATTTATTATAACAACGATCACGCGTTAAAATAAAAAATTGTTAATCAATATAAATCACGATTTAAACAGATAAAAGTGTTTTATTTAATCAAAGGTTAAATTTGAAAAAAAAAATCACGAGTCAATATTGAAGCTTACATATGGAAGTTGAAAAAAAAAACATAATATATATGTTTGGATTTAACGGCCATTTTGAATTTAGGGTAGATTTACCTGCAGCAGCTATAGCACGACTCGCTGGGAGGCGACCCGCTCGGCTCAGTACGAAGGCATCGTCCAGAAGGAGCGCACGTTCTGACGCCGCTCCCGTGTCGAATAAAATAGCAGCGCGGTTCGCTGCCGATTCTGCAGACTAAAATTATAGAAGTTGAGAAGTTTGATCAAGAAGAAGACAATATTATAAAGAATTGCACAGCGCCGCTAAAGAAGTTTTTTTCCAAAAATATGTTACTCTAAGCGTGACTAAATGGTTTGACGTTGGTTCGACAGCAAAATAAGAATCTGTAAATAACCGACGTTATGCATCTACTCTAATGTAGGAGGAGCGAGATTCAACACACACACTTATATAGTAATAAACCGTATTTGTTACATTGATTATCGTATTATTCCCATTTTTATATATATATCCCTGGTAAAGTACAAAGCACTGTTACAGTACGCTATAAGTGGAACCTAATGATAAAAGGAGTGGCGCCGAGTTTCTTGCGAAATCTTCTCGTTCGTTTACGCCGTTGATTTGAGAACGGGTAGGAATTGTTAATTTAAGTGTTTTAATGCTAGCTGTATTGACATTCGTTTGTATAAATAGTTTTAATAATAATGATCGATAATTTCGTTTTGATTTAAATTGAATTCATTTCAGTTTTACCTCGCCAGGTTGGTCTTGAGGAGCAACGCGGTACAGACCTCTGGCACCCACGTTGTACCTCACCCATTTGTGTTTACCGAGATCAGGTATCACCACTGCAACAATGATTGGTGATAATTATAAATTCTATAAGTCTTAGCTTAGTCGAGCGACGTTTTATAATGACACCCATACTTGCTTTGTCGTATATATAGAGCTGACACATGTTTGTAGGACTTTGAACTCACTACTTACAACTATAAACTTTTAAATAAAACACTTTAAAACGCGATATATTAGTTAAACTTATTTAAAATGATTGGTCCCGTGACCACGGTTGCTGCAAAGCATTCGAAACGTCGGGCCAAAGTAAAAATCATATTCAAATAAGTTTAACTAATATATCGCGTTTTAAACCGTAACAACGCAAGATATATTCAGAAACTATTAAATGTAAGCCTGTTCGGTAATCTTTCGTAAATCCGTTAAAATCGGCGAATAGCCAAATCTGTAAATTATACTGGTAGCAATAGTAAACGCGTATTTTTTTTCTATGTAATAATCTATCTATGGTTAGAAGTTGACCCTCTCATTATTTTCTCGACAATAGATTAGGGGCAATAGTTAAGATGTCTATATATCTGTGAATATAGACACGCAAAAGTTTACTTCTTTTAACTGCCAGTTATGTATTTAACTTAAAGTAAGTAGGTAGGTTTTAGTTAATATTAAGACCGGCCGTTAACAGTGAAGAATAATTAATAATTATCATATGTGTATATAGAACTGTTATAAATAAAATTCTATAAATTGATTAGACTTACTTTCAGTATCGTTCATCCAGACCAGATGAGTCACATTTTCCATCCATTTCGAAGTTATTACTTTTGTCTCGTTTCCTAAGTCATACCTGTAAATGAAAATAGGTCGTCATTATGGATCTGCCATTTTGGATTTTAAAATGACGTCACACACGAGAAATGTCAACGACTATTAAAGATTTCTGTTTGTTCTCATTTGGTTATAAAATTTAAATGAAAATTAGCAATATCGTTAATTAATTACAAATATACAAAGACAAAATGAATATAAAAGATTCTATTGATATAAAAGTTATGATTCTCACCAAGTCCCATTTTGCATGTTCTCAGTACTATTCTTCCACAGTTTTGTTATGTTATCCACCTCTTCTTCCAAAAGAGGACCTACGCTGAATGTCAGCGGGATCACCCACTTGGGTTGTGGGGGTGCTTTCGTCGTTTTGACAGTAGTGGGGCGGGGCGTTGTCGTAGATGTCGTGGTTGTCATGTTGACGTCGTCTTCCATTATTTCAGTAAAGTTTTCTGTAAAAATTGTTAAGTTTTATTAGAAACTGTTTTCTGTAGTTAGTCTACGATCGTGATTGTTGCATAAAATATAATCTCTATATATTTGAGTTACCAGGTTCGAAGAACAGCTCCTCGAGTTCAGCTCTGAGGTGGAATGTGAGAAGGTGGTTCCGGAATGGCGGTTCGTGTTCTGGAGGCTCCGCAGACATCACAAACCTGGTCAACATTAGGTTTCGAAAGATTTTTACCGAAGTCGAGGAAAAGAGGAAAGATGTGCATATTGTACTAATAATGTAATTGTAAATTAAATATCTATTTCCTAATTCACGTACCTCTCCTGGCGTATAATGACGTCGTGCCCGGCGTTCGAAGCGCTGACAAGCGGATATCCGGCTCTCTCGCACCAGCCGTCCCACGCGTTCTCCGGGGCTTCTCCGCCGCCTTCTTGTTGTAACGCGCGCCATAGATCACTAGAATATATTTAAATGCTATCTTTAGCTTACGCGATTAGTACACATAAGTTTTTTTTTCAAGTTTAACTAATATACAACGCGTTAGTGTTTTATTATAATTCAATATATTATTTTTAATCATTTATGTTCAACGGTTCTGTTTAAAAATAATTATTTTTATAAATAATAGAGTATTATAAATATTATCGCTTAAATGTTGTTGTAAATGTATAAATATATTCCATTGTGGATAAGGAACCCAAGTTCAAGTCCCGCTTACTCCGCTTTAAGAAGGATAGACTTACCGCGCATCAGCGCTTGCCGTTCGATGATCGCGCAGTAAACGCGCGAGAGCCGCGCGGCCCGCCGAAACGCCAGCGGCCTCAATCGCCATACTGACTATAGCAGCACCCTGTATATACAAATTCATCTTCAAAACAAATTTTATAGGTTAGAAGGCGATTACATAGTATCTACCTACATACTTAAGTAAAAATATTGCCATATTTAAGTGTATTTTGTATTTTTTAATTTAATTTGTATATTGTCGTATATATGATGAATTATGTAAAATATTTATTAAAAACAATAAAACTCAATTAGGATGAGTCCCGTTCGGTTTTAAACGGTCGGTTAACTAACTTCTAAGGATCCGTGACCACGGCTGTTGTGTATTTAAAATGTCAGGTCGATTAAAAATTCGGTTAAAAACTCGCCTTTCAAGCCGTTAGAAGTGTTTAATTTACAAGTGTGCTACTCGCGTAAACTACACTTAGGGCTTAAGATAAAGTTGAAAAATTTTTGAGTGTAGCAAAATATAACATACCTTATGTAACGATAGTTCATCGGTTGTAGCTTCGATGTCAGCGCGTTCGAATCTCGGTGAGGCCACAGCTCGCACCGAAATACTCGAGTCTAATCTAAATTTATTATTATTATTATATTTTTTTATTTATCTTTATTTATATTTTCTTTTCTTACTGTTTTATAACCAAAAGCGATCCTCGATAAATGATCTAAAAAAATAACCTTCCAATTCGGACCAGTAGTTACTAACTTTAGCGCTTTCAAACAAACAGCTTCGGCTGAATAATATTAGTATAGATCTAGAACTCTAAATGTAACTCACGTAAGGGCCGGCAACACATGATCCAAAAGTAGCGCGTCCTCCTGTCTTTCAGCGACTGTCCCTAGAGACGGTGCCTTCTCACCGAGCACCGAAGTCAAGGCTTCCATCAGCCATTGGGAACTCCACCATCTCGGTGACACCAGGCCTCCAAACCACTGTATTAAAAAAAAGTGAAATCCCGTTTCCCCATCGTGGGGCATGGGGCAAACACATTTTTTGTCCGTTTCACTAATTCTTTCTTTAACAAGAAAGTAGTCGACCAGGCTGAGCCCTGCCCGATCGAACCAAATTTTTTTTTTACTGGGATTCGAACCCGGAACCTACAGAGGCGGTCATCCACTGTGTAATGCCCGATATATAACATCTCCACAAGCTGTCGCCCTATTTTGGCTTTGATTGTTCGATAATCCAACTTTATTATACATAACAAATTTATTATGTAACTACATTAAGTATAGGCTTTTGTAGCATTTGTTTGCACGGCTAATAATCAACGGGTCTTGAGTTCGATTTCCACGAAGCCCAACACGTTTCTAGAATCGGTGTTTAATTTTTCTGAAACACGTTGGAGTTCGTCTCGAAAATCTAGATTTTAAATTTAGAAGGAATTTTGGAAATCCACCCGGGTCACGAACCACCATCCGCAAGTAAGAAGTCGTGATGGATTTCGAATATCTAAAGAAAAATAGGTCGATAGCACATCCTGTAGAGATATTAAATGGCTGGGCTATTTTACCTTCCATCGAGTAAACCTCATGTTTGTCTGTCCTTTAAAAAAATCACGTAATAACAAAATGTATCGTTTAAGTGGAAAATACCTGTTGAGCCAATAACCTTGCGATGACCTTGGTGTCAGTCAGGGTGGCAGGTGAAAGGGTAATGAGACCCCAACCTTCGGAGTATGGACTGCTGTTCTCGACGACCACTATATCTGAAAATGTAATGGGAATGTATGAATGTTTGTTGAACTTCAGAAGATCAAAATTTAAAGTGTAATCATTCTTTTATATACAATTATATACAATTTCCCGTTTTTCCACATTTCCCGCTGTACTATGCTTGTAATACTCACAGGGCGATGTTTTATATCCTATAGCCTTCCTTGATAAATGCTCTAACCAACACAAAATATTTTTTAATTCGAACCAGTAATTTTTGAGATTAGTTCAAACAAACAAACTCTTCAGCTTTATATATTAAGTATAGATAACTCACCGAATTTAGGCAGAGGGTACGAAGTATTCAATTCGTATGAATACAGTTGGATCGTTTTTTGAACCCATTCAAGAAGCGGACTGAAAAGAGATATTCATTTAAAGGAACATTCAAGTAAGCTTCATTCAACTTAAAAAAAGATGAAATAAATAAGTTATCAAAAGCCTAATGCTTTGCAAACGCAAAGTAGCCTAACTGCAGTATTATGACTAGAGTTATTTATAATTTCATAATCTAAAAATGTTAATCTACAAGAAAGCAATGACCGAAAATTGTTAACATAATTCTTACACAAATAATAGTACAAATCTATTTTCGCATCAGTTAGTTGCGCTTTATTATTTTCTTCCTTATTGAAAATCATGTTTTTTTTTTATTAGGCCACTCTACCTCTAGCCGCCTTATATATTTTCCTTGTATCTGAGGCAGATTCTATAAATACCTGACTTGAATGAAGGAATTAATTTACTTGACCTATCTATTCAACAAAATTTTAATATCTAGATTAATGACTGAATGGTTCTGCTCTGAAAGTGTTAAGTTATCCCTATGGGGGGGGGGGGCATAGGCTTAGACACAAGATTGAAATAACAGATTGGATTCGAAGTTCGTTTATTAGGTGAAGATTAGGTGGTGTACATTTACTTTGACTCATACTCGTAGTCTATTTCTCTTGCTCTTACTCTTACTCTTTCTCTTGCTCTTACTCTTGTTCTTGCTCTTCTTCTTATATATTCTTATAAATTAATTTAAACGTCGATTACATAGACTATAAACGCCTACATACCTCAATTACTAGTAACGACGTAGTTTATTAAAAGGTTGTGTATAATTTAAAGTCAAAGGTCAGCAACGCATTTCTGGTGTAAACAGAAACAAACTCTTTAACAACTTGTGCATAATTACCCAGATTCATCCAGTATAACTTGTTTATCGCTGTACAAACTGATTTCGGGGGCAGGTTCATCACTGCTCTCTGTGGCTTCGGGCAGACTGGGCGAAGGCTCTAGAAGTGGGGCGGAGCGCCGTTGCAGACGGCACACAGACAGAGCTATCATGTGCGGTGGCATTGTTGGGGTCGTCGCGAATTCGTCTTGGAGCTATAAACGGTTAATTTTGTGAGGAAAGGCCAAAAGTTACGCTTCTATGGAATACCTAGCTGTGTTAGCAACTTCGTCTGCGTAGAATAGCTATTTTGGGCATTAAAATTTATTTTTGCAAACCACATCTTCATCTTTATAGATTAATACTGTTGCCCACGCCCGTGTCAGTCGCGTCCCGTCGATTTTATAGATCATTGAAAGAGAAATTATTCTTTTATCCATATTTTACGAATTTGCTACGAATACCCACAAAAATAAATAACGTTTTAAATTTTCTCCATATCTCCCGCTTTTTCTTGGCTCCTATAAATCGCAGCGTGATGTTTTATAACCTTCCTCGATCCCCCTATGTCCGGAGTGCAGAGAAAGTGAGGAAACAAGCATCCATCTACTCACTGAATGCTCTGCATACTCGAGGCTGAGACAAACACATATGGGTTCGGACGAAGTTACAGAAGATGAGATCAAAGAATTACAGATGGAAAAAATAATAAGATTCTGCAAGCAACCGGAAGCTTTGAAGAGGACACGGGGAGAGTTGGATGACCCAAAACCTCTACAAGGAGGAAATGGGGAAATGGGTGAAATGGTCAGCTGATAACGTGGACTGATTACCCGTCCTACCACAGGTGTCCCCGAAATAAAATAATAATAATAATAACCTTCCTCGATGTATGCTCTAGCAAACACAAAAATATTTTTTTCAATTCCCACTAGAACTTCCTGAGGTTAGCGCGTTCAAACTAACAAACTCTTCAGCTTTCTATATGAGTATAAATCATATCTTACCAATCTATGTCCAAGATAGAAGCCAGCCTCTTCTGTAGCAACGATAGGCATATTTGTCAGCGATACGTGAAACCTGGACAGGGTAAACTGACTTAATATAAAATACCGACTGTAGTAAACATTTTAACGGTTTAAAACGCGATATATACTAGTTAAATTTATTTTTATTATGGCCCGACGTTTCGGATGCTTTACAACAGACTTGGTCACGGGGAGTCTACCCGTAATTAAAATAATTCTCAAATAAGTTTAACTAATATATATCGCGTTTTAAACCGTCAAAGTGTTTCATTTATATGAATTAATATAACTAATGTTATGAGGAATAGACAAGACACTGAAATGTGTTATTAACATTTAAATTGTATATAAGATCTAAGATAAGTTGTTGCCTTATTTTGGCTTTGGGCATTCGGGAATCCCTCAGTCTTTACTGAAACCGAAACGCGATTAGACTTCACGGCTTTTTAATCGGTGAATCTTGGTTCGTGACCCGGGATATTAAAACTAGACTACCAGACACCATCTTAATATTAAGTTGGGACATTAAAATCCAAAGTCGGTTCGAGTTTGTTGATAAGCAAAGATAGGCCCGAGAGCGCATCCTAGTCAGATGTTACATATGTGATAATTCTGGGGCATTTTCACCTTTCAGCCAGTGACCGCCTTGTCTGATTACATGGTAAAAAAATTTAAAACTGTGGGCGGTAATTCGTGTTTAAATAAAGTTGTATACCTGTCTCTCACTATGGTCAGTTTGAAAGTCGCGCGAAGGTACGGCTCGTCGAAGCAGGGGAACACTGAACGCGCATGCGTCAGCCATAATCGGGATATAGCACATCGACTGAAATCAAAATTACAATATAGTCTCTTATGAACAGACAGCGTCAAAAGCCCCTCTGTCTGTTTTGTTTCTATCGGGATACTGGAACCAGATAGGAGTTAGGCTGTGAATAAAGGGTCGCAAAACAGACACAGAATTGTGTCCAACGCATAATGTCCACATACTAACTAGCTATTCGCGAAAAAATAAAACAATAATCACTGCAACTTAAGACAATATTGTATATTGTATACTAGCTGTGTCAGCGGCTTCGTCCGCGTAGAACAGGCGTCCGAATTTGTTTTTGTAAACCGAGGATGTAGAGAAACGACGTACGAGAAAATTCAAGCTGTATTCCCCGACGTTCTTACAAGTTAATCTTAAAAGATAGACATATAGCGTCGCGGACATTTTTTTTTATCCATTTATAGATGAATCTTTCTTTTAAATAAAACACTTGAACGGTTTAAAACACGATATATTAGTTAAACTTATTTGAAAATGATTTTTAACTTCGCCCCGACGTTTCAGATGCTTTGCAGCAGCCGTGGTCACGGGGAGACGGTGGTCTCATTTTCATTTTCAAATAAGTTTAACTAATATATCGCGTTATAAACCGTTAAAGTGTTTTATTTAAATGTGTACTACTCGCGTAAACTATAGACAGTATTTAGGAATCTTTCTTTTATATATTTTTTTTGTTATCTTGAACCGTTTTCATACCGTAAGCATCGGAAACTCACAACGAATAATTTTCCCCTTTGTTTTCACATTTTCCGCTGTTTTGTCGCTCCTATAAAACACAGCGCGATATTTTATAGCCTAAAGCCAACGTCGATAAATGCTGTAACCAACACAAAAATAATATGTCAATTTGAACTAGTACTTCCTGTGATTAGCACGTTCAAACAAACAAACACTCTTTAGATTTATATATTAATTTAAATATGAATCAATGTGTAAGACAACACAAAATATCAATTTTCTTTTTTTGTGTGTCTGTTTACTTACTGCCTGTGCGTCCCAGTTAAGAAAAATCCCCGTAACTTATCACTTCTGTCCAATTTCGTGATGAAGCGAAGGCTCAAAGTGTAGTTGTATTTGCGACGAAGTTTCTCCTAAAAGACAACAAAGGTTGTTCGTAATTCACGGGTACACATGAAAAAAAAACGGTTAACGGCTTAAAACACAAAATATATTACTTAATTTATTGTTAGTTATTCTCTGACATTTCCTATCTTTTGTACGCTAAACAGATAGCAACAGCGGCCTTATCGCCCAAGGCGATTTATTTCAGGCAACCTTTGTTTGCGGGAGATAGAAACAAGAAACAATTAAAGAGTAAAAGTCAGCAAAATAGAAAACAGTAATAAATATGAACACAACAAAAATTGTATACACAGAAATAATAAGACTAATACAATTTATTCTCACAGAGAAACAAACCCTTAAACAATAAAGTCAGAACAATACTGTCAAGAAAATATCGCTTGACTCTGGCCTTGAAGATATTGAGCCTTCGTGAAAGACCTATCGCGTTTTAAACCGTTAAAAATATTCGCATATTGTTAAACCCAAAATCATCTCTTTGAGTATATTTAATATATAATTCATTACCTTGAATTCAATGTATGTCTGTTCTGCTGGTGGGAAGTCCAAAGCCTTGACAATTTTGGGCCCAATGGACCCAGACTTGAAAAGCGCCCTCTCTGTCACGTTCATGTCCCTAACATTGAGGACAACGAACATGGTGTCTCGATCTACTTTGAAGTCTATAGACACCTCACCTGGAAGATTTTAAAGAAAACAATTTAACGGTTTAAAACTACATATATATTTAAATTTATTTGGAAATTGTTTTAACAACGACCCGACGTTTCGGATGCTTTGCAGCAGCCGTGGGGGAGGCTACCATCCGAAACGTCGGGCCGTAATTAAAATAACTTTATCTAATGTGTATCGCGCTTTAAACCGTTTAAGTCTTTAATAGAAACTACAGACAGTATTTGGAAGATTTTTTTTCGATTGGAAGGGATGGGATTTACTTAGCAGAAGGTGAAAAATCGCATAACATCTAAACAAGACGCACTTTAGACCTATTTTAGTTTTTACCGTTCAGAAATTCCATTCACAAAATGAACTTATTATTTTAATTTAGTATCCTGATTTCCAGATATCCAATATGCTGCCAAAAATTATAAATTGAAAAACTAATGGACCCGGTGGGGATCGAAGACACAGTCCGCTGATTTATCTGCCGTACATTGCTACATTACCGCAGGTATAATATAATTAATTCTATATTTCTTTACCTCTCATTTCTCCGGTTGTCAAGTTTGGGTGAAGCCATAAGCTGTAGTGTTTCGGTATAACATACGTGGGTAATCTTGCACCTCTCCAAGGGAAGACCATCCCGTTTGTCGCTATACGTTCTCTGGAAACAAGAAAATGGAACATTTATAACGGTTTAAAATGCGAAATTTATCGTGGAACCGCCAAAGCATTCAAAATAGTATAAAAATAAGTGAATATATTTCGCGTAAACCGTTAAAAGTGTTTTGTTTAATATCGATGACATCCACACAACAGCCGTACAACATCTATGATTGCGTTGTCGCCCTATGTTGTTTAAGTTAAGCTTAATCTATTCGACTTTTGTCTAAAGTCTTAAAAGCGTACCGAGCAACTCCCAAGACTTCTCTTCTAAGAGATTGCAAAGTTATGCCCAACTGTGGGACTGGCGTATTGAAATAAATATGTATACAAACTTATTAGCGACAGTTGCGTTTTCGTCCACCTCCGTTGGTGTTTGTCCAGAGAGCAAGAGAGTTTCACTGGAGCACGGGCATTCTGCAATAGGAAGATTTAATGATTAAATTAATTTAATAAAAAATAATAATTAACACATTTGAACCTATTCTTGCGTTAGATATTTAGAAGTCCACAGACTAAACGTAACGATGAGTCCAGAGTGGACAAGGCAGATAAAACCAGCCATAGAATGTCCAGATTCCCGAAAAGTCTAACAACTTACTAAAATATTAAATTTGAATAAAATCTCGGTAGGAATCGAACCCACACCCCGTGGCTACTTACATTGAGGGGTTAAAAAAATATGGGGCCTTAATCTAGAGTTTCAAGTTTCACTTGAGGTGATATACCCCAGTCTGTAGCATGCAAACAATATGTGCTATCGACTTATTTTGGTTTTGGATATTTGATACCTGGCTGCGGTGTAGCGTAGACGACGAGTAATGCTGTTGCGAACATAGCTGAAAAGACCAGACCAGCTAGGCATAGCGCCCTGCGTTGTGAGCACACAGCGACCGGTGTCTCCCCCAACTCCCGGGCCTCCCGGGCCTTGTCTGTGTCTAGAAGAGAAGATTAACAATAAACACTATTGTTGGTCGCAACGTGATGTTTTATATCCTAAGGCCTTCATCGATATATGCTCTAACACTTTTTTATACTAGTTCTTGAAATTAGCTTTATATTATTAGTAACTGGCAACACTGACGTTTGCAAGTATCCTCAAGAATGCAACTAAATGTTACCGCGTACTTCAAAGGCACGAGTTGCGTGTACATAAATATAATGTCTCAAAAGGTTAATAGCTTAAATTATGTGCTTCTTGAGAAGTCTGCAACACTGAGGTAACGCGACAAATCCTCCTAACAAAGTGTTTAACACAGTCGTAATACATACGAGTACTTGTACTACAAAGGATTTTTAAAAGGCGCGAAGGGGAGCGAATTTTATAGCAGTTATTATTTATTACTAGCTGTGCCTGCGACTTCGCCCACGATAAATCGTTATTTTTATGTTTGCTAACCTAAGTACTCCACATATTTGGAAATTATAGCTGTTGCCTACGACGTCGGGCGCGTCCCGTCGTTCTTGGAAGTTTATCTTAAAAGATAGAAATAGGTATACTAAGACATTTACAGATCATGTAAAGAGAAATCATTTATACATATTTTTTGAGCATCTTAAACCGTCTTAGTAGACATGCACCGGCAACCCACAAAGGTGAATAATTTTCCCCTTTTTTCCACAATTTCCCACTGTTTGTTCGCTTCTATTACTCGATAAATGATCTAACTAACGAAAAGGGAATTTTCAATTCGAACTAATAGGTCCTGAGATTAGCGCGTTCGAACAAACAAACAAACGACCGACGTCATGGGTAAGTTATGAAGAAGCGGCTTATATAAATCAAATTTGGTTGCCCCAAGATATGTATTCTACGGAGATAAAGTCGCTGACACAGCTAGTTATTTCTATAATGGAAGCACCATAGATAAGGCAAACTTGAACAAGTTGAATTATATAGACTAGAACTATATAGCTTATTGCTTACAAGCTGTCTTTTCGGAGACACAAAAACAAATGTAACTAACAGCGTGTGGCCTAAAGCGAAATGCATATAAAACCCGCTTTCATAGAGCGAAGAAAGTGTGTCAACACTCCTTTATGTCCTTGAAAGCCTCCAGGTTAAGTGGTGGAAACTAGGGCTCGAACTGTGTTGATTCAGTTCGTAACCCCGGCTCCTAGTTCCCGAGGGTTCAAGTGGCGTCGGAGCGTTACGGAAATATGCTGGTAGATTATTTAAAACTAGCTGTGCCAACGACTTCGTCCGCGTATAATATTTATATTGCAAACCTCCTCAAGATAACCAAGAAATATATACGAAATAATAATTCTATATTAAATGATCTAAATGTCTGCAGTATATGTTTATATTTTAAGATTAACTTGTAAGAACCACGGAACGCCGTCGACGTCGTGGTATAAACTGTTATAATTTACAAAATATATTGCACGCGGATGACGTCGCGAGCGCAGGTAGTTTCAAATCTGGTCCAATGGTAGCAATTTATGGCTAATAAGCAACGAAATCCAATTCCATTGACATCTGTCTCTCTAAATAACTTAGACAATCCTCACCTGCCAGAAACGCCACATCGTCGAGGTCCTGGTCTACCATGTTCCTCCAGGCTGCTGCTGTACAAAAGCAGATGGTTTAATCAAGCTCTGACAATTAAATAAAATTGTTTTTAACGGTTTAAATCGTTAACTATTAGTTAATTGCATATCATTGTAGAGTACCTCTCCTCGCTCACATCGACCGAACAATCCGAAAGACAATGATATCCTAAACGATGGCCTTCACAGCCTTACACAATTTATTAGTTAATTATTATCTGTAGTTTACACGAATAGTACTCATGAATATAACGGTGTAAAAACGCGGTCCTCCCGTGACCACGGCTGATGCAAAGCTTCCAAAACGTCGGGCCGTAGTTAAATTAAACATAAGTTAAATACAATTCGAATTTATGCAATATTAGAATAGCTCTCCTCAATCAAAATCGGTCGAGCCGTTCCGGGGATGTATAGTAACTAACACACATTTTTATAATTGACGCAGCGTAACGCGTTACCTTTCGCTGAGCCGTTCCTGTCCGGTTTGTATTTTCCAATCGGTTCCATTTGAATACCATCCATTTCACGTAGACAGCATAACGGTGGAGGACTGCAACGAAAAACGAGATAATTATTTTCTTTAAACATATTTCAGCCATCTGAAAACCAATTATTTATTTAAGCTGCACAGCATAAGATATTGAACATTAATACGCAAGTGATAGGGTTGAAATTACATTGTACGAGAGGTTCCTAAAATTCGACGGATGCCGGTTCCAGTACTATCGGTGTCGTAAAATTGAATCTAAAATTTGTAATTTATACTTTAGGCAATTAGCACTAAACTTATTTTAAGCTTGCTTCAGGTTTATGTATGTAGCTTACACGACTAGTACATATTTAAATAAAACGCTTTTGTCCGATACCTTTACTCCTTGCTTACGGCTGCTGCGAAACATCCGAAGCAATATATTTCGCGTTTGAAACAGTCAAGTGTTTTTTTTATTGTTTCAAGATTTTGAATTAGAATTGTTTTAAACTAGCAGCTTATTTATTTATTTTAAATAAAATAAGCTGCTAGTTTTAAACTTATATATTTATTTATTATTAATTTTACCATTTCTACTTACTAATATCCCGCTGTGTGCTAACTTTTAGTTTTAATGGCTAAGTAGTTTCATAAAACAAAAAACACAAACGGAATCGACCCACAACCACAGAGTACCAATTACTTGATTATTTATAGTTAACAATTTAAATAAGCCATATAGGCACGCACAAATTTTAGATATTCAAGTATTTATGTTTTTACAAGAGGGGAAAATATTTGCCAACCCCTTTTCCCGCAATAAGTTTTCAAAACACTCTCGTGTTGTGTTTTTGAATAGCGAGACGAAGCCGCGACGTCCATTATCTTCTCGGAAGCTGGAAAGGGCGAGTCAGTGTTGCCAACTGCGAAATACCGCCTACTTTTCGTTTCTTTTTCATTACCCTACTCTATTTTCAACGTACCTTTTCGCAATTACGAGAAGATATTGGCATAATATAGGCTTTGTTTTGTTTAATTACAACATTCCGATGCCTAAATAAATTTGTGAACGCAATCTCGAATGTGATTACTTTGTTAATACATAGGCGTAATCAAAGCTGAAAATCAGTGCAGACGTCTTAACAATTGTCAGCATACGCTATAGTCGTCTTTCTAATAGCTCAAGTAATTAAATATTTATTTAAAAATTAAAAATGTCTTTCTGGTGGGAGTTCAAACAGGTTAAAACGAAAGGAATTGCAACTGTTTTGCTGTTTTAATATGGTGTACTATTAAACATTAAAATTTTAAATTAAACATTTAAACAGTTTAAAACGCCATATATTAGTTAAACTTATTTGAAAATGATTTTTAACTTCGATCCGACGTTTCGGATGCTGCAAAGCCGCCGGGCCGAAGTAAAAATCATTTTCAAATAAGTTTAACTAATATATCGCGTTTTAAACCGTTAAAGTGTTTTATTCAAATGTGTACTACTCGCGTAAACAATATCATTTTATTAATTAGGCACATCAAAAAAATACTACGAACCCCAATATTATAAAAAAAGAACTATAGTGTTTATATTACCGATAATAATAATTATATTATTATTGTTTAAAAAAATTATAGTTATATTTTTAATCGTTAATTTTTTTAATATGTATTGTTCTTAAACAAATCTTAATTGTTGCAACAACGAAACAATAGAAATGAAAAACAAAAATAAATAGAATTGTTGAAAACAAAAGACACAGCTTTTGAATAACTAATTTGAAACTGTAACTGAAGAATAGGAAGGACAGCAAGCTAATTGTATGCTGACAAATGTAAGATTGCTACGCTGATTTTCAGCGTTTTCCCATACAAAGATATTATCAAACTAGATGAGCCTGCAACCACCTTCACTAATACATAGCAAGATTTTCCTGTATAAATTAAATATCGATTTTAGATTGTCAACACCTTGCTAACCAATTGAGCTACCGAGTCCTACACGTCATCGATACATGCAGCTCCCGCGCTTTTTCCTAAAATCGAATTTTAATTTATATAGTGCCAACATGTGAAAAATATTAAAGTTTTCCCTGTATCTGGCAACACAACGACAAGGGTGCAAGCTAATGTTGTAACAAGTCATTGCACTTTTCAACCCCCAACGGCGACCCTTCTCAAAACATCCTAATGGCTAGATGCGCAATTTTAGCCTTTTCGCACACGTGGTCTAGTCGTACTAATCCTTCTCTTAAGAAATAATTAGTAAGTGTATGTTTGTATGTCTTTTACGCTGAACGGGCTTGACCGTTCACAAAAATTTGGTTGCAGAAAAGATAAATTTAAGTTTTGTGTAAATAACACACTTTTAATGGCTTAAAATGCGTAATATATAGTTCCTTTATTTTTCTTTAATTTTAACTATAGCACGACGTTTCAAACGCAACAAAATCGGTTCAAAAGCGTCCCTGCTTAGCGTCGGGTCGTAGCTGAATAGATGTTATACCGGATGTATTTCTCGTTTAAAGCTGTTAGATTCGTTTTATTTCAAGGTAATTTAATCTTCGATCATCTTTTTATTTTAAGCGGGGTTTTTACTTGACGGTGACTTCCCTATAACGTCTAAACAAGATGAAACCAGAAATGACTGAAGCCGAAAGGCGATTAAACGTCACGGCGTTTTAATAATTTATTATCTAGACTTCCAGACGAAGTCCGTCATATTACAGAATAAAAATAAATTGGACCCGGTGGAGATCGAAGTCACGACCCGTTGATTATTAGTTATACAATTCTGCCATTGAGTCAACTAGCTCGTAAATATGAATAAATATTGCAGAAAAAATCCACTACTTATTTAACCAAAATTGGGAAAAAATGATACTGTCACTCATACTGTATAGTGATATTATAAATCTGAAGTCTGTTGGAACGCGTTTATCCCTGGAACTACTGGTTCGAAATAAAAAAAAATTTTTGTGTTGATCGGTGTTGAGGAAGACTTTAGGGTATAATACATCTGGCTGCGACCAATAGGAGCAAAGAAGCAGTGATCGAATTATTCATCAACCAAAGATTACGTTAGCTGCGCTACGAAAATTGTTTAAAAAATATGTATAAAGAATGATTCCTCTCTAAATTAACCAACCAATCAATAAATACGACTGTAGCCTATGTCTGTTTTGAGATTAACTGACAAGAACCATTTTTCTCGTAATCAAATAAAATCGAAATAGTACGTTAACTAGGTCGGCAAATTAAAACACCTTTAGCGGTTTAAAACTCGAAATATTTTACATGATTTTTACCGCCGTCGCATCAGACTTGCCGTGCCTAATATTGCGTTGAACACGAGATTTCAAAATCTTGTCGTAAACATTTATTGTTTTGATGAAAAAGTAGAACCAGATATGTGTTCGTCCCTTGCCCCTAAATTAATAATTTATTTTTAACTATGACCCGACGTTCGCGACACTTCATTTTATTTTGTTGGCCTATCGTTACACCTTGAGCGATGGAGATGGAATGGTGGATGTTGTAGCGATTCTAAGTAATTCTTTACAAGATAAAGAGGCTAGACACTAGTTATAATAAACAAACTTACCGTCTCTACAATTTAGAGGCACAGTCTTCTTGTCAACAAACACGGCTACCACAAAAATACTACCGTCCACGCTCGAACCATGTACCGATATGGGAAAATCGATTTTCCGCGGGGAAATGCGAGAGAGAAGGCGTTATGGTAAATTGTGTGAGAGCGATAGAGAGGCAAGATGCCACCGTATTCAGCGGGTGTGATGAACCCTCGAAAAGTAAGGGTTGTTTTTTGTTATTACTACTTGTTCTCGATTCGTATAATTGTCGAATGTATTTTTTGTTTGTTTCGAGAAGTGGAATCTTGCTTATTCTAAGTGAGGTATATATTTTTTCATTTATTTTAATTTATGCGTAGAAGCCGACCGAAACATTATTTTTAATGTTTATTTGAGGTTAAAAAAAAGGTAAGAATAAACTTAATTTACAGAATAAACACCTTTAACACGATCCTAGTGGGGACTAACCAATTCTACGACTATTGGGAACTAGTAATAAATTTAAAAAAGAAGCTTTCTATGTCGTTGTTCAAAGTTACTTGGGATTTATTCTGATAAAAAAATTTGTGGAAAATAATTTCCTATCCAACTTCTGAAAAATTTTAATATTTTTCACATGTTATTGCACATGATGGCACTATATAGATTAAAAATCCGAAACAAATAAAAAAAATGACTCGGGCGGCACTTGCACCGGCATCGTCAATGTTCCGTGCTGTTGCTAACCAATTGAGCTACCTCACGGCCGAATTTTTTCAACATATTGATACAGGAGCGCCTCTGTAGGCAAACGGTTAAACGTATTGCCTAGCATTGCGTTAAGCGCGAGAGGTCCTGGGTTCGTATCCCAGGGAAACAAACAATTGTTTCAGTCAGGCAGGAAGTCTGATCCACTACTTGCCTGTTAAAGAACAGATCAGTGAAACGGACTCAGAAATGTGCTCGCCCCATGCCCCACGAGGGGGAAACGGGATTTCGCTTCACTTTATTGATACATGCACCACTCGCGCAATGTAATTTCAAACTTAACACTTAATGTTCAATGTTTTATGGTGAAAAAAATATTCAAAACGATTTTCTCAAATTTTCACTTCTCTTTGCATTACAAAAGCACAACCCGTAGTTAATTTCGTTAAGATTTACAATTACAATAATAATTCACGGTTTTATGTAAACGCCGAGTTTCTTTATAGAGTTCTCGTAGTAGGGGGTATGTTTACCAGCTAACTAGTGCACTAGGCAAAGTGTTACATGTGGACGTAAGCGTCTTTTATCTCAAAAACTGGGTTCTAGCTGGTAATGAGGTAAGCGATACAAGTCTAACTTAGTCGCGCCTCGTTTTAAAGTGCATATATTTGCCAAGTTGTTCCTTGACATTACCAAAAACTAAGCATTTTTGTAGTAAGCCAAACTTGGTAAGGGGAATCTAACACATGGTTTCGTTAGCTCAGTGGTGCCATGACCAGGAAATCTGGATAATTATATGAATATTAAAAGGGGTGGTAGGAGGAATATCGCTCAGCTGTTTCCTCAAGAATGACGCTTCGAAGGATCCACGATCCTTGTTGTCTGTATGCTGTTCTTCCATTGAAGAGTTGTGCCCAGCAGTAGGACTAGAAAGGAGTTCTACACGCAAGGAAAGATTTGGAATGGAATAATTTTGTGTTGAAGAGTATTGTTAAACGGCTCAATGCCCACCGGGCTATATTTCTTCTAGATATAGGTGCACCGCCTATAGGTAGAAAAGTGAAGTTTAATTTTCAAATAACAGCGTATCATGTTATGTAATAAATTTCGCGGTTTAGTTAAAAAAAAAAACACTTTTTTTATTAAAGCAGTTACTGTCAGTGTAATGTTGTTTAGTTTCGCGGAAATCGAATTCCACTACTCTCGTATTGCGCTCTAAAATTGGGTCACACTCAAATTAAACTTAAGTCTATATTCAACGTTTTATTAAATTCTTAAATATCCTTAATATAACTATTTACAGTACACTTAATTTTTTAAAATATTTACAAACACAGTATACAATTGACTCGACAAAAAACGATGATGTTTTTAATAGTCCGCGGCCGTGTTCGCCAAGTAATCCCTTCTCCCGATGTTCGAGGCTTGCTTGTTCTGAACCGCTTCCAACTTGGGACATTCTGAAGAAAAAAAACTTATTATTTCACGAAAATTTTCCAAGAAAATGTCTGGTGTGCGAAATAATTTAGCTTATTTTCAATTTATATTAACAATGGCTCGACGTTTCCAATGTTTTGGAGCAACCATGTAAGCAAATTAAGTTAACTAATATATTTCACGTTTTAAACTGTTAAAGTGTTTTATTTAAAAAATGTCGAGCATCAGCCCGGAGTTTGGAAGTAGGGGTTAACACCACCATCACCCTCTTATAAGCTATCCTATGAGGAAGACGACCTGTGTCCAATAGTGGGACTCCAATATTGGGACACTACCTTGCAACGAACGACGACGTAAATTGTCCAATGACATGAAAAAATAATATTAACCATTATTTTTTTATTTAATGGATTTCTCACCTGTAATCCGATGCCCCAAACCCCCGCAGTAGGAACAACCCTGGCCATCCGCCGCTGGCTCTTCAGCGCCACCTATCATGTCTATCAGGAATGAGGGTACCTGGAAGATGATAAAATAATAATTATACGTTATAATAAATAATCTATACCAATATTATAAAGCTGAAGAGTTTGTTTGTTTGTTTGAACGTTTCTTTTTGTGTTGGTTAGAACATTTATTGAGGAACGCTATAGGTACTAAAACATCGCCCTGTGACTAATACAAGCGAAGATACAGCGAGGAATGTGAAAAAAATGATGTCACTTTAAAATAATTATATGATATCCGATAACTCATTATATTAGCCCCATGCCCCACACATGCACATAACGCATATTCGTCGCATGCATGAGGGCAGGCCGACATGGTTTCACTGATAGAACTAACTTACAAGAGGGGAATTGAACTAATTCTGTGCCCTTCCCGACTAAAACTATTCATTGCTTCCTCAGAATTCAAATACAGGATATCAACTCAACGCAATGCATTCCACAACGTTCCTGCGATGGCGGACATTTTTTATGCCATCCACAGACTGAAACCGAAACGCGAACATGTATCAGTAAAATTAGAAATTGATTAGAATTGTTGGACCTGGTGGGGATCGAGCTGGTTATTGGCCACACTTTGCTACCATTACCATTACACCAACGACCCCGTCAAAGTCATGCCGCGTCTTACCTTCTGTCCAGCCTCCCTCAATAGATGCGCTAGATCCCTAAGTACACTGTCGTCCTGCTGACGCGACAAGAGCGTCGAGGCCACGCCCACCTGCCCCGCCCTCCCGCACCGACCGATCCGGTGCACGTAGTTCTCAATGTCCTCCGGCATGTCATAATTGATGACGTGCTGTATGTTCTGGAAGTCGAGACCTGGAATAAAGTTAAGTTTGTTATGAGGAAAAGACGGGGGAAAATATTCTTCTTTGACCTTTAGATGCGTACGCCGCGAAAACAATTCAAGATATCCACAAGATATGTAAAAATATTGGCTGCTCCTTAAATGATCTAAAAAATGGCCGTCATAGTAAGACTAACTGGCACGAACGACGTGGTGGGTAAGTTTATGAAAATTAAGAGGTTTGCAACAGCAACGAAGTCACTGACACAGCTAGTACATAAATATCTAAATATACCTTTGCTAGCGACATCTGTAGCTACTAGAACATCTTTCTCTCCTTTTCTAAACGCTTCGACGGCTCTCGATCTTTCTTCTTGATCTTTCCCACCGTGGATGGCTACAGCTTCAACTCCTGGAAGAAAAAAAGATGAATTTACGTATAATACTATAATTAAGTAACATAACATCACTAAGGATGAAATAACAGTTTGTAGTTTATGCTAGTAGTCATCTAAATAAAACACTTTGACGGTTTAAAATGCAAAATATTTAAGATAAACGTAATTACAAATTATTTTAACTTCTTTGGTCTTAAACCATCCGAAATGTCGGGCTGTAGTTAATATAAGTTAACGATACTAAAATAAATTTCGCGTTTGAAACCATTAATTTATTTTATTTAAATAAGTTGAAAAGGTTTATTTTATTAATAAATTAATTAAAATGTATCCTTTTTTCATTCCAGTTAATTAGTCTAAAAATATCTTGCTTCCCCAGAATTCAAACCCGAGGCCTCTCTTTCTTCTCTTTACAACGACACCACCACGCAAGTTTTATTACGCACATATTACAAGCTATTGGTTGAAACCCATAAATATTATAGTAAATGCCCTTACCCTTTAGCAGCAAGTACTCATGTATCGCATCCACGTGCTGCTTCCTCTCAGCGAAAACCAGCACCGGTGGTGGGGTCTTCTGCAGACAGTGGAGGAGGTGCACCGTCCTCGCTTCCGCCTTCACCAGTTCCAACTCTTGACGGACGTTCAGCGATGCGGCACCAGCTCGACCCACGTTAACTGTCACTGGTTTGACCAAGGCTGACCTGAAACATGACAATGTAAGGGATACAGAATGATTAGACAAAGTAAAATAGGGGTTAAAAAGTGACATCATAAAGAATGACATGGGGGTACAGAATGATGACATAGGGAGGAAATGGTGATGTCATAAAGAATTATAGGAGGGTACAGAGTACATAGAGAGGGGGAAAAGTGTTGTCCTAATGTACTATGTGGGTTACACAGTAAAGACACAATGGTGGTGGTGAACAACAGTGTTTGTCGCAAAAATATAGACATGTTGGGCCCGTTGGGAATCGAATCCATGGTGTAATAATCAACGGATCGTGACTTCGATTCCCACCGAGTCAAAAATGTTTCTAATGAATTTATAATTTTTCGAAAATATTTTGGTGTTCTTCTGGAAATCTGGATGTGAAATAGATGGTAGGAATATCAAAATTCCGTCCAGACTACGAACCACCGACCACAGATGAAAATGTCCTCACTATAATACAAAATATATATTAGATATATAATTAGTTTTTAAACCAATTCCCCATTTGTAACTCAACAACCCAATCCCTTACCTCGCGAAGTTCTGAATCTTCCGTGGCATAGTAGCGCTGAACAGCAGCGTCTGCCGCTGACCGGCGAAGTATGAGAATATGGTTCTCACATCCTCTTCGAAACCCATGTCTATCATTCTGTCTGCTTCGTCCATACAGAGGTAACGGCATACGTTTAATCGCACCTGAAGAACGTCACTCACTTTAGTTATATCGCGTTTCCGTTTCAGGCCGTGGATTTCTGAATATTCAGATCCAAAAGTGAGTCCTATGCTTGTCTCTGTCCACTATCATAAAAAAAGAGGTTTGCCGGTGTATTGTATAGTTGGCTCTCTACTGACGCTTTAATCTCAGGAAGTACCCGTTTGAATGGACCTGGTGGAGATCGAACCCAGGACTCGCTGATTACTAATTATACATTGCTACCTCCCGTCAAAACCCGTTGAAACCTATAAGTGCTAATTGAGAAGTATATTCTGAAAGAAGCACAAATGATGTAAATTAAATGTATTATCTCAATAAAATCTGAATTAAATATTATCTGTACTTTATACGAGTAGTACACATTTAAATAAAACACTTTAACAGTAGAATGCGATACATATATATTGGTTAAACTTATTTAAAAAATATTTTAACTACGGCAAAATTGTCACAAGAACCCCGCGACCACGGCTGCTGCAAAGCATCCGAAACATCATATATCGCGTTATAAACCATTAAAGTGTTTCATTTAAATATCTGAATTTCTCTTAAGAACTCCAATTCGTCTTGTACTAATTTTATAAAAATATAAATATTAGGGACCATTTTCTTATCCAGCATGTCCATCAATCTTCCCGGGGTAGCAACCATGATGTGGACACCTCGCTGCACTGTCTCCATACATTCCGAAACAGCCACACCTAAAATAGACACGCATTTAATAAGTAGGTAACATTGAAAATGATTAGAACTGCCCAGATGGGAACATTGCTAATGCAAAACTTTTTAATTTTTATTTAGAACTCTTTGGTAACCTTATGTATATTGCATTTTGGCTTAAAGGTCTCGTTACCAGGCGTCATTTGTCGATATTTATGTGAATCGCCGGCAAAACTATACTCAGTTCCAACTGAGTTTGTAGAAAATGTAAACAAACAATAATAATCTAATTTAGTACCAAAAACACATAATTGTCAGGCCATTTTACATTATTAACTCGCTAACACTATTCGAAATTTGACCTGAGGAAGTTTGACTTCTATCAAATTTGTTAAGATTCAATACAATTTTATGATTTTTACCAAAATGATGTTAAGAATACGTAATTTTTTCTGATTGGTTTGCTTTGGGCAGATCTTACTATAGATTTAAGTATATATTCATACCAATCATTATATGTAGACTATACATTAATTTCCGAATTTCACCTGTACATATATCTATCTTAATGACAATAAAAAGAAAGTTTTAATTTGAATTTGATATGCAATATAATTTTTAAATATGTATAAAATATAGAGTTTTTAAACTAACCACCAATCGCCAAGCAGCTCCTGATTTCCGGATGTCCGGCCATTTTTAAATGCTTGATAAAATGTAGAATAATGTCGTGTGTCTGTTTCGCCAATTCTCGGGACGGACATATTATTAGGCCGTAAGGGCCTTCGTTTCTGTGAATTATTTAATATCATATGTTAAATAAACTGCTAAGTATGAGTTAAATATTTTATGTAATGTATGAAAAGTATGAGTAATATAATCAAGTAATGTATACCTTGGGTTGTAACCTATTTTAAGTTATATTACTTAAGTGCCTGTTATCATTATGTAGAATATATTTTTTTTAGAACAAACAAGGGCAAAAAATGTGTTTGTAGTATTATTTTGTTCTTAATTTTTCTTGTTATAGCAACACTTATAATAAAAACTTCATTATAGTTTCAACTCTCTAGCTACTAGGTTTCTTAAGATACAAACTGCAGATGCAAACAGAAAGTCCTAGAAATATGTTTCCAAAGTGTTGGTGTAAAGATTAAAAAGGAGATCTTTAACTCACTTGACAAACGGCATTTGCACTTCCTGCTCCAAACACATGGCTATCAGCGGTAATGTGAATACCAGAGTCTTTCCAGATCCTGTGAAAGCTATGCCAATCATGTCCCGTCCTTGTAACACAGCTGGGATACCCTGAACTTGTATGGGAGTGGGCTTCTTTATTCCCTTCGCTTCCAGACCTCTTAGTATACCTAGATTTAAATATTTAGAATTATCATTAAATCCATACATTCATTGCAAGATATTTTATAAGTTTATTTTACAGTATTAGACTTGCCTTTAGGAAACTTCATATGCTGAAAAGTGCGTATCGGAGGTGGAACATCTTCGCCTTCCACCAGTATCCTGAGCTGCTGCCTAACTCTCTCATGCCTTGACTCTGGTAATTCCAGGATACACCGTGGTGGTCTCCATGAAGTCTTGATTGGTTCAGAATATTGGATGCCTGGAAGAATGTGATATTAAATATAGTGTGGGTTTTCCGACTGAAATATGACTGATTTGAATCCATAGTGTACTAGTGAAGCCCTTTTATATAAACTAGTCTTTACCGCAGATGATACAGGGTTAAATAATGTGCATGAGTGGGACCTTCTATTGTTGTTGGCTTTGCTTACATCCCATCCTAATGTAAATGTCAAACTAAAGAATATTTATGAAATGAATTATAGCATGAAATTGCGGTTTTTACTAAGTGTATTTGAGTTAGTTCATTTGATTTTCTGTGGATTTTAGAGTGAATCAATGTAAGCCTTGTGAGAATATCACAATTTCATGAAAATTGTGTGTTTGTTTGTCAAAAATGCCAAGTTAGAAAATATACACTATAGTGTGGCATTGGCTATAAGGTATGATAATATAAATTCTTATTTTCACTAAGATGGAACAGATCACTAGAATGATTCATCGTACAGAAATACCTTTAGCCAATTCAGCAACACCCATTAGAGCCTTGCTCTGTGCTACACTCTCAAGGATGTGTTCCTCCTCTTTTGCTTGTCGTTCAGCGGCTGACAGTGCTCTTGCTTCTGCCAACCTTTTCAATTCACTATGTTGATCCAGCAGCGAGACATTGTAACGACGGCCCCACTCCTCTTGCGAACCTAGAAAAAATATATATATATAAAGATCTTCATAAATATGTTAATTAGTTTGAAAAACTACCAATAAAAGCAAATATATAAACAAGTTCTGAACTACTAAATACGACGCAAATAAATAAAATAGAAAGTGTCTTAGTATAATCATACTTGAACAATTTCTAGCAATAATCCTTTCAATTTCAGGCACAGAATGTTAGATTTATTTGAAGATACATCGTATTTAATTATGTATAAGAATACCTTCATCATCTGGATCATTATCACTAGAACTCTTCGTTTCTGCAGCTACTTCATTAGCTACCTGTCCAAGACGACCGAGTTTCAATAATTTCTGTTTCATTCTTTCTTTCACAGGCACATAAGGCTCATAACTTTCTACATCATCTTCAGAATCTGATGAATTTTCCTCGCGTCTATAACGCTTAACTGGTGGGTGTTGAGACATTACGATAATATCACAAAGTTTGAGCACAATTTCACGTGTACAAACATAACATTAAACAAAACAATCTTTGATAAATGATAATCGTCTGTACAATTTCAGATTTCAATGACAGTTGACCAAAGGCTGACAGCGATTGATTTATACAGATAATCAGTTTTAATTATTCCTGCCATAGATAAGACTGAAGCATTTCTAACATAAAATAAACCAAAGTAAACAAAACAATGATATTGCTACTTGTCAACATATATTATATTATTATTATTTGGGTGTACTATATACACCCGATTAATAAAATTGTTTTTATAGTGTAAATTAAACGTAATCGTTTAATTTAGTGATAACATTGGAAATCAGAAATTAGTGTTTTAAACATTTAGCAGTAAAATTATTTAGGTTGCAATCATATAACATTAGTTTCTAAAGGTGACTTTATATAAATAAAATTGTCATTCATTCGGTATCGTTTTAAAAAACTTAAGTAAATATGTTTATGCGTTCGTATGATGTTTCAACTGTGAACATAATATACATTTAAACGTTGTGTCGTTAATGAATTAATTTAAATTATATTAAATGAATGTATGATTTCAGAGTTAGTTTATAGCATTTTATATATTATGAAAAAATATGTTATTACGTAATTGAGATATCTTGTTTACCATTACGGCCAGTCGCAGAATTTAGAGAGAATAGACCAAAGACAACAGAATAGATTCATCTTCATCTCGCTCTTAAAATATTTAGTCTACTCGTTGTCTGTTGTGTTCTCTTTTATTTCTGGCGTCTGCTACTTGTGGGTCGCGTCGTTGAAATTTGTAAAATTGTGAATCGGTTAAAAATTTGAAAGGTGTTTGTGCTTTTAAGAATACTTTTAAAGTTATTAACATTTAGTAACATAAGTTGTTACTAAAACGGGAAATTACAATTTAAATGGCAAATACGAAGAGTTGCTATTCGATGAAGCTAAAAAACGTTGGTTTTTATTGAAAAAGGTTGAGTAAAACTTGTTCGTCGTTTTACAATAAAAGCTTGGAAAGCAACGTGGTCTTTTAGTGTCTTGCACTTTTGAACTATTTTTGTTTTTGTGTCGTTCTGTCAAAATTGTGGCTACCTTCTTGAGCTCTTTATAGCTTTTGGGATTTGTATTATAACATCTACCCTATGTCGGACAGGTTGACAAAAAAAGTTGTTGGCTTAAAAAAAAATTGGCGTCGTTCATGGTTTTTTATTAAAAGAGAACAGATAAATTGGACGAACAGATAATTTGCCTACAATGTGCCCGAATAATAGCTGACAGAAAATTCGAGGTCAAACAACCCTCAAAGAATTACCGAATCAAAATTTGCCTAAGACTTGAGTAAATAATTTTTCGATAAGCGATAAATTGTAATAATTTTAACATTTGGTTTAACAATTTTAAAATTTCCTGATTTCGAAAAGTCTTGTTTGCTTCAAACAATTGTTTCAGGAATACTCTGTATGAAGTGTAGTTATTTTGTGTCCACCATACCAGGACATCAACATCATCAAATTTCAATAGCTATTATGTTGTTATACCTTCGTGTTTCACCTTGTGATCTTTGAGTTTGATATATAGAAGACAGTGATTTCTTTGTGGGCCGCATTTGTTTGTAGTATTTGTTTGTAGTATTTGTTCTTGTGTGTACCAAGTATGAAAATAAATTAAGATAGTATATATAATTTTTGTGATTGCAATATCTAACAAATCTCTGTTAATATGGGTGTCATATCTATAATTTTCATAATAACTTCATTCGAATTTATTTTTTCCCTTGGAGAGTTGTGCTCTATTTCTCCTCATAGACCGGACAGAATGTTGTTTATTCATTTTGTTGTATCTTTTATTACTATTGTATTCATCGTATTATGGGCGGCAAAGATTATTTCCTTTGTATGATCTTTATCTAAGTTTCAAAATGACCTGGATGTCATATGAAATTGCTTAAATTTTATCGGTTGTGTTTTGGTTTCTCTTTGGTGTTAGTAGGAGTATGTGTTGACTTAGTGGGAAGTCATTTCAAAGTGAGAATTATATTTGATGATTTCAGAATGATTGTTATGTGTTGACAAAAAGTAAAATCATTAATTATGAACATTAATTTTGTGGTCACATGGAAAAGAATAGATATTTCTGACAGTTAAAAGAAATGTTCATTTTCAGAAATTTTAACTTAAGTCAATTTACGTTAAGAAAGCATTGTAACAAGTTAGTTATAATTTTTAATATTTAAAAAATAACAATTTGACTAGTAACATTGTAAAATTCTACATACATACCAGAGCAGTGGTTTATCACTATTATTGTGGCGTGTCGATGAGTTTGTCCATGTTTTATTTTAGACATTGAAAACTAAGGGAGGATCGAGCAAAAGTTATGTCATAACGTAGTACACTGATTTTACGAACAGTAATTACACTTACAAACGCACTGGATTCGGGGAAACTTATCAAACAATAACTAGTCGTCTCTCCCATTCACGGGTCAGATTCCTCTCACAAATTCTTTATTTTTACTGTTTTTTTATGCGTTTAATGTTTCAACAAGTACAAAATTATCAGAAAAGTAAAATATGAAAATGAAACAATTCTGCTTATTTGTGGAACAAAAGTGGACATTTTACATAACACATTTGCTATGTTTATTTCAATACGGAGCTTTTCAGAGAAAGTTGATCCTGATCGTTGTCTACTTGGAAAATTGTTTTCTAATAATGACTACTATGACTTGACGTCTGTAAGTGGCTTTTGTTTGGAACACAATTTTCAGGTTTAAGTTATTTTTTTTTATTTCGCACCATGGTTGTGGGTATTTCAGAGAGTTTTTCTCTTCTCCTGAAGTCGCAAATGAACGGCTTTCGTGCCATTAATCAACTCATTAACTGTGTTCATTTCGTGTTGATTATTATGAGACCAGGTTTTTGTGTATATTCCATTTCTTGTTGAGTTATTCTTTTAATGAACTCATAAAATAATACGCAATCGGCTGCTGTATCACAAAGAAAACGGCTAAAAATGTCGATACACACAGTTTAGTCCTGAATTATATATACTATTATTGTGGCGTGTCAGTCTGTATCGAAATTGGGATGATAGGCCATAACAGGTATTAAAGTGTTGCCCACTATCGGCATTGTGATTTTATTGACTGATAGCTAGATCAGGCTAGTTCTGCAGCCACATCTTCATCACCTAGTTTTGGCATAGGAGTGTTTGCCCTATTGCAAATGTTTAATGTCACACAAGTATTAATAGAACCTGCTAGTGGTGAATAATGCAATAGTCTATGCACAAGAAAGCAACGATAACGTGCTTTTAGAAGTACAATAGTGCACTCAATTATATTTCTTGCACGGACATGCAAGTTTGTATAGTGTGCCTCTGGTGTATTTGGTGCTGCATCTAGTATTGAAGTCACCGTCGTCCAATGGATACCCAGATTTACCTGAAATAATAATATTGTTACTTGTTAGACAATTAAATAACTCATTTCTATTGCGTCTTTCACTCAAAACAAAACATATAAATACTAAAAAACCAAACACTCTCTGCATTACTTAAATCTTCTAGATGAGCCCTTATGTAGGAGTCATGGGTAGCACGCCATGACTTGCATCTACACTTAAAATTTGTATGTAGGTATAGGTAGGTTTGTAAAGAGTGATGTAATGTCAAAGCTTACCATAACTTCATTCTCCTTTAGACCTTTAATAGTTTCCACGAATTGATACGAATCCCTGACGTGAATCTATTTAACTAAGTTTTGGAGGTAAGAGATTGTTTAATTTATGTATTTTTGGTAACCTGTACATTTCAGGTGGCTTCGGGCAGAGAGATGAGATGTTTAGCGTCGAGATTGAAAGTCGTTTTATACTTCTTAAGTAAGTTCTTAATAAATTCCGACGTATGTTTCATTACTTTGGTAGAGGGGTCCAAACTCCTATGCAACCCGGTTGTACACCGCGTCATCATCGAGTATTTTCGATATCTTTTGTTCATAATCTGGCGTATCAATCACGACCGTGGCGTTTCCCTTGACAGGACGCACTACGCAGTGCTATAATATTCTCAAACAGCTACGAGCGAATGAGCTGTCGACTCCGCAAGGGAAAGATTGTGTTTAGGCGGTTTGCTGGAGCGTAGAATGCAGGGATGACGTTCTTTGAAGATGCTTTCCTCGACGTAGCTGATTATCTCCTCGCAAGGCTTATTTTTCGCGGCGCCGGAGCAAAATACAGGCCTTTTTTAGGACTTGAGCGGTGTTTTCGTCTATATCGACTTTTGACAGATTGACAACTAAGTTTTGGCTTTGACTATTATAAAATGTTGTTTTCGAGTAAGATTTGTCTGTTAGTTTTGTAAATTTCGTTATCTGTTCTTGTTTATATGCCGTTCATTTATAAAAGACTCTGTTTGATACTATATTTTTGATTGATGTTACCAATCTTTTAAATATAACACTAACGGTTTTAAACGCGATATATTAGTTAACTTATTAGAAAATGATAATAATAAACTCTTTATTGCACAAACATAGACATAAGAACATGGATACATAGAGTTACATATACGAAATAATGATTTTTAACTTCGGCCCGTCGTTTCGGATGCTTTTCAGCAGCCGTGGTCAGCCGGGGAGACTAAAGATGGAGGATGAAATTGCCATCTGTTCCGTCGAAGTTGGTATTTGGCGAAACTGGCCGAGTCCTTACAGAATTTACTAACGGTGTCTTCGCGTTTGCCGGTATGTTGTTTATTGGGATCCAGAGTTTTTAATATGGGATCCCATATCAGGTGTTTCATAATTTGTCCTCCCTATTGAAATTTCGGTGTTTTTTGATTTCAATTGCTTCGCGTACCAATCTTGGAAAAAATCGACTCTTCTTTGCGAGGATTTTTGGCTGGTCAAAGCGAATGTAATGATTGGGCCCTTCCGATGAGTGTTGGCATACCGCATATTTGTAGAGACGTTTATGTTTTGTATCCGCGACGTGTTCTTTAATTCTGTTTGAGATGCTACGCTTTGTTTGGCCGATGTAGGATAGGCCACAATCACAATCCAGTCTGTAAACTCCTGCATCTTGTAAAGGGATAGTAAACTTGTTTGGTTTCAGGAATTGCTGAATCTTCTTGTGCGGCATGAAAATTGTGTCAATAGAAGCTCGATTTAGGACTCTGCTAATTCTATTTACTCCTTCACATATCGCACCCCTAGATGAAAACATCACTATCTCAAAAAATTTTTTTTTGGGTTTTGGGGGTTTTTTAAAACCCCCCCCGGGAACCCCCCCCCCCCCCCCCCCCGGGGGTCCAACCCCGGGGAGCCCCCCCCCCGCGGGGGGGAAAAAAATTTTTAAAAAATTTTTAAAAACCCCCCCCCCCCCCCCCCCCCCCCCCCCCCACCCCCCCCCCCAAAAAAATTTTTTTTTTTTTTTTTTTTTTTTTTTTTTTTTTTTTTTTTTGGTTTGTTTTTTGTCCCGGCCCCCCCCCCCCCCCCCCTTTTTTTTTTTTTTTTTTTTTTTTTTTTTTTTTTTTTTTTTTTTTTTTTTTTTTTTTTTTTTTTTTTTTTTTTTTTTTTTTTTTTTTTTTTTTTTTTTGGGGGGGGGGGTTATATATGGTAGGTAGGCGTGCTGACGTTTGACTGTGGGTGGCTTGTTCCTGTTCCTGGGATGTTGCGGAGGGATTCTCAGCTTGTTCTTGCATAGAACCTGCTTGACATGCTGTAACTCCTCATTTAATCGTGGGCAGCATCACAGAGACGGCGGGCTCTCTGAAACAAAGATACTCCGACAGAACTAAGTTGGCTGGGGTGGTGATGTGAGTCAACGTTCAAATACCTATCCGTATGGGTTGTTTTTCTAAAGACGGTATGCCCAATATTACCGTGTTCATCACGAATTACTAAAATGTCTAAGAAAGGTAGTTTGTTATTGTCCTCCTGTTCCATTGTAAACTTAATGTTATTATGAATTGAGTTAAGGTGTGTAAGAAATGATACCTGTGCTTTGGGTAAGATGGTAAAGGTATCATCTACGTATCGCTTGTAAAGCTTAGGTTTAACCGGGGAAGAAGCGAGGGCTCTCTCTCCTCAAAGTCTTCATGCCTCAAAAAATGTCAGCAACTAAGGGTGAAACTGGAGAACCCATGGCTACCCCATCTACCTGAATATAGAAATCTCCATTCCAAAGTAGGTACCCGGTTGTCAAGCAATGTTCTAAGATATCCGCATATTCTATAGGTATGTTGTGTTTAATAAGTTTACTCTTAACAATTTTGATACAATCAGCTATAGGTAAGTTTGTAAAGAGTGATGTGATGTCAAAGCTTACCATAACCTCATTGTCCGCTACCTTAAGACCTTTAATAGTTTCTACAAATTGATACGAATCCCTGACTTGAGCATTTGTATTTCCCCTGAGGGGGGCAAGTGTTCTAGATAAGTGTTTTGCTAGTTTATAAGTGGGCGAATCTATTTGACTGACTATTGGACGTAAGGGTTTGTTTATTTTATGAATTTTTGGCAACCCGTACATTTTAGGTGGCTTCGGGCAGGCTGAGATGAGATGTTTAGCGTCGAGATTTAGAGTCGTTTTATACCTGTTTATAAGTTCCGATGTCTTTTTCATTAATTTGGTTGTGGGGTTTCCCACGTCAGCACGCAGTACTATAATATCTTCATTCGCTCTTAGTTGAGAGCAGTCGACTCTGCTAGGAAAAGATTGTGTTTTAAGCGGCTTGCTGGAGCGTAGGATACAGGATATTGCTTCCGCAATTTCCTTAGGGATGACATTTTTGAAGATGCTTTCCTCAACGTAGCTGATTATCTCTTCGCAAGGTATTTTTCGCGGCGCCGGAGCAAAATTTAGGCCTTTGTTTAGTACTTGAACTGTGTTTTCATCTAAATTGACTTTTGATAGATGGACAACTAAATTTTGACTTTGACTTTGATTGTCATGACGTTGTTTGTACGAGTTTGTTTTGTCTATTAGTTTTGTAAATTTTTTAATCCGTTTATGTTTATAAATTGTATATTTATTAAATGCTCTATTTGATATTATGGTTTTGCAATATTGCCAATCTTCATAATTAAAAATATGTCCAAGTGTGTTGTCTTCGTCTTGGATATCAACATTTAACCGTCGTATTTTGGCTCGGTGATCGGCGATGAGCCTGAGTAATAACTTTTGACTTGCGGTTTGGAGAATCTTGGCGCTTCCAGCTATGTCCTGTTATGGCGCTATTCGGACACAAACTGGGATAATATTGTGGTCCCGACATCTATTGAGGAAATTTAAGGATGTTTGGAGGCGGGCACGTTTCGAAACGTCGGGCCGAAGTTAAAAATCATTTGACGTAGAATTTTACCATTGAGAACGATAAACACTTGTCGCCTCCTCTCCTCCGTTTGAAGTCGTAAATAAAAGGCCTTCACGTCATTAATCAACGCGCTACCTGTGTTCTGTTCGCAAACTGTGTGTGTGTGAATATTATGAGACCAGGTTTTTGTGCATATTTAATTTTTTCTTTAATTATCAGCTGCTTTATCACAAAGAGAACGGCTAAAAATGTCGATACACACTTTCAATAATAACGAGATTAAATACGCTAAGTACACACTTCCGGTACAGTGGGTAGTCCTGAATTATGTACATTGTACACTAATATTGTGGCGTATCAGTCTGTATCGAAATTGAGATGATAGGACATAATATTATTATTATGATTTATTATTTAATTCTTTATTGCAACACACACAAGCACAAAGTACACAATATATTTCCTTAAAAAATATTCTTAATAATACAAGTTAAAACGATAAATTATACTTACAAGTTATGGAGTGCAATGGGCGGCCTTATCGCTTAAGAGCGATCTCTTCCAGGCAACCCTTAAGACATATATACATAACAGGGAGTAATATCGATCCAGCGTTCGCCAAAGCTGGAAACACACGCGCGGGTCAGCCAGCGGTGTGTCTACTAGTATATCTGTTAGTTCGTTATTATAAAGTTTAGATACGACACCCCAGCACCGTTGATAAAGGCCCCATTATTAAACTTTTTGCGTGCCCCATTACTAAAAAGTGCCGCTCCATATGTTTACTAACCAACACGTGTTTCTGGGCAGAATCGATACTTTGTTTTTGACCCAAAATTCGTCCACATCTTCGATTCTAAATTGCTATTTATCAGCATTTATTTTCTGATACACGGTTTAATTCCTTTTGCTGCTAGAACTTTATTTCCTTTGGGTTTATGAAAAAAAGTGGTTTCGTCACAATTAAACACCCTCTTTAGATTCTGAATGACAGCTTCGATATATTTTTCTTTAAAAACTCAGAAATTTCCGCAAACAATTTGCTTAATGCTTCATTAGTAAGAGCAGCTCTAGGTTTTGTTAAAATTTTGGATGTTTTTAGGTTCAATCTCTAGGTGTCTTTTTTTTTTTAATAAATCATACCAGTGTCTTCCAGATCTGGCGGTTACTTATATAGGTTGTTACACTTTGCTGTTGATTTTTGAAAATTGAATAAGCTCTCTTGGATATGAAGATTAAAAACAAATTTACATTCATATTTTTTTACTAATTAACAATATTAACGTATACCTTCTTTGATTTATTTAAACATAAACATAAAAAAAATATAGAACTCACATTTAATAGCCGTTTGAAGACTTAAATACCATTTCAACCACCTTTTGCGCTCCATTAAGTGGACATGGACAGCATTTGATCCTTTAAATCTACACCGCCCATGTACTTATTGTAGTCGTGTACTACCTTTAGGCTTTAGTATGGGCCGGCCTGCTCTTCTTCCTGGCATCATGTTGGCATTGTGAAAACTCGACACTGTAGTGACTAATCGAACATCTTTCCAAGATAAGACAGATACGTCACCGCAGTGTCTACTTGTCACTGCTCCTCTTGGAACTTTCTTTTCCAGGAGAGTTTTTTTCCCCTGGTGTACCAATTCTTCGCCTGTTTAAAGTACCAACAACGCCAGTCTTATTAAATTTTAAAAATCGTGAAAAACGAAGAATGTACTAAAAATTGTCCATAAAAAGACAGTGACCTTTGTGAAGAAATCCTATCATGAGCCTAAGCACTACCTTGACACTAGCGCTCGTAAATCCATTCAAGGAGTTCTCTCCAGAACTCCATGCCTGTGGATATTCTTTGCCCTTATAGACTTCAAATTTTAAAAGATAGCCTTTTTTTCAGAGTTCGTAAAATTTGATTCCAAATCGTGCTGCTTTTGAACGGATGCATTGAACGAGCAACGATT